>CM054177.1:87247662-87592662 GCA_028829895.1 Sinotaia quadrata
TTCAGATTTAATTCTTCTGTCTCAAAATAATTAACCTGCTCATTTCCACTATTCCTGCTTAATGTCCTCCCAGTATGTAAACTCTTTCTTTAGGCACATATAACTTTTACATTACTGACACCAGAATTTGGTCTTCACTTTTTTTGAATGGTCTATCTTTGTGTTTCTGACCTGTTTGTTGAACTGATATGCACACACAACACAAATGTTATTGCCTGTAGCTTGACAATGATTCAAGCCCACATTCTGCAGCTTCTGAAATGTCCTCAAGACAGTTGTGATACTTCAGAAAATGTGCCAGAAATTATTGTCACTGAAAAGTTACAAAAATTCAATGGCTTTATTCTCTGGAGAAATATATTCTGGAATGTTCTTGAGGCCCATCTCTTCTACAAATGTTGTGTCTACTGTAGATGTAGGTCTGAATATATTGCAGGAGACCAGTCTATATCAAATTTACTTGATAAATGGACATGTCCCCTTCCACTCCCCATGCCATAGTCTGATTCCCTGAGGGACCAGAAACAGGAATAGATCTAGATTGATCATCATCTGATATACACATTTTGTCATACAAATGATTGTCAAATTCCATTTCAATGTCACTTTCACAATAATCATGACCTAATTCTAATTCATTCTTCCCAAATCATTAAGCACAAGTTAGCCTTTTAGAACTGCCATTTCCCAGATTTTTATGTCTTTTCATCATGAAAAGGATTTAAAAATTTCATAATGAATTAAATTTAAGGTTGTCACCATTATAATAACTAACCACAAGACATGTAGTACATTGTGATATTAATATTTTCATGTTTGGACTTGCCGGTCTAAAGTAAGGTGTGTGAGATCTAAATATTTCAGTTTCAGATGGTTAAATTATTTTATTTTATGTACACATTTCATTTAGAAAAATATAATTGTTACAAACTGACAAACAGTCTCTCTTACCTAGCTATAAAATATTATTTTATTGAATTGTTTAGTGAATAAAGCATCAGGTGCAAAACACTTGGAAAAAAAAGCAAAGTCACCACAAGTCTATTTTCTTTTTAATTAATAAGATATATTACAGTTATTCCCAAAGGAAATAGGAACTAAATTTATAGATAAGGACTCCAAATGTTTAGTTTAAAAGTTTAAAACTTAAACATTTTTTTGAAGAAAAAAAAAGACAGACTAAGGTAAAAGAATTAGGAGTCAAAAAGTGTGATTTGCCACCAGAAAATAAGTTGCAAATCACTTTTTGGACATTTTGACATATTGATATCAGCAGAAACTAGAAGACAAACTCTTTTTTTACTGGTGCAAGTTGTAAGAAAATTAGCAATTGGGTATTGAACAATGGTCCAAATAAGACTGGTATCTCTCAGGTCTTCATTTTGAGAAAAATATGAAAAGCAGTTAAACACTGATTTTTCTTAGCATGACTCCTGTACATACAAAATTTTACTGCAGTACTTGAAACTGTTAATTGGTTTTGAAGATTTTTAATATGAAAGGAAAATTTTACACTGTGATAAAAAAGTGAATTACACCTATTAGAGATAGAAGCACAATACAAATGATCAGATATGTATGATATATTTGCAAGATTTGTAAATCATTTGAAAAGAATAACAAAAACACTGTAGAATTGATAATCAGCCTGATGTTTATGGTATCTTTTATGTCTAAATCAATGATGGGCATAAATATTTCCATATAATTCCATCTTCATTGTCATGAGTGGCCTTTGTGTCATTGTATCTACACCTTAGACCCAGCACTGGCTGTCACCTAATCTAGTCTCATCAGTCACTGAATCAGTGATGCAGAATCCACTGTAGACATATTGTTTACATTTTTCACAATGATGGTATAAATGTTCCCACATAATCCCATCTTCCTTGTCATGCCTGTCCTCTGTGGCATTGTATCCACCAACTTAGGCTCAGCATTGCCTGTAACTTGACTAGTCTTGTCAGTCACTGAAGCAGCATTGGAAAATCTGCTCTAGTGATGCATTGTTTACATACTTCACCTTGTTTTCTTAGCTTTCATTGGACAATTATTTTAAGGTCATCCAGTGAAATGCACACAAATATAAACACTAGAGGGTCAGAATTTTCCACTGATTCTTAATTATTATATTTCGGTCAGTTCAGAGCAAAAGGGAATCAGATTTAAGAGTATTTCACCCCTTTCCAAAGGAAAGAGCCATAATATTACAAATTCTTATGGAATAGATGTTAAATTGTTTAAAAAGTGAAATCTCAAAATCAGCCCTGTCATCCTCTCATGCCTATTTTAGCTGTTGGTGAGAATTGAAGAGTGCTGTGATGTAATTAATTTCTTTGTGGTTCATCACATATTTTAAAATATGGATAGTATTTATCATGCATTTAAGTTAAACAGATATTTACTGAAAATTTGATGACTTATTACCAAATTTTAAATTTATATCTTTACGTTTATATAAAAAAGAAATATGTATAAAATCAAATTCCAAATGTTGTCAGTTATAAAATATAAACACTATCTTAAAGATAAGCTCTTAAAAAGAAGATTGAGCAAAAAATGCTAGATGAAAGTTTGAAAATTGTTTCTCTTACCTCATCCTTAAGGGGGCTGTTATAGAGAAAGGTTTTATGTTATGTAGATATTGATTGGGTCATTACAGTTTTAATGTCTTTGGTTTGTTAAACTTTAAAATAGAAATATCATTATGAAATAATTTTAATTCTTTATCTGGACAGGTTCTTGGTCAGGTTGATAACAAGTTTATTGCCTGTCTTATCCGAGAAGATAACTCTCTTTTGCCATCAGAAGGTGACTAAAATCATTATGTTGAGTTCTTTCAATCCTAGTTTATAATGATGATGTTGATAGAAATAAATTAATATATTTTGAAAATCTTTGCCTATCTTCTTACAAAACTGCTTCAATTTTGAGCTGGAATTTATTTATAGTTTAACAATAAATTATCTATCCTTTTCTAATTCTTCACTTTGATGTCACTATGTTGAATGGGCACTAAATCCCATCACATACCCATGTATTGGAACTGTTTATTTTCGGTTTGTATTATAAAGAGATGAAATGAGAAATGAGAGAAGTTTTTTTACCCTTTTATGTAGCATAAATATCCTTGACTCTATGTAGCATACATATTTTTGACTCCTTGTATGTAGCATACACTTGAACACCAACATTTTGCTTTGCTACTCTGCTATAACTAAACTGCACTGCAAGTTTTTGATCAATTTCTGTGATAGCAGTAGTTTTGAGTCCAAAAGGTTTGATTATTTATCTTTCATCAGTAATTTGTCTTCTTTCTCATTTCTATGAATGCCACCATGTGGATGTCTATGCACATCAGACATTGTTAACTTGCACATCCATACCAGTGTTAACTTGCACATCTATACATTGCTAACTTGCACATCCATACAGTGTTAACTTGCACATCAGACATTGTTAACTTGCACATCCATACAGTGTTAACTTGCACATCAGACATTGTTAACTTGCACATCTATACATTGTTAACTTGCACATCCATACAGTGTTAACTTGCACATCCATAGTGTGTTAACTTGCACATCTATACATTGTTAATTTGTACATCCATACAGTGTTAACTTGCACATCTATACATTATTAACTCATTGTATCCATGTAGTTGGGTTTTAAGTGCTAAGAGCACTGCTTCAGAACACTCAGCTATTTAGCAGTATTGTTAATTTTCCCATTACCAAAGTGCTCTCCAAGCAGTACTTAATTAAGTAATTACTTCCTATACACCAGGTGGATTTGTCATTACTCCCTATATCTGAACATTCACCAAGACCAAACACTCACCAGTCATCATTACTCCTTAAGTCGGAGCACTCAACAAGCTGTCATCACTCCCTATACCAAAGCACTCATTAAGCAGTTATCATTACTTCTTGTACCAGAGCACTCACCAAGCAGAATTATCAATACTTCCTGTACCAGGGCACTCTCTTACTAAGTATCACCACTTTTTCTGTTCCAGAGCAGTCATTTGGTTTTTTCTTAAAATGTGAAAATATTTTATGAACATTGAAATAGTTTTATTTTGTGGATTGGAAAATTGGGGGTCAAGTTTAAATCACACTCACTATATAGAATGTCCATCTTCTTTTGATATGTTTTGACTTTAAACATTAATTTAATAAAAATTGCCTATTGATTTATTTAATCTGTTAAGCTTTGGAGAACAAATATTTGTAGTCACCTATTGTGATCCATTTGTTAGTTTTCAAGCAGTTATATATACTGATATAATTCCTTCCTGATGCAGTTAACTTTGTTGTGTGCATGTGGAAATCTGTTTTCTGCACTGACACTTGTTAACCAAGAAATTATATAGTTATTGTAACTCCTCTCTCAGCTTCTGTGCTTCAGGATGACTGGTCTGTTCAAGTCTATTATTCATTATTATCTAAGTAAATATGTAGTTTAATATAATTCTTTTCTCTGTCGGTCAATGTCTGCATTTCCAGTTGGCTGTTGTGTTCAGTATTCCTTGCTATTTATGTGTACATTTTAACAATTTGCTTTTTTATTTGTGGCAAGGAAGGGACATGGGTTATGTGGTTTGGAATGTAATGTAAATTCTTTTTACAGAAGGAGGTCTGCTAGTATTGTTTGATCAACACGCTGCCCATGAAAGGGTTCGTCTAGAACAACTTATGTCAAGTAAGGTTGCTCCTGCTTGTCACTTGCAATTAATTGTTAGTTTATTCATCTTACAGTGCTAGTTTGTGAACCATGTTATATAATTTTAATTTCTGTTCTCTCTGTTGGTAACTTTTTTAACCTTGTTAAATGTGCTTTTCTTTTGTATGTAAGTTGTATTTTTAATATTTTTAAAAAAACAATCATTATAGATTATCTTGATTTGTGAATATTTTATTACTCTATATGTATATAATGGTTTATCTTGTCTTATTACACTGCATTGGTCAGTAGTAAGCTTGTAGATAGAATGTGCTTACTTCACACCTCACAGTTTTCTGTTTTTCTGTTTGTACATTTTCTTTATAGTTTTAAGAAATTTATTTTTTGGAATTTGGTTTTTAAAATAAAGATTTGGGAATGTTAGTAATTATATATTTATTTGTGTGAACCACTTTTCCAGTATCCAAAATTATATCAAGCTAATTGCTACCTTGAAAAGAATTTTTAACTTTCAGTAAGTATTTACATACCAACTTTATTTGTATATTAAATATATAAAAATAATTACTATTAATATTAAAAAAATAATTGCTATGTTGAACTTAAATTTAACCTCAATGAATATTTATATTTTATAGCTTTATATGAAAAGAATGATAATGAAGAAGTAAAGAAAATTCGAAAGTCTTGTGTAGACCCACCAAGAAAAGTAACTCTTCCAGAGGGAGATGTCAGACTAATGCAGAGTTTTAGAGAGGAGTTTGAAAGAGTAGGTAAGCACAGTTATTAATAGAAAAATATTTCCATTTTAATGTTATGTATATTTATATATTTTTAAGAAAGATAAGCCTGCATGCACTATGATAAACAATATATTCATAAATTTTACACATTTATAGTTTTCTCTACTCTTTAAGTAATTAACTGGTAAAGTAAATCAGCCCTTATAGTAATTAAAATAGACTTTTAGCAGGGGAATAAAAGTCATGCATATAATTAATTTGCCTAAAGAAATCACCCTTAATTAAACATGACAGACTTGATAAGATATTGGTGAACATTAGGCACAACCTGTTTGCTGGCTGTAGTTCTGTGAAAACTCACTTTGTGAAGGATACAGACTGTTTGCTGGCTGTAGTTCTGTGAAAACTCACTTTGTGAAGGACACAACCTGTTTGCTGGCTGTAGTTCTGTGAAAACTCACTTTGTGAAGGATACAGCCTGTTTGACTGAGGTCACCTAAAATTCATTGTTATGGTGCTTTACCTGCTAAGTTCCAGATTTGGCCAGTTTTAGGATTTAAACTTTATTTTTTAGCATGCAGTTGTGATTTATTTATGGTAGTCCAGAATCTGTCTATAAAATAACATTATAACTGTGCAAAATTTTGCTTTTGGAGACTACATTTTTCGAAAAATCAACAGTTATAAAAATTGATGATTTTTCAAATGTTTTGGTGCATATAACTGGGTGGTCAAAGTATCAGACACCCCCCACCTCACCATAACACCAGAAACGGCAACATCAACGCCACTGCCAGGAACAACAACAACATCAACTTCAACCCACGGATCACCGGGTTTGGAGTCCGCCTTTGCTGGCCAGACATGTTTTCTCAACGGGCACACGCAGCAGCAGAAAGGCACCCCCCCTCCCTCTCCCCCCCTCTCCAAACGCGAAAGCGGCGGAAGCCGGAAGCGTTCCCCACATTCAAGACAAGACAGTGTAAATGTTTGAAATGGGAACTTGGTGACAAAAGTTTGAGTGTGTAAATGTTTGAAATGGAAACTGTGTGACAAAATATTTAGGTGCTGGTTTCTTGAGCAAGACTCTAAGGAGTCATGCGTTGAAGACTCAGAATGGTCAATTGGACTTTTCTGATTAATGCACTGATTCCTTTACCTGGGATTGTTAATGTTAGTTACTACATTGTCTTAGGATATGAAGTGCTAGCAAGAAACAAAAAGAAAAGTCAACATTATTAACATTCTGTTTATTTATATGTATCATAAGATATTACATAGAGAGAAAATCATAAAATGAAAGACATTTTTCCCCGTTATTAATTGTGTTACTTTTTCAGGCATTGTGTTTGAGGTTGATGAGCAATGCCATGACACTGTGCATGTTCACACCATTCCAGCATGTATGGCACAACGAGAAGCCAATGACAGAAAACGAGGCAAGGATCCTCTCATCTTTGAATATCTTGAGGTGTGTAATTGACATTTCATTTCTTCTTCGCTTCCAATTAATTTATCTAGTGAGCTGTTACTGAAGGAAACTGTTGTCAGCATTGAGTTCTTTCAGGTGTGTTTATATATACTATTTTTTTCCTCTTCTGATTAATATAGTGAATATTCTCTTGGAATAGCTTACTGTGTGTTTAATACTTATCATTCACTATCATGTGTTCATTTCTGATTAATACAAATGGATTTTAAAAAATGGCTCTTATTTTTCATTGAAATTGAAGGCAGCTTTTGCCTTGGTAACAAGGTTGCTTTCTGCTGCTGGTTTCTGTCTTAGCTGAAAGCTGCTGTACATTTTTACTATTGATTTCTATACTTAACTGAAACATGTGAATATAATATAATGTAGAATTATTTGTTAAAAGCTATTTTTTCTTTCACCATTTGTTCATTTTTGTTTTTATTTTCAGAGAATGATACATGAACACTGTGAGGTAAAATCACCTTTGTAATCTTTCTTCCCTCCCTCCCTCCCCTCCCCTTTCCTTTCCTTTCCTTTCCTTTCCCTCCCTCCCTCCCTCAATTGTATAATTATAAAAAATGACAAGTAAATAACAAAATATATTTCATGTTAAACTGACATCATTTCAAAAACAAGTAAAATATATAACTTATAATAGATGTTATTGGATCACCTTTATATTAATTCTGTCATTAAGATCAACATTTTGCACTGCCAGTGATATTAAATTAACTGCAAGTATAAAAGTTCATGTTGACTACTATAAATAAATTAATAGTGGCTATAAGGTTATAGCACTTATTAAAATAATTATATGTTGTTTAAAGTTAATGATATAGAAATAGTTATGAAAGCTTATTGTCATTTAAAGTTAATAATATAGAAATAATTATTAAAGCATAATATCTTTTAAAGTTAATAATATAAAAAGATTTAATTAGCTTACTCACCATTTCCAGATTGTGTATTTAACAACTGTGGAATTAAACTTTGAATTTATTTTTATGAAATTTTTAAATATTAATGTTTTAGCTTTTAATTTTGACTGCTGGTGCCAGACTTCAGCTCCCAAAGGCTGTCCATAGATTGCTGGCAACTCAGGCATGCAAAGGTAGGTTGCATCATCCATTCCCTTGTTTTCAATCACTGTGCTCACTCATAATTGACTATTACATCGTCCATTTCCTTGTTTTCAATCACTGTGCTCACTCATAATTGACTATTACATCATCCATTTTTTTGTTTTCAATCACTGTGCTCACTCGTAATTGATTATTACATCATCCATTCCCTTGTTTTCAATCACTGTGCTCACTCATAATTGATTATTACATCATCCATTCCCTTGTTTTCAATCACTGTGCTCACTTATAATTGACTATTACATTGTCCACCCTTTTTCCTGAGAGAATATTGGTGAAGTAGGATGGTTGTTTATTTGATCTTGTCATATTTTTAATTTCAAAATGTTTGTTGCAATTATGGTTATTGTTAAAGTATTTTGTTGCTGTTAAATTTTATTTGTAAAGTGTTTGTTGCTGTTACATTTATTTCTGAAGTGTTTGTTGTTGTTATGTTTATTCCTGAAGTGTTTGCTATTGTTATGTTTATTTCCAGAGTATTTATTATTGTTTATTTTTATAAAGTGTTTAGTACTATATTTATTTCTGAAGTCTTTGTTGCTTCTATGTTTATTTCTGAAGTGTTTGTTGCTGTTATGTTCATTTCTGAAGTGTTGCTGTTATGTTTATTTCTGAAGTGTTTGTTGCTGTTATGTTTATTTCTGAAGTGTTTGTTGCTGTTATGTTTATTTCTGAAGTGTTTGTTGCTCTTATGTTTATTCCTGAAGTGTTTGATGCTACTATGTTTATTTCTAAAGTGTTTGTTGCTGTTATGTTCATGTCTGAAGTGTTTGTTGCTGTTATGTTTATTTCTGAAGTGTTTGTTGCTGTTATGTTTATTTCTGAAGTGTTTGTTGCTGTTATGTTTATTCTCAAAATGTTTGTTCCTGTTATGTTTATTTCTGAAGCATTTGTTGCTGTTATGTTTATTCCTGAAGTGTTTGTTACTTATATGTTTATTTCCAGAGCATTAGTTACTGATTATTTATAAAATGTTTGCTTCTGCAATTTAACAGTTGTGATTAGTTTACCATATAGTTATTATTTCTCATACATTGTGTTATTTTATCCTGATGTTATTTTGGGAATATTATTATTTCTCACATTCATATTTTGTATTTATTTGTTCTTTGCTCTGGCAGAAGGAAGAAAGCTACACTGAGTATTTTGAGTTTGTAGAAGAGATTTTTTTAATCAGTCTTAAGTAACTGCAGACAGTAATGGTAGAGATTGATTCTGAGAAAAACCAATATGCATTGTTGTTTTAGTTCCACTTCCTGTCATTTTGCAGCATCCAAACTTAATTAGCTCACCTGCAAATGTATCTATTATTTATTTATGCAATCAAAAATTTGCTTATTCTTATCGTATCTCTAATTTTCTTATAACTTTTTATCTTAATTCAAACAATATGACTTGTTACTCTTTATCTGTGTGAAATCAGCCTAGGCCAAAAGTGCTTCCCATAAATTAAGTAAGTAGTCTTTATCTTAGTGTCAAGTGATATGACTTAATTGTCCTTTATCTTAATGTCGGACATTATGACTTGGGTCCTGCACCCTAACCCTTTAAAATCCCACTTTTTGGTCCATGTGTAAATAATCTATTCCATGAGTGACCAATATTTAGGTTTCACAAACCTTAGATTGCAATCTGGATATGAAAATATGCAAAATATATTGATTTCCTGATGTACTATATGTACTATGTTAGTTATTTTAATGGTGGCGCCCTTAAATTTAATTCATTTTGCAATTTTAAAATCCTTTTCATAATTAAAAGGCATGCTGAAAATCTGGGAAATGGCAGTTCTAAACAGCAAAACAAGTTTTAGAACTTATGCTGAATGATTCGTTAGAGGATGAATTAGATTTAGATAATGATTATTGTGAAATTGGGCATCAAAATGGAATCTAACAATCATTTGAGTGACAAAATATGTGTATCAGATGAAGATTACAAAAGTGAAGACTAAATTTTGGCAAGAGTATTGTAAAAATTATCTGTGCCTAAAGGAAGGTCTGCTTGCTGGGAGGACTGATGTAATAAGTAGGAATATTGGAAATGATCATATCAGTCAATTTGAGATAGAAGAATTAAAACTAAGCTCATGGTTTTTCAAGCAACTAGTTTTGCTTATGTGTCCGGTTTGTGCATTTTTTGCTCAGAAGCCCAGGGGAATGATGTTTTAAGGCCAGGGCTAAAAGAGTTAATATTGGAAATTCTGACTTGTTACTCTATCTTAATGTCAGATATGATTTATTAGTCTTTATCTTAATGTCAGACATTATGATTTGTTAATCTTTATCTTAATGTCCAAACATTATGACTTGTTAATCTTTATCTTAATGTCCAAACATTATGACTTGTTAATCTTCTTTATCTTAATGCCAAACATTATGACTTGTTAATCTTTATCTTAATGTCCAAACATTATGACTTGTTAATCTTTATCTTAATGCCAAACATTATGTCTTGTTAATCTTTATCTTAATGCCAAACATTATGACTTGTTAATCTTTATCTTAATGCCAAACATTATGACTTGTTAATCTTTATATTAATGCCAAACATTATCACTTGTTAATCTTTATATTAATGCCAAACATTATGACTTATTACTCTTTATCTTAATGTCAGACATTATGACTTATTACTCTGTCTTAATGTCAGTCATTATAATTTATTACTCTTTATCTTAATGTCAGACATTATGACTTATTATTACTCTGTTTTAATGTCAGACATTATGACTTATTACTTATCTTAATGTCAAGCATTATGACTTGTTACTCTTTATCTCAGTGTCAAACTTGATTTGAAAGCAAGCAGGATGTGTACTTTCATGGTAACAAGGTTTCATGAATGTCACTACTAAACTTTACTGGCTTTACCACATACTGGGTAAGACACTCTTTACTAGCAGCACATCATTTCTCACCAATTACAGGTGCAGTCAAGTTTGGAGACAAACTTTCAATATCAACATGTCAGGAACTGCTTCTGTCACTAGCGTCCTGTGACTTGCCATTCCAGTGTGTGCATGGTCGACCAAGCATTGCTCCACTCCTAAATCTTAGACAGTTTTCAGCTGCATCATCAGAAACAGTAAGATCGATTTGTATGCATTTTGTTCACATAAAGTGTAATTGAATACTGATTTTCCTAATTGACTATCTGCATGCATTTCAGTTCAGATTCAGAAAACTGAAATGAAGACAAAATTTGCAGAGACTGTTTAGAAGAGGTCATGGTTATTCTAGGGGATTGGATGCATGGCAGAGAATGTTGTGAATCATTTAAGGAAATTTTAACAGTTGAAAGATGGCTATTGTATAGCACAATGAAACTTTTGTACTTTTGTATTCTTCACACACTTTCTAGCACCCACCCCATTAGTTCAGTGTAGTCATTAATATATTCACATTTTTATTATCTTTAATACATTTAATCCAGTTAAATTTGAATAAACGGTTTTCATAAATTTATTTCTGTTTTAATTGCTGCTCTTTTGACTCTTATTTCAAATCATAAAAAAATCATTACATATTTTAATGGAATAAAATGTTTATAATTGAATGTTAAGACTTTATCATTTATTTTTTGTTAAATTTTTTTAACCCAGCTTTATTTATATTTTAACCAATGATCAAATGATAGCCTATATAGGGATCATACATTTATACACCTCTTTCTTGTAAAACTGCTACTTTTAGATAAAGATTTACAGTATTTAGTTAAAGATGGTTTGCAAGTTTTGTGACAGCGAGCCTTGAAAATGTTTTTAAACTTATTCAACTGTCTTTTGAAATTTGGTTTTGCCAGTAGAATATTTTGGAAAGAATCTTTTCAAATCTCACTTGCTGGATCAGGTGTATCCACACATGGAGATATTACTTTCATTTAAAACTACTTGTTGATTTGAATCCTTGAAACATACTGTTAAGTTACAATATGTAAGAAACTGAAATTACTTTAAGAACAGTGCCTTCAAACTGTATACAAAAATTAGACTATTTTGTTTTATCTTTACTCCACAAAAAGGACATAAAATGATGTCAAGTAAGCTACTTTAAAACCATAAACAAACTTTGTAATAACCGTGCACAGGATGTGGCTAGTTTAAAAGAAAAAAAGACAAGTAAAAATTATATTTTGGTGTATTTTATTTTTATAGTAACTATAAAGGATAATAATTATTATATTGAAAAAAGAAGAAATAAGTAAAATTTTGTCAAATGTGTTATCTTTAAGAGTGGACATTGATTATACTGAATTTTATAATAATTTTGCTCAGCTTAGCATACAAGGTTTGATTAAATGAAAATCTGAACAATCAAGCACACTCACTGTTTTTACATTTTATATTTTATAATAACTTTGCTCACTATGAAGTGTGTTTAAAAACAAAAAGTTAAAATTAAAGTTACATTAAGCACATTACCTTTAAACTTTTGCTCAGTAAATTGTACTCAGTTTATTGAAAAGAAAAATAAAATTTGGTTAACCACATTGTCTTAAAGTGGAACAAGAATAAAAACTGTTTTATATTATATATTATTATATTAACTTTGTTCATTATATCATGAAGGTTTTTGGAGAACACAACAAAACATCCATTACCCTATAGTGTTAACAGTTTTAACATGGCTGTTAAAATTAGTTTTCATGCAGATCATTTACTATTTATTTAGTTATGTCTTGTCTAAATGAAAATAATTTTATCAGAGTGTATTTATACAAAGAACAGTAATATAACACATGCTATTGAAAGTTTAAATCCATGCAATTCAAACCAAACTCTGTCACAAAGTACTTTGTGGAATACATATTTCAGTACAAGCTTGGATCATTTTATTGTGGTTTTCTTAATTGAAACAACTTAGTAAATAACATTAGGCTTTGCAAATCTCTTTTGTTGACTTATAATTTGCACATTATCTAGGTATTTTGAATTAAAACATATCTTGTAAATATCATTAAGCAGGTGCACATCTGTTTTGTTAACTGATAATTTGCAGATTATTGGGGTATTCTGAATTGAAAATATTGTAATAATTTTAAAACTTTGATGTTGTCAGGTGTTTAAGTTGTTTTACATATTGTCACTAGTCTGATTGCATGTTAAACCTGTACTGATTGTTAGAATTAGCATTTGAACAGTTTAATTGATTATGTTATGTTATGGTAATATAGTTGCCATAACATATTGCATGCATCAGTAGATTTGCATTGTAATTATACTAAACAAATAAGAGTATTATTATTTTTATATTTAAATAGAGTATCAAGGTAAGAGTTAGTTATATGTGATTTTTTAGACCTTGGGCATTATTAGAAAGTGTTACATATAAAGAAATAGTCAGTTAACTGTTTATGAGATTTCAGTTACAAATATTATTTAAGAACTGAATGATCCATAAATTGAAGGGTGCCTATCATATCTTTATTTTCAACAAAATATTATATATGTATTCTTCATAGATACCCTTTTTTTAAAAAAGCTTTGTTATTTACCTGTTTGATTTTGTGTGATTTGTGCAGAAACGCTGTCCCAGTCTATTTAAACTTCGTGCAAGGATGCAAATGGCTGAGCAGAATCATCGGACAGGAACAGAATGATGGTAACTGTCATGCATTTGCCCCAAGTTTGCTGTAGAGTGGTGTGATTCCACTGTGAAATAGTAGTATGGTTCACATATAGTTTAGTGGTATGATTCCACTAAACAAGAGTATGGTTCACATATAGTATAGTGGTATGATTCCACTAAACAAGAGAATGGTTCACATATAGTATAGTGGTATGATTCCACTAAACAAGAGTATGGTTCACATATAGTATAGTGGTATGATTCCACTAAACAAGAGAATGGTTCACATATAGTATAGTGGTATGATTCCACTAAACAAGAGTATGGTTCACATATAGTATAGTGGTATGATTCCACCAAACAAGAGTATGGTTCACATGGTAGAGTGGTATGATTCTTCTGAGCACCAATATTATGTTTCACATGCAGTACATTGGTATGTTTCCCTTGTGAAACAGTGGTATGATTTCTCTCCTGTAGAGTGGTATAGTGACATGGTTCTCATGCCATATAGTGGTATGATTTCCATGCTGTTTAGTGGATTTATTCCCCTGTATACATTGGTATGATTACAATGCAATACAATGGATGATTCTATTATTTTGTTATAATAGAAAGAACTTATGACTGTGTTATGTTTATGTGTCTGCAAGATTTTTATAGTGATTGATTAGGAGCAAATTAAATCATGATAATATGGGCAATGAAACATTTATACGTACAGTAAACAAACTCATTCCTGATGTATGCACTAGTAGTGGTGAAGCAAAGTGCAATTTTTCTAATATAGCCACAGAGTTGTATGGTGAAGCAAGATATGAATTCTCAATGCAACAACAAAACTATCTAATGAGGCAGGACATGAATTCCTAATGCAACAACAAAACTATCTAATGAGGCAGGACATGAATTCCTAATGCAGCACCTAAGTTGACTGGTGGTGTAGGGTATGGCTTTCCCAGTATTACAACAAAGTTGTTTGGTGAAGCCAGATATGAATCTTACAGTATTACAACAGTGTTGATCTGGTGAAGACAGATATGAATTTCCCACTGCAACAACTAAATTGGTGAAACAGTTTCCCAGTATTGAAACAGAGTTGTCTGTTGAAGCAAGACATGAATTTCCAAATGCAACAGCTAACTTGTCTGGTAAGCAAGACATAAATTTCCCAATGCAACAGCTAATCTGTCTGGTAAATAAGACATGATTTTCCATTATTACAACAGAATTGTGTGGGGAAATAAAACATACATTTCTAAGTATACAATATTGCTATCTGGTGGACTAAAACATGAATTTCCCAGCTTAAAAGTTGTCTGGTGAAGAAAGACATGAATTTCTGAATATAACAGCAGTGGTGAAACAAGACATGATTTTTTTCTTAGTAACAACAAAGTAAAACAACATGTAGATTGATAGTTTAAATATAATGGAAGGGGAAAATATGATGTTAAATGCAAATTTATAGTTTATTGCCATGTAAACTTTCCTTTATTTTTAAATTTAATTTTTGCATTTATTTATTTACTGTTTATTTTTTAAAAAAAAGAAAGTAAATGCATTTTCCTATTTGCTGTACATTGTGTACATCCTTTTGGTTTATATATATATATATATATATAGTGTGTGTGTGTGTGTGTGTGTGTGTGTGTGTGTGTGTGTGTGTGTGTGTGTGTGTGTGTGTTTGTTTGTTCATGCATATATTTGAATACTGAAATAATCTGTGATAATATACAAACATTTTGTGTTTATAATAAAATATTTATACTGATTATTATTGATTGGTTTCATTTATTTATTCTTTCAAGTACTTGCTTGTGTATTTTTGTGTATGTTCTTCAAAATATTTCAAAGAAAAAGGTCATTCAACGAAATATTTGTTTCTGTATCTAACAGTCTTTTTAGTGAAACAGTTTACTTGTTGGATGCATTTCTGAATATTTTCATTGAGAATTAGCCATTACACAAATTGTTCCAAATTGCTTGTTTTTCAGTAAACTGTAAGTTTATCTTATCTCCTCATTAGACACTTTTCTCAGTAATCTTGTTATGAGTTGGTGATTACAAATTATCTGTTGTATGATTTTTTCTCCCTGTGATCTTGTTATGAGTTGGTGATTACAAATTATCTGTTGTATGATTTTTTCTCCCTGTGATCTTGTTATGAGTTGGTGATTACAAATTATCTGTTGTATGATTTTTTCTCCCTGTGATCTTGTTATGAGTTGGTGATTACAAATTATCTGTTGTATGATTTTTTCTCCCTGTGATCTTGTTATGAGTTGGTGATTACAAATTATTTGTTGTATGATTTTTTTTCTCCCTGTGATCTTGTTATGAGTTGGTGATTACAAATTATCTGTTGTATGATTTTTTCTCCCTGTGATCTTCTTAGGAGTTGGTCATTACACATTATCTTTTAAATATTTTCCCCACTAATCTGGTTAGGAGTTGGTTAGAAATTATCTGTTGCTAGATATATTTCTCTGTAATATAAGTTGTATAAATTATATATATATATATATATATATATATATATATATTTAATAGATTAGTTTGTCATTACATATTATCTGTTAGATGTGTTTCTCATTAATAGAAAAATCAGAAACATGCCTTTAAATATCTCAAGATCTCTCTTGAAATAAATCAAACATACTTTATTAATATATCTTGAGACCCAAATAAATTATGCATTTTTTTTTCCTAGAAGGTTATATATATATTTAATATTGAAACCAAGATAAACTACACTGTTAAAGTCATTAAAAAATATATGACCAATATAATGTTTGAAATCTTTAAAAAAAATTAATCTGAAACATTAACTAGTCACACTGAAAGACAAACCAGGCACACTGTAGTCTTCAGAATGTTAATGGATTTGAGTTAAAACCACAAATGCTTGTTCTTCATGGATATGAGTTAATGTCTCACTGAGACCAATAAATTTGACAGTCAGTGATAAAGTATGCGTTATTTTAAAGACATTCACACTAACCACATTTATTTAACAAACACTTCATCTTTTTAAGCGTCCCCCACCCAAATTCTCAAGCAATCTAATGCATTAAAACAGTTGTGCCCACACATTCAAAACGCAAATACATTTGCAGTCGATTGTCGTAAATCATTGGTGATAGCTGCCCTATTTATTTATGTTTCCTGGTAACTCCGTGGACAGAGGTAATGCGATGGGGAAGGGTATGGGCACACAACTCTTCTTTTATTTCCACTACACTTTTGATGAGGCCATCCAGGACGGCTCACTTTTATAATGACGCAGTCTCAGTATGTCATAACTTCTTTTTTTTTTTTTTTAAATCATCATGTCAATAGCTTTATTTTTATGCGCAGTCATTAATTACATCATACCTAACATGGGGGAAAAAAAAGATACAGTTATTCATTACTGTCGGCAATGTTTCGTACTCAAGCACTAGTTATGAATTTTTAAAAAATACGACTTAATGACAATCTTATATATATATATATATACAGTCATTCATTACGTCATAACTGCAATCTTTTGTACGCAGTTATTAAGTATTTCAGAAAGACTTGGGGGAAAAATATTCAGTTATTCGTTACTAAAGACAATATTTTATACACACTTATTCATCATGTTATAACGGTAGTCTTTTATGCGCATTCATTATTTTATAATGACCGTTTTAAAATACATATTATTCATTAGATACGGCAATGTTTTATGTGCAGGCATTCATTGTTTTATAATGACAGTCTTCAAAACACAACCACTCGCAGCATCACACACAAGACACTTTTTTCAACGTATGTATTTACAACCACTCGCAACATCACACACAAGACACTTTTTTCAACGTATGTATTTACAACCACTCGCAACATCACACACAAGACACTTTTTTCAACGTATGTATTTACAACCACTCGCAACATCACACACAAGACACTTTTTTCAACGTATGTATTTACAACCACTCGCAACATCACACACAAGACACTTTTTTCAACGTATGTATTTACAACCACTCGCAACATCACACACAAGACACTTTTTTCAACGTATGTATTTACAACCACTCGCAACATCACACACAAGACACTTTTTTCAACGTATGTATTTACAACCACTCGCAGCATCACACACAAGACAATCTTTTTAGACGTATGTATTCACTAGGTCGTAATAATGCAGCACACACACACACACACACACACACACACACACACACACACACACACACCAATCTCCCATTTTCCCCAAATCAATGTTTTACTTCTTGGCGAAACAACTGGGTGAAATTTATTAAAGGAGCAAACAATCATCCAGTCAACGCTCCTGGCAATACCCTAAACACCTACAAAATTTTCCTGCAAAAGTTCATGGTTTGTCATACTACAGACTGCGTGGATTGTCATTGGACAGGCTGTGTGACTTGTCGTATGATAGACATTTATTTTACCGTCAGTCTTCCTTGTTTAAAACCAAACCCTTTCCTTCTCCCTGTACCTTGAAGAACAAACTTGATTTGACTAAAATGATTGAATGCACGGCAGTTTCATGACCTCTCTTTTTCTCAAAGTGGGAACAACGAGCAGATACCATTTTAACTAAACTAATATACGCGTGACAGTTGTGACCTCTTCTCTCCTAGCAGGTACAAGGAACAGATCTGATTTGAATAAGTTAAATCCAAAATGTCCACAAACTGCAGTTCCCATTAAAGCAGAGACGAAGCGGTTTAATCATTGGAGGCATCAGCCGCCCCTGTCAGTCGATTTGAACGTTTCTTGTGGGGGTGGGTTAATTTTGATGTAGCCAGGGGCGGGGGAAGATATTAGGAGTTTAATCGAGAGTAAGCAACGGCTGCATGCAAGTGTCAGAACAGGCAGCACCCGGGTGAGGCCATGACGGGAGAAGTGTCAACATGGCGACCGAAATTGAGTCTAAGAATGTCAATGTTACCAGTCTGGGGGTGGGGGCAAACAGACGATTGGTTCGTGTCCATCTTGCTGATACAATATTTGTCTGCTGCTCCGAGTTCATTCCCTTTATTGTCACGAGTCATCGTCCCCTAGCACCCCTGACAGAGTCTAGGCAAGACCGTAAGATGTTTACTATCGAGTCGCTCCAGCTGGAGATGGCCAGGTCCTTCAGCAACTCGGGCAGGTCAAGTTTGCTGTCAGCAACAGTTTCAGTATGCGTCCCGTCTTTATGTCGAAAGTAATCGAGCGAGCACACGAACGAAATGACAGGCACACGAACGACTGTCATGATGACGCGATGACAGATCCCTTGGGTTCACAAGTCACTGAGTCTGTTTTAGCGATAGCCTGTGCTTATTCAAGCATGACGTGTGAGAGCTAACTGAAGGTTATTCATACAGTCATGGAACCAATTCTATGCTGTGTTTAATTCCTGGTGGAATAAGAGGTTTGTAGCAAATTAAGTCATTTCCAGGGAATTCCAGGGATAAGCTGACGTAGTGTCTGTAGTGACCACGAAATAAACTACTCCGTTACTCGTTAATCATTCAAAAATAATCTCAAGAAGAGGGTGATGAATAACCTTCACTACTGCATTCATAAAGATGACATTATTATGCATTATAGCAAGGTTTCACTGTATTAACTTTATTAATGGATTATGAACAGTTGCCTATCATGGTACCAGTTTCAGTAGCAGATTTTATAACATTTAATCATTAACTTATGTCATAAGCACAGCACTTCATAATTAGCCTTTGCTCTTGGGACTGCTACTTATTTTCCATCAAGTTTTTTTCTTGTTTAACTTTTAGTGTTGAATTATTTTTGTTATTTGTTACACTTCCACTTCTATATTTAAACAAAGAAGGAGATTTGTGCATACTTGTAAGGGGGGGGGGGGTTGGGGGGGGGAGATATGTGATACTTGGTGTGTGTGTGTTAATTTTGATCATTCTTACAAGTTGGGATATGAATTCTTAACCGGTAATACTCAGAGACAGGTGGAAATAAAATTAATTAATGGTTAATGTCAGCAATCATGAAGACTCGTATAGGGCTGAATTAAATAGATTAGGATTTGAGTAGGATAATCCATTAAACCACCTATCATACCTTCCAAATCGGGTGTTATGTTCCCCTTGGCTCTTATCACACAAGTATCACTTACGCTTTTGCATTCCACAGACTCTGGATTTTTAATTTGAGATCCTGGTATTTTTTTTTGTTTATCTCTTTTCTTTTTGTTTCTATCACTTGGAACAGCAACACCGATGATTGCTGCTGTCCTGTAAACTTACTGAGAACTACAACGTCTGGTCTTTGAGCAGGTTTCATTTGATCATTTCTTATCTCGAAGTCCCATAATATTTTGACTTCTATCTTGATATATGTTGCCGGTTGGTGCATCTACTTTCTTTCTGCCGTTTTTACTCCTAGAAACATAGGTTTCTGTGTATGATTTTTGCCACTTCATTCAAACATTTGGCGTATTCTATCCACAGAAACTGGCATCCCAGTAAGTTATATATTCTGTTGTTTCATTCATGTTTTGCAGAGTCTGTATTTGCAATTATTTGAGATTTTCGTGATTTTGTGTTGAGTGCTTGAACTTGAACAGCAGTACTTCTATTTCTGCTTTCTAGCAAGCCTCTTTCAACCACCTGTATGTTGATTGTTTTGTTGCTATTTCACCAGCTTTGTCATGTATACTGGTCATGGAGAGGCTCCAGCAGTTTGTTGAAGCGTGTTGTCTCTTTGTCTCTTTGTCGGGATTGGTATAATCCACTCATCTGTACTGCTTCTTTTTCATGGGTGTTACATCCATAATAAAAGTAAACTTAATTGTTTATGTACCAGAGAGTCATTTCTTCACAGGAGGCTCTAGAATAGATGGATAGTTTCCTCTTCAGGTCTCCTGAATCCAAAATTGCCAACAATATGTCAGACATCGGGCTAGGCAGATGCTTCCTTCCGTCAGTGCAAAATAGATTTAATCATCCCGTACTTCCACCTCACACCATTCTGACATCCGAAACTATACAAGAATCGAACCCATGTTTTAAAAGAGCACACAGTATTGCATCCACAATGCCAGAGTGATTCGCACCACTGGCTCCGACCGCAAAAAATAAAAATAAAAAGTCGACAACAGTCGCCATCATTGTAAAAGCGCCAACCATCCTACAACTCCACCACCGCCAGCACTCCCTGAATACTCGTGAGGGGAGCATGTCCCACTGGATCACTACAGATCAGAAAATGTCTGAAGATGAAATGATCCACGAAAGCTCCAGTGGTGACGTAAAACTTAACCATCACCACCATCCCTGCGATGCCTCAGTGACACACTGCATCAACCTGTAATTAAAAAAAGAAAGGCATAGGGCTAAAACTTAAGTCACTACACACATCGCTCAGATTAACTCCCGTTCAGGATACATGCAGCGTGTACCTTGACAGCCATGAGATAAAAAAAAATTAGGAAGACAAGGAAACTATTAATCATATGCTCAAGTTAAATTGATGATATTCAGACATGAGCTTGTATCTAGACAACAAGTAGTCTAAACCTTAGTTCACACTCTTTATGCTCAGGCTAAGTTGTTATTTTTTAAACTTATAGCTTATATCCAGATAGCAAGTTATCTAAAGTTTAGTTCACACACTTTATGCTCAGAATAAGTTGCTATTCATGAGACATATAGCTTGTATCTAGGCCGTGCATCAAATTATCCCCATTATTTGTGGCCACATAACTCGCTATTCATGTATTCATGCATCTAGGCCATGCATCAAATTGTTTATCCCCATACTTTGTGCCCACATAACTCGCTATTCTTGTATCTAGGCCATGCATCAAATTGTTTATCCTCATATTTTGTGCCGAAATAGCTCGCTATTTATGTATTCTTGTATCTAGGCCATGCATCAAATTGTTTATCCCCATACTTTGTGCCCAATAACTCGCTATTCATGTACCTAGGCAGCCACTTGCTTAAAACTCTTAAGTCCACACACTTTGCGAAGCAATAATAAAATAATCGAATAAGCAAAATACCATTCTTCGAAAGAACTTTCATTCATGAAATTAAGTCTGAAGGAGAGAATGAACTAAAAATAAATCAATAGAAAAGATAAAGGAAAAAAACGAATATGATGGGAGGAAAAAGATAGGAAAGAAAAGAAAGGCACACAATTCAATAATTTATTGAGTTTCCTATAGAAAATCATTTATTGCCTTTCCGATGCTATCTGGCTGTAGTGACACAATGTGACGTCATGAAAAGGGAACTCGTCACTGTGTACAAAGATTGGAAAGCGAGCGTAATTCGCGGTCCAAAACGCGCCGTCTGTCGGCCGAGCCTGACACTTCTTCTTTTTTTTTTTTTTTTAAAACTCATTGGCAAAGTCTGATAATCTCATTCAGTCTTGTGTATTCAGTGTAGCTCAGGGCAACTACAAGTCTGGAAGTTAGAAAAAAAGAGAAAAAAAAAATTCAGAAATAAAGACAGACCACGGGTACTAGTTCTCGTGGAGAGTTTGGAGTAGAGGGTTTGATTAAAAATACTT
The DNA here is from genome assembly GCA_028829895.1 of Sinotaia quadrata. Lineage (NCBI taxonomy): Eukaryota > Metazoa > Mollusca > Gastropoda > Architaenioglossa > Viviparidae > Sinotaia > Sinotaia quadrata. The sequence continues at coordinate 87,269,828 of CM054177.1, forward strand.
GGGGAAAAAAATCTGACTCACACGAAAGTTCTACCGAAGCCATATTCCAAGAAGTATACGTGGAATTCCACTAAGGATTTTGCTTAATTTGTTCACAAGACCAACGGCTACAACACGCAACAATAGAGATATTGCATGTTGCTATTGGTAAAGTTTGTTGCCATAGGCAGCGAGCAAATTTTTTATACGCAAATTGTAGTCTTCTGGGATTTGACTTAGGCAAAAAAGAAAAAAATAAAGAATAATATAAAATAAATAAATAAAAATGAAAAATAAGAAATAATATCTAGAAATAAGTATTGGTATGAGGAATTTTCTTTTAATGCTAGTACATGTTTGCTCTTCTTACACATTCAGCAAGATAAATAACACAACTGTCATAAATCAAAATTACCACTGCAACAGGAAACTCAAAATGCCGTGCGATGCGTGTGCAATTCCTGGAAAATGTTAATCAGGACAGTATATTATATTTGTTTAAACAATAACTCATGAATAAAGAGAAAGTGTTTGTCTGTTGTAAAATCGATACTTATCGGTATTACTATAATCTCTTACACATAATTATATACATATTGTGAATGGGTGGGTTTAAACGATTAGCTCCCTAATCCCTAATCTATATAATCTCCACCCGTGACAGGTCTTTGTCGATTGCAGTCGGAGAAACTAGGTCAAACCTCAGGAACAATACTCATTAAATATTTATTCTCTCTGTCCTTTAGTTTTACTCGTTCAGAATTCCTACACTCCTTGAAAGTACGAACATTTCTAGAAATTATATTTTTTTCTTTTCTGGCCCTCACACATCTCCTTTCACTTAAGGAGGCACTTCCCAAGATATGCTATCAATTACATTCTCAGTTAATTAAATGCAGTAAAAGAGACTGAACTGAGTGTATGAACTGTTTCAGTTGTATACGTTTGTATAGTTAGGATTTAAAAGTAAAATTTTGTTTAGCTAATTGTAATTGATTTGTACAGTTGTATCACAGGTAACACTTAGAGGAATTGTTCTGGTGCACGCGTTCTCCTAACCTTCCCGTTCAATAGTTCATAGGTCACTTTTAATTATACTATATTTGTATATTCATTAGACAGGAAGACACTTCAACTTCAGTGAAATATAGTCAAGACCGGATTGCTTCCCTTAGCATGATCGTCGCGCCACAGTACCTCTGTGGACACCATTGCTATTTACTTTGAATGGCAACCTTCCATCACCTGAATAGTCGGACTCTTCTATTAGCATAACAAGTGCTCGAAAACTCACATCTGCGTTCGACTATGACTTAACAGGTACAAGAAAACAATCTCGAAAGTACCCTACATAGAAATTTACAATACACATAACCCCGCCATGTAAAACCCCTATGAATGTTGTAAAACAAACTTACCGACGGACAGAGTGAAAAATTAGGCTTCTCTCCCCCCCCCCCACGAAGGGCGGTTGAGGGTGTGCGCCAAATAGGTGCGACCTGTTTCACCCCCTTCCGCCAGCCCTCCTGCCCTCCATCTCAGAGCATTGCGAGGCTGTGGGGATCCCCCAGAAGCAGACCAAGACTGAGAACATCATGAAGATGAAAGGTCTCTTGCGGCTTCTAGGCACTCAGACAAAGTTTAAATTGTCTTTTGTTGTAGTATTTGTTTGTTTCATGTTGTAACAAGTGTCTCTGGTTGTAATATTTGTTTTTCGTGTCTTTTGTAGTAATGTTTGTTTCATGTTGTAGACACGTGTCTTTGGTTGTTATATTTGTTTGTTTCTTGTTGTAGCATGTATCTTTGGTTTTAATATTTGCTCATTTCGTGTTTTTGTATATGTCTGTGGATATAATATTTTGTTGTCTGTTTCGTGTTCTAGTATGTGTCTTTGGTTGTAATATTTTGTTGTCTCTTTCATGTTGTAGTACATATCCTGGTTTAGAACATCTGTTGTCTGTTTTGAGTTGTAGTACGTGTCTTTGGTTGTAATGTTTGTTGTCTGCATTTTGTTTTAGTGTGTCTTTGGCTATAAAAGTTTGTTGTCTGTTTCGTGTTGGTAGCACACAACTTTGTTTCTAATATTTTTTGTTTGTTTCGTGTTGTAGTACATGTTTTATTTCTAATAATTTTATTTGTTGTCTGGTTCGTATCGTAGTACATGTCTTTGTTTCTAATAATTTTATTTGTTGTCTATTTCGTGTTGTACATTGTTTCATATTGCAGTGCATGCTTCAGTTTCTTGCTGTAGCACATTTTGTCAATTTCACATTGTAATATACTTTGTTGGCTTAATACTTTGTCAATTTCTCATTGTAATAATCTTTGTTGGCTTAACATTTTGTCAATTTCTTATTGTAATATATTTTGCCGGTTTCATAGTTTGAAATCTTGGTTATATGCCATAAAAATTGCGATTTTAAAATTTGTTTGTTTGTTAATATGACAGTGTTTTGTGAATTGTAAGCGTGCTTGGTAGTGCGACTGCTTATTTTGCAGAGTAAGGTTCAAACCTGAAGACAAGAGAAATTCAAAATATAGGAAGAATTCAAAGTATAGGTTAATAATAATATTAACATTTTGAATTAAGTTATTCCTGATTTGTAACGACTTAATGTTATGAATTGATGGCGCCAAAACACAATCCATGCAAGTTGACAACACCAAACAGTACAAATTCAGCGAGATTTCGTTTTCATTTCGTTACTTGTTCATCCTAAGTCTTTCCTCATGTGTGAAGTCTTTTGGACACTAAGGAAGGAAACACGAGATGTTTATCTCCGCACACACTGCTTTTGCAGAACATCATTAGAGTGCGGCTTCCGTGACATTCGTCTTGAATAGATTGCCTCCCCTGATAGAGTAAAGACAGCTTTCAGGCTGACCCATGGAAAGCAGACACGACCATCAACCAATATTTTCCTTCGCCAGTTCTCTTTATCCTTCATTCAGTTCCTTCACTGAGCGCAAGGCATAATTTGTGTGACATTTGTGGACCTTTTTCCCCATGCAGTGGCGGTGTAAGGGGCTCCGGTGTTCATTTCCCCGCTGTAATGCCGGACGCGGATGAATACATTCCGATGAAAGAAGGTGTCGGACTTTTTTGTGCAGCAAATGCCAAGTTCCCGGGCCCGACATTGACTGGCGTTCAAAACGATGAATGTACTCTGCCTGTCGTGTCTACGAAAGGAAACTCGTGCGTAAACGCGAACAACTCTGGATTGCATCTTATGTTTTCATTTCACACCGCTAGGAACAGTAACTCTCAGAGTCTTCTGGCACAAGCATAAAGCATTTCCATATTTAATAAAGCTTCATACTGACCTAATGTCACTAGGCAATACTGCTGCTAGTGTAAAAACGGATAATATGGTTTAACTAATGAAGGAATAGTGCTTGATAAAATGACAGTAAACTGGAATGTTTAACTGACTCTGTTGTAATACTTGTACTCTTACACTAAATAGGAATGTTGCTAGATAAACTGACCCTAAAGTAACACTAGCATTATTGAACTAAACAGGAATATTGCTAGGTAAACTTATCCGAAAGTAACACTAGTACTATTGCAATAAACAGAAATGTTGCTAGATAAACTGACCCTAAAGTAACACCAGTACTATTGCAATAAACAGAAATGTTGCTAGATAAACTGACCCTAAAGTAACACCAGTACTATTGCAATAAACAAGAATGTTATTAGATAAACTGACCCTAAAGTAACACCAGTACTATTGCAATAAACAAGAATGCTGCTAGATAAACTGACCCTAAAGTAACAGTAGTATCATTGCATTAAATACTAATGCTATTAGATAAACTGACCCTAAACTAAAGTAACACTAGTACTATTGCAATAAACAAGAATATTGTTAGATAAACTGACCCTAAAGTAACAGTAATACCACTGCACTAAAGAGGAATGCTGCTAGATAAACTGACACTAAGAAGGAATGTTGCTATGTAAACTGACACCAAAAAGGATTGTTGGTTTATAAACTGACACTAAAGAGAAATGTTGCTATATAAAGTAACACTAAGGAGGAATGTTGCTATAAAAACTGACACTTATGAGGAATGTTACTAGACTCATTGGCACTGAAAAGGAATGTTGCTATATACACTGCATTTACACATTACTAACTTTAGTAATTTCATAATACTTGTATAGCGCCTTATAATTTTTGTTTAACACTGGTCTGTCCCGTAACATAAGTACGTAAATATATTTAGTTAACCTCCCGTATAATTTGTGTAACCCTAATATTTGTCACTGCGTTACTCTCGTACGGTTCACCACTTGGAGCTCTGAATTATAACATAATACTCATTCTGCAATGGGCACCCTGGGTAATTTGCATAACAGTAATCATTTGGCTCTTTATGACATCCTTAGCCTACGGTACGCGGTGCCCAAGAAATTTGCATAACTCGAATCACTTAGCACTCGTAGCACTTCATAGCACTCATTCTTCTTACAGTACTTGACGCTTCATGATACTTTTCAAGACTCCTAATTCTTAGCACCCGTTTCATTTTTATTTTTTATTTTTTACAACACATGGCGCCATTGCGATGCCACCTCCCAACCTCTACTTCCTTATTGTGATCCTGACAACCAGGTGGGTTCTGACTACGTCACGTGATTTTGCCGGGGTGGGGTGGGGGGGTTGGGGCTGGGCGAGTCTGCCTGAAGACTGGTGTTTAGCACAGACAAATATTGCATCGGCACGCGCCCCGGAACTTCGGCTTGCCTCCCTTACCTCTTACAATGATTGGTCATTTGTCAAAGTGACGTCCAGATCATCGTTGACAAATGGGTGAAACATTCTCCGTATCTCCTGCACTGAGAAACGAGTTCCGAGTGCCGTCTGTTCCCATTCCGTTCAATTCTCTCTTGCTTTTTGTATGTCGGTATTTCACGAGTCATTGTGAGCGTGTCTTTCGTACGTATGTCTGTGATTGTGTGAGCGTGTCTTTCGTACGTATGTCTACGATTGTGTGAACGTGTCTATGCGCGCACGCGTTTGTGTGTCATGAGTGAGCGTTGCTGGAAATTCACAAAAGAATGATGCAAGAAATATGTGTATTTTCTGTTAAAGTGTAACAAATCACGCAAAACCCCCCACCCCCATACACCCACACATACACACAAAATGCGCGTAAGAGACGAGATACATTTATTGCCGGCTTGCCCTGACCTACTTAATGTTTTATGAATACATTTACCGTTAAACGTATAAGAAAGTACTGGCGCAGTCCAGTAAATGAGGACACGAGCACTTTTGTATTATCTAGACACGTTCTCGCAAAACAATTAAAATGTAACTGGAAACCGTTCTTTAATCAGAGTTATTTTTCAAGCTCGAAGATTACAATTTTGAATCGTAGTCTAAAAAGTATCTCCAAATGGATACGGTCATCGAGAGTTATGTATCTTTCCATTTTTTTTCTCCACTTATTTTCTTGTACCCTTTCAAAATTAAAACAAGTATATGTGCATTGAATAAATAAAATTACAATAAACTTAAAAAGAAAAATAATTAAGGTATAACTGCTTTAAAATTAACGATTGTATTTAATGACGCTAGTGAAATGAAACCTAGTCATCAGCCATGAATCCCACTTTTTCAGCCACATGCAGGAATCACATGATGAAGTTGTTTATATCTGGTTGTGTTTAATGACGCTAGTGAAATGAAACCTAGTCATCAGCCATGAATCCCACTATTTCAGCCACATGCAGGAATCACATGATGAAGTTGTTTATATCTGGTTGTGTTTAATGACGCTAGTGAAATGAAACCTAGTCATCAGCCATGAATCCCACTATTTCAGCCACATGCAGGAATCACATGATGAAGTTGTTTATATCTGGTTGTGTTTGATTGCTTAGAACGTTTTATCGATTTTCTTTGTTCTGTAATTTATTAAGTTGTTGTTTTTAACTCGGCTAATTAGTGCAATAAAAATATATATTCTTTAGACTTCGGCTTTACAATCATTGATACATATTGTTATGACTTCTGCCTTTATTTAATTTATGGTGAGCGCTTCCGGCCTAGATCAATTTCATGCACTTCGGTCTTAACACTACTGCTTTCCAAACATTTACATATGTTGTTTAGATTTCGGTTTTACAATGTTTATATATATATATATTGTTTTGACTTCGGCCTTGCTATCATTTATATTTACATTCGGTTTACAATCAATCATATTTACTTGTAAAGTTCGGCTTTACAATCATTTATGTTTATATTTTAAAATCGGCTTTACAAGAATTTACATTTACTTTTTAATCTCATAATTACGTGAATTTCGATTTATAACCATTAATATTTACATTTTATCTTTGACTTTACAATCATTTATATGTTAACATTGGTTTTACAGTCGTTTATATTTTCATTTTACCTTCTGTTTGCATTACTAAGCATTTATATCTATACTTTGACTTTGGCTTTTCAGTGGATTATATTTACATTACTTTGGCTTTACAGTGGATTATATTTACATTACTTTGACTTTGCAGTGGATTATATTTACATTACTTTGGCTTTATAGTCGATTATATTTACATTACTTTGGCTTTACAGTCGATTATATTTACAGTACTTTGGCTTTACCAGTCGATTATATTACAGTACTTTGGCTTTACCAGTCGATTATATTACAGTACTTTGGCTTTACAGTCGATTATATTTACATTACTTTGGCTTTACAGTCGATTATATTTACATTACTTTCGACTTTACGAATGACATATACTTTTATATTATGAGTTCGGCTTTAAAATAATTAAACGTTACATATTAAGCTCTGGTTTTCAAATCTTTATATTTAAGCTTTTTGCTTTATGCCTAAAAAATCAAATATATTTATATTTTTAGTTCGGCTTTACGCATCATTTATATTTCTATTTTTAACTTTGAATTCGTGCATTATTTTTATTTATATTTTTAACTTTTGCTTTGTACACCATTTATATTTACAGTTTTTTTTTATAGTTTGGCTTTATAGTGGCAGTCAAAACGTTGTATAATATTATAAAAGCCTTCACTGTCTTCTAAACCAATAATAGCATTTCCCTCGAAGTATTTCCTTCCCTCATCCAGCTATTATCTGAGTCCAGTCACAACCCCAGATTTGCCGCAGCAAACCCACAGCACAAAATGATAATAAAACAATCCACGTTTGCTTATTTTCGTTTTTTATAAATTAAGTTGAAGAGAAAACTGGAGTTTCCAATTGAAGGTCAATTACAGAGATTTAGTATATGGAATAAATTTAAATTTCCAATGATTGTCAGAACACAGCTGGGTCAAAATTGGCTTGAAGATTATTTTCTTAAGTCTTTAAAAAAAACTATCTCTCTCTAGAAAATGTCCAGGGATATATTCTCGCATTCAAAGTGCTCTTCTCCATAGCAACAGGAAATGATTGCCGTTACCACTTTTAAGTAGATTTGTAGTCGATACTTCATATGATTAATTTGTTCTCTACGCGCTGTACAATCAGGGCACAGCTTCATTAATCCTAACTTTAAAAATGGCAAGCTGCTGTCAGTTGAAAAGGAATTCCGACGAGTGACGATCGTAACGGGGATGGGCTGGAAGTTACTGTCCGTCCCCCCACTCTTTCCTCTATGCTCGCGGAAATCCATTCTCCAGCTTTCGTGGATTCCCGGTCGAAGGAGCTTTGTTTCTTCACCATTTTGATTCTTATACGAGGAAAGACGAAATAATAAATGAAGTTCTCTCAGAGTAACTGTACTATAAATAGTATTTTTAAAATTAAAATACACACACACAGTTACATGCATTTTATAAACACTTAGAAAATCCCAAAAAAACCATGTTAATATTGATCATAAAAATTAGGCCTACATTCCCAATTACCACATAATTATTATTATTTTTTTAAATCCACACATAAAATGATTATGCAAGAGTAAAACATAATTTAAAAATTTTTAGTTATTTTGGCGGAATTGTCACTACATCGTCTATCAGAGAGTTCTAGTTAAGCAGAAAGATAACTATTAGAGAGAGAGAGAGAGAGAGAGGGTTCTAGTTAAGCAGACAGTGAACTGTCAGAGAGAGAGAGAAAGAGAGAGAGGGTTCTAGTTAAGCAGACAGTGAACTGTCAGAGAGAGAGAGAGAGAGAGAGAGAGAGAGAATTATTGTTAAACAAATTGTGGTGGGGTAAATTTCAAAACTTAATTGTTAAATTGTTAAATGTCAAAGTGACCCGACCTTGGGCACTGCTTATGATGATGTTTTTTGTAAGTGCCAAGAGTTTGAGAAAACAACTCAGGTGGAGAATATGCCAGAAATTTAGCTGACGCAATCCAAACTAGTTGCAATTGGATGAGTAGTTTTTCTGATTAATAGTCTCATACCTGCTCATAACAAATTTATCCAATGGGGATGAACCAAAAGTTATTTTGTTGAAGAAAGTCTCTATTCTAATCACTTTGAATTTGGCAAAACTCGAGTCCGGTCATAAAGGCAATTGTTAGCTTTTGAGAAAAGCATGCCTTTTTTGCCACAGGGTACAGTGACTAATATATCTACCTGATCACATGGGTGTGTGAATCCATTGTTACCATTGAACTGATCAGTAACATATTGCTGTAAATTGATTCTTGTGAATTCTGTTTGAGAGCCAATACAGTAAAAATAGTGGCTTGAGTTTGGTCTCAGGAATACACGAAAATTATTTTGAACATTCCTCGTGGTGTGCTGAGTAGCATACATGAAAATTTGGGAGCTTTTCCCTTGATGTGATTGATAGTGCAAGGGGAAGTCGGAACAATTCTCCAAAGTCTTGAAGAGTGCATCAAAGATTCTGGAACAGTTGTCTAACATACCTAGAAGGGCTACATAAGGCTGTCATTTAAATAAGAAAGACTATTGACTTGTGCAAACCGAGTGATTGTAAACATGTACTAGTGACAGTTGCCATCTTTGAAAAGGTTATGTACAGTGACTTTAATTATGAATTATTTCTCTAAAACTCCACTTTCATGGCTATGATAATTTATGCCATGAATTTGATTATATTTATGATCCTTTGACTGCTGATGTCTATGCTAGGATAAATTGAATGATTATCAAGCGTTATTCGAACATTGTTGTGAAGCAATGTAAATATCAACGCTCTTTTGATTGTATTTGTTATATGTATATTTGATTTTTGATTTAATAAATTTAGTGATCTTCTTACATATTGATAACCATATGTTGGAGAGATAATGGGTGGATGGGGGTTGGCTAAAAATAGTTTAAAGACGGATTTATCTTCTCCTTTGGTAAGAAATTTTCCACCTTCGGAAATATTGTGTGATAGTGAATGTTTGTCTTTAATGTTGTGAAAACGTTTACAGCGCCCGCATATCCGCCAAGTGAGAGAGAGACGAGTGGTGTCTTCTGGAGAATTATTAATAACATAAATTAAGATTCTTATCACTTGTAATTAGTTATGGATGATAATCATAATCATTAACTAGGGTGGCGTTTGTGCACACAAACATTGAATTATCATAGAGAAATTTCTTGTTAAACAGACAATGAGTTATCACAGAGAGAGAGGGTAGAAAGAGTTAAGTAGACAGTAAGTTATCAGACAGACAGAGAGAGAGAGAGAGAGGGAAAGAGAACTCAAGCAGAAAATGAGGTATCACTGAGTGTTGAAATGTGTTTTCTTGAGAGTTATCCGAGTGAAATAAGATTTTGGCATATAACACCAATCAGTGAAATAGATCTATGGGATGGCTGGTTTGAAATTACACTCCCCCACATATATACACAAGCACAATGTCTTAAAAACATAGACACTAAAAAACAAGCATACACACATATTCTCAAACACAATAATATAGCAAAATTGAAGAATTAAGAGGAAAAATAGAAGAAAACTAAGTGAATACTATAACTAGCAAGCCAGTCACACACACATACACACACACACACACAAACACACACACACAACACACACATAAACACACACAACACACACATACACACACACACACATACCAGAAAAAGATACCAAAAATACAACACAACACATTTATTTAAAAGTACAGAAGTAAAATGTATTAGCAAAATGTGTTTTCAATGGCAACAAGCTATTGAATATGACTTTTAAAATGAAATAACATTTTCAAGGCTTCAAAACACTGTTAGTCTCATCAGAGTGGGCCCTCTTTAGACTTAATTTTTCACATCTACCCTTTAGCTTGCCTCATGCGCAGAGACTCTGGCGATATTATACAATTTTGGCTGATCTAGTAGGTCAGGTTGTAATAATATTCTTATCAATCTATGCTTGTTTAAGAGGTGAAAAATTGATGCCTGTAACATTTGCATAGCATCATTTAATATATTAAGTGTTGTCTATTGTGACAACTATAAGCATTGTTTGATCTATCCAGTGTTCTCATTTCACTTATGTTTCTTATTAAAGTCACCATTTCATTCACCAGATTGTCACACTTCGTTTTACCAAAATGCATACATATAACTAAGTGTATATATATTTAAGTGTGGATGGGGGCGAGCCATCTATTTGTCAATCGATATACCTGGTGTACGAGCGAAAACGTCAGTCTGAGCTTGGTTCAATCAAAAGTTATGTGGTGCGAGAGTGGCACACATCATCTTTAGTTTTATTGATATCCATACTCACACAGTGTATCTCATGCACGAGCGGTTACACACATTCACTTGCACACACACCTATGTACGTCTCAAGATTGATACGATTATTCCGCAACACTGACGCCTTGTGCATCCACACAGAATCGGAATATCAAACCTGAGAGAAAATTTGTAATTTTTACGCCTTCGTATATGAAGAGCAATAGGGGACGGATTGTCTCCCCTGATCAGTCTGCATCAGTAGTGCCTGAAGGCATCGATCAGTTATTTGGAAATGGAAAAGATGCGGCTGATCAGTAAGTTTAAAGTACGGCCACACGTTAACGATACTCTTGAATTTTAGCGGTAAAACGAGACTTTCTAAATGCATACTAAACTCATGAATATCAAGGAAAACATTCGACACTTTGTAGTTCATATGGAACCCTTCTTTTGATACAGTCACACAAATATCCCGACACGGCCGTTTGTCTTCAATAGCGCCGCGCAAACATGATACAACGTAGACTAGTTGTTACATAAGTCGTTGGTTTGTCGCGACACCGATTGACCGGTTTTTGCTTTGACGTCCTCAGCCAACGTTCCTTGATGTTACGGACGGGTGCATGAATTTAGTTTATTTTTGGGGAGAGAGGTTGGAAAGTGTTCCTGAGCATGAGGTTTTCGGCTCTTAGTCTGTAGTTTCCTAAAGTTATTGTCATGATATGTCTCTCTAGTTTATAAACGACTGTCCAAGAATGAGCAAGGAGCGCTGACTTACGACCCCGAAACAGAGGGCCGAGGAGCACAGCAATATGAAAGGAACATCATCTCTCCAGAAACAGAACTCTGAAAAATGCAAACAACAGTTGTTTTTTTCTTCTCTCTCTCTCTCTCTCTCTCTCTCTCTCTCTCTCGTTGTTTGTATATGCAAGAATTTGATTCAAAAATGAGATTCAATTACTGGCTGAATCCAGGCATGAAGATGATGAAATGTGAGTAAAACTTTTCAAAATAAGATCAGTCTTAAATGCAAACTTGAAGAAATGGATACTGAAACTGAAATTGAGAATGGAAATCAGAAACCAGCTATAGATGAACGGTCACGCCATAGACATCAATCCAGCCTCCCGTGGTTAACCACCGCCCGCGAATCAACAACTGTAGGAAGTGGACATAAACCAACCAACCGACCGACCGACCGACAAGTTCAATTCAATGTGTTGTAAATAACAAAAGTGCTTAATTTTATAGAAACTCTAACTTTCAAAACAGTTAAATTAGCCTAAAGGTTTAATTAGTATTGTTGGAAATGCATTATTCAGAACGGTACGCTTAGAAAGAAAAATGCTTATTGTTATAAAAACACATTCGGGTTAATTTTTAAAACGCTAAGATTATTGTTTATTGTTATAAAGTCACATTTGGGTTAATGTTTAAAACAGTTGGATTACTTATAAAAACACTCGAGTTAATATTTAAAACAGTAGGATTCAGCCCCACAAGAACGTATAAAGTTGATTGTTTTAAATACTACATCCATCATTTCTTTCATTTGCAACTTTTACTACAAAAAGCTTCTTGATGCTAAATGCAATGTATACTAGTGAAGTTGATTGTTTTAACTACTACATCCATCACTTCTTTCATTTGCAACTTTTGCTACAAAGAGCTTCTTGATGCTAAATGCAATGTATACTAGTGAAGTTGATTCCCACTTTCGAGGCTATTATTTTGTTTTTACCAATCCAACTACCACTACATTTTCAGAACACATTAATGGTGACCGTCTGTAGTCAAAGATACAAGTTTATCCCATGGTAAGCCATATTTCTCAATGCATTTTTCCCAGAGCGTGAAATAAATCACGTCCAGTTGTTGTACCCTTCAATGGTACTAATTCTAGGAATTCTTCTGTCAGATTAAAACTGCAGTCTATACCTCCGATAAACACAACACATTGTGCAGTATCTGACATCTGTGCTCTTTTCGAGAGCAATTAAAAATGCTTCAAACTCCTTAACCGTTTCATTTAATTGTTTCTCCACACTGGCTGATAAATCTGTAATCCTGGTGGCAACTGTATTGGGTGTCAAGCTTACACCTTCAAACAATTTCTTTTGACCGGGAAGTAAAATGTCACTTATCTTTAAAAAGACGTTCTTTTATGAATAAGCCATCTTAAAGGGTCGTGATGACTTTGCTATCAGTTCACATATAGCAAAATGTGATCCTACTGAATTTTCGTTAAATTGACTGATATTGGTAAAGAAACTTCTTTGTATAATGCTGATTTAAGTTATGCAACTTTATGTTCTCTAACTTTGCCTATATACGCATCATATTTCCCATGGTGCATTGTTTCGTAATGCCGACGTACACATCATATTTCCCATGGTGCATTGTTTCGTAATGCCGACGTACACATCATATTTCCCATGGTGCATTGTTTTGTAATGCCGACGCACGTTGTACTCTGGAACAGCTATCGTCTGTTGACAAACGAGACATTGAATTTTACCGCAAACCTCAGTGAAAAAATATAAATCCTCCCATTTTACTTGAAAAACTATCTTATTGTCCACGAGCATTCTTTTTTCGAAACAGAAGACATTTATATGGGCACTTATTTTTATAAAAAATTAGCAAAATCAATTTGATCACTTCCACTATATAAACCGGATATCCGCATTGGGCGTGGCAAGTATACTCAATCTACGAATAAATAAGTAAGAACGTCTTATGGTTAAGACGGCATTAACATCAGCGGCGGCGAGAGAAAAATAAATAAATGAAATGTCATTTTAAAAAAAAATCCCAAAATGCTTCGCGGGCCGTATAAAATGCCCTCACGGGACGCGTGTTCGAGACCCTGGGTTAGAGCGTGTTAAGAATAATATGTTCATACAGTGACACTAGAATAATGGCTTAGAGTGCGTTACAAGCACCATTATGAACTGTTCATACAGTAACACTAGCATGTCTTAGTGCGTTACAAACATCGTTACGTTCTAATTGTTTCTCGAGAATAAGGATGTATTAAGGAGACTTTGTTGATTTCACGCAGCTACATTATCTGTCATGTTCATATATCAGTGCTAGAATAAGGTATTAAGCATATTTAAATGTTATGTTCAAACAGCTGCGCTAGAATTAGGAGTTAGAGCACTTTGGGTACTGTTATATTTATACATCTACAGGAGAACAAGATGGAAAGATCCCTCTAATGAAGAGATACTACAGAAGAGCAAGCCCGAAAGATTCCCTCCTAATAGCCACTGCAGGACAGCAATCCCGAAAGATTCCCTCCTAATGGCCAGTATAGGATAGCAAGCCCAAAAGATTCCCTCCTAATTATGAGACAATGTTTTCTAGACAGATCGAAAAATTTATTTTTCTTTGTATAATGGGAGTATGAATGTTCTTCACAAAATGGGAATGTATTGTTGACACAGAGTTTGAAGAGTGAAAAAGACCGGTTCTCGCTTTTGTGAGGGTAAATATTTATGTATGTATTTATATTGTAGGCACGTCCGACATGTTTTTAAATGAGAAATGACATGGATTAGTTCGCTAGCCAGGAGAGGTTCGTGCTCTACGCACTCTGCGCTCAGACATAATGACGTAGACCAAAAATTACCTTTGGATAAACGTCACACAGCGTTCTTAACCGCGCTTAATTCCGCAGACAACGACTGACAATGACACACGCATCGGGCCGCGACTTTGAGAGACTGTGAGCGCCCGCAAATCATTTGATGTCTCCTCTTGCAGGAGTGATCTTCGAAAGAAACCCTCGTTGATCTGCTCGATGCCATCAGAATAATCAGCTTTTAATCACTGCCACAGAGATTAAAGAGATGTAGATAGGAATTTGAGACAGAAGAGTATAATGAAAATAAGAATGACTGTCCTCAGATTTCCTTTTTTTTTTCAATTAGAAGTGCGACCAAGTGTTAATGGAAGAGTTGAGATCGACAGTGGCGTTAAGCACGAAGACGGATGGTGGAGAGAGCCACTAACGCCTCCGGGCAGGCGAGAGAATGGAGTGTGTTGAGGCGATGAAGAGTATAGGACGTTTTCACGGAAGCCATTAATTCGTGTAAAACCCGGATGAACAGCCATATTGGAGATACTGGAATGTAAACATTATATAGAGCGGTCATAGAAGTCGTGATATACGTGCGAAAAATTTAAAGAAATTAAAAGTTTCAGCCACTATGGATTATGCTGACCTTTATAAGAAAGACTTGAGTTTTAATAAATGGACAAGATGCACGACACAGTCCTTTTCTGGATGGCGTCTCATTGACATTAAATTATTATTTATCGATACATCGTTTTCTTTTTATCTTCTCAATAAGAAAAGATTCGTATCTATAATCATTTAGACAATCAGTTTCAGTTACACTTAGAGAAAGTACTGAATAATTAACATGAAAACGTCAGCAATCGAAACAAACTAATAATTTATTATATGTTACCCTGAACCATAAACGTCCTAATAATTTATTATATGTTACCCTGAACCACAAGCAATGGGTAAAGTAGAGATGATTGAGTTTTACATCTACCTAAAGGAACAAATATTTATCTTTAAATAAGGCATAGGCTATCGTTTTTTTTTTTAGTAGAAAACGGTCGTTTTACAAATAGCCTCTGAGTAATTGTTAAATTATAAATCCAAAGTTTTTCTTAAAACACTTACACTTGTAGCAATATATAAATATATATGTAAGTTGACCAACTACATATTCATGCAATCCTCTTTCTCAGTTTTATATTCTCGTATAGAATGTTGAGTCTTGCTGACTACTGCAATATTGTAGAATGTTGCATTCTTGTAGACTATTTCAATCTTATAGAATATTGCAGTCTTGGAGACTTTTAGTTTTGTACAGCGTTGTTGTAGTCTTGCAGAACGTTATAATTTTGATGTTTGAACGTTGAGATTTGTAGAGCGTTGTTGTAGTCTTGCAGAACGTTATAATTTTGATGTTTGAACGTTGAGATTTGTAGAGCGTTGTTGTAGTCTTGCAGAACGTTATAATTTTGATGTTTGAACGTTGAGATTTGTAGAGCGTTGTTGTAGTCTTGCAGAACGTTATAATTTTGATGTTTGAACGTTGAGATTTGTAGAGCGTTGTTGTAGTCTTGCAGAACGTTATAATTTTGATGTTTGAACGTTAATCTTGTGCAACATTGGCGTCTTATAATAACGTGTTGTCTAAAAAGAAATCCGATTCCTTTTTGCTGTCTTGTATCCTTGTAGAACATTGTCGTCTTGTCACTTGTTGTACTTTGTATTTTTGTAGTCACGCAGTCTTCTAGCGCTTTTCAGATTTGTAGTTATGTAGTCTTGTGTAACATGTTACATTTTTATAACATTGTAATTATGCTGAATCAATGAGATTTATAGTTACGTAGTCTTGTGTAACATGCTAGATGTTTATAACATTGTAAACATGCTGAAACAGTGACACGATCATCTGAGAAAAGGACATAATTTAAAACAATCTTTGCAATCACGCTGAGTATAGAGCTGTAGAATTGATGTGAAATCACCACTGGGGTGACAGCTTTGAGATGCCAATGATAGTGCGAACGTTCATGTTTAATGTTTTCTCGAGGCTTTTCTTTTTCCACAAAACAAACCGATTCCTTCGAATACCTGGACTTGCTATAGAAAGGACAGGATAGATTGGCATTGAAAGAATAAATCTTTCTCTTTCTCATACAAACATGTATACACTCACGCGCATACATATGTAAATACTATAGTCACCAGGACACCCTCGTCCTTCATACATATACTCATAAATTTGGCAGGCACACACACACACACACACACACACACACACACACACAGTAATCGATATGAAGAAATTTAGTTTATGAAAAACAAGGACGAGATTCAAATCGATCCCCGTTTCCACTAGGCGTTTGAAGTGGTTAGCCGATACCACTGATTTCCATCTCGCTTGTGGGTCTTGGCGTTGGCGGTCTCCTTTGATGCTGCATGAGACCCGCTGTCTTCTGCTAAAAGGTGGCATATTCTTTCTACAAGGTTCGCCTCGTATTAATAGTCTTGCAGGCACTGGAGACTTGATAGCTCGAGGAGCTGTCAAACTTTGAATACCTTTGAGTTTTGACTGACGTTGACTGCACTACGAAGACGATAGCCTCTGCCGTTGAAATGACAGTTTTCGGAGTCGGGTAACATTGTAGATTGACAAGTACTGACACCACGATACTTTTGTGCGGGCTAAGGATTCCGAAACTGAAGATGAATTGAATAAGCGAGCGAGTGCAAAGGACTGGTACTTATCAGTCTGAGTTGAATCGGAAAATACCGAGTCAAGTTGATTGGCTGTAAGAAAGAAATTGATTGGCTGTAAGCGAGTTGTCTTAGTTCAAGGACAAGGGCTTGTAACTACAGCAGAAAGCAATTTTGTTAATGTGGTCTGCTTTCATTTCGCAGACTTCCGGTGTAAATTAGGTTAGTATAGGGGGCAGCAGTGGCTATACGTCACTATATTCGTGGTTCAGTTTACTCAGTCGGACTTCTCTTATGAAATGACCGTGGAGCAAAATTTTGTATAACCACACTATTTATTTTCAAAATAAATCTAATTTCTATTAGCGATGGACAATTGTCAGTTGAGTGCTTTCTTGAAAAATATGCAAGAGTAGAATTTGAGACCATTGGAATGTCTTTACTTGCGTGTCATGTGATGTCATTAAAACGGTTTAGTTAACTGATTATTCCTTTTGGCGTTATCAGCTAGTAATGAAATGAGTTTAACTAAGCTGTGCTGACGTCAGTAAAAGCAGAAGTATATCGATGAACAGGTAAAACAAAAATGTGTTCTGAAACAAAACATATCATAACTTCCGTTAACAACACTACTGGCGTCGCTGAAAACAGTTTTTAATTTAGAATAGAAATCAGTCAATTCCGATTGTCCACTAGGCATAGAAATCAGTCAATTCCGATTGTCCACTAGGCATAGAAATCAGTCAATTCCGATTGTCCACTAGGCATAGAAATCAGTCAATTCCGATTGTCCACTAGGCAGCATATCAGTCGGTATCTGCTTCCTAAGAGTCAGTGGCGGGTTTTTTGCTATCGTTGTCTTTATCGAGGTCTTGCAAGAGCGGGATGCGGAGGGACGGGGAGCATCTTGGCCTGTTCTGGGAGAAAGGGTGGATGGGGGCTAACTATCGAACTTTCAAAATCACGCTTCATAGTCATCGACTGGGCAGACTGAATCTTCAGTGCCAGAAACACGATCTGGAGTTAGCAAACAGCAAACTCGTGACTTTGGCACGTTCTGTCACGAGTTTTGCTCGGGAAAGAGGGGTTGGAACAGTTTCTTAACCCTCTTTTTTCCTAACACTTTCGTTGTTCTTACTGTCATCATCCTTTCATCATGCTATAGAAATTGTGTGAATGTGCATTTTAATAGTTCTACGAAGTAAAGCATCATTTCCTAGAGAAAACGTTTATTAAATGCAAACAAAAGGAAATCCCTCAATAGGGATAGCAAGTTTATCTCTCCATTTGATTATGGAGAGATGATTATGACTCTTTTAATCTCTAAAAGAAAAATATGAGTCGATTTAATATCTTTTAATATTTAGTTTTGATAAAATATTGGTAATGAAAAGCTAAATGTGTGTGTGGGGGGGAATAGATTGGCGGCGCTGCTCTACAGAAATGAATTTTTCAAAGGAAACGAGAAACTTGAGTTGCTTCCCTTTCCAATACTCTTCACAAAAGTGCAAATATATATTTTTTTATCTTTCTTTTACGAGATTGTTGAATTTTAAACCTTTTATCTCTGCCTGGGCAAAGTGATCGAAAACCTGCAAGTGCAAGTCGCTAAAAAATAAAAAAAAAAATCCAAGCGCCATTTCCTTTTCTATAACAGACGATACTGAGCATGTTCAATATTTTCCCAGAACTAAAATCCATCGCAAAGTCAGAAAGATGGTGATTATGAAAGGAATTACAAAATTTAACTCTTAGACAGTGTGTTCTAGAATCTAGAATATACGCGGAAAAACAATCTTGGAAATTATGTGATGTTTCACCAGTGAGTTGGTTAGTGATTCAGACTAAAGCAGAGTTGGGGCAGTCCTAAGGGTAAACAGTTCAGTCACGTGTACATTAGTAGTCACAGCCGGGAAGACCCCAGCGCCGAGATTCG
This sequence comes from Sinotaia quadrata, assembly GCA_028829895.1. Lineage (NCBI taxonomy): Eukaryota > Metazoa > Mollusca > Gastropoda > Architaenioglossa > Viviparidae > Sinotaia > Sinotaia quadrata. The sequence goes on from CM054177.1 coordinate 87,288,666, forward strand.
GACCTCCAACTCCCAGCTTCCGTCGTCATAAAGTGATGTATACAAAAATCATTTCTATAATGAAGTCACTTGATTATGATGACGTTGATGGCAATGACAATGATAACGATGAAGGCATGAAGATGAAAACGATTATGATGATAAATTGAATGCATGTGTGTGTGTGTGTGTGCGTGCATGTTCCCTGTTCAAGGACTAGTGTGAAAATAAAGAACTATGGAAACACTTAAGTGACGAAGTGAGGCTCCCCGGAGGTTGTAATTAAGGTAACTGTTGTATAGAATGTATTTCTCCTCATTCAAAGAAGAATTAAATCATACTAGACAATATGTCCCCTTCTCTAGCACCACAAAGTGCATTTACCTCCCTTACAGAAGTTATAGTTATAATACTATAATATAAATATTGCCATTATACGATTGAAGGAAATCTGCATCAGACTACTGCGATTGAAAACTGTCCAATAAAGTTAACCAGTCCTATTTTGTCGACCTTGAATTGACCTGTCCTATCATAGATGACCATACACTGATCAGTCGTATTGTGGTCGACCTTATATTGATTAGTTCGATGATTGACGTCGGCCACCTTTTGATCAGTCCCTTAATAATAATTAATACTAATACTTTGTACTGACAAGTTTTATTGTAGACTTCCTTGAACTGACAAGTTTTATTGTAGACTTCCTTGATCTGACAAGTTTTATTGTAGACTTCCTTGAACTGACAAGTTTTATTGTAGACTTCCTTGAACTGACAAGTTTTATTGTAGACTTCCTTGTACTGACAAGTTTTATTGTAGACTTCCTTGTACTGACAAGTTTTATTGTAGACTTCCTTGAACTGACTGACAAGTTTTATTGTAGACTATATTGTACTGACCAGACATATTACAGACAACCATGTAACCTTGACCGATTGACCAATTAATCTTATTATCGAATGTCCTGATGTGAACAAATATAGTTACGCCTGCAGCAACCAGTCTTATGTTGTGATGACATCTAGATGGCGTTGTAGACGTCCTTGTTATGTCAGTTCATCTATATGGTGGTGCAGAATGATCACATTTTTTACCTTGTGTTTTCTTCTCGGCAATAAAAACGAAACGCGAGGCTGCACTTTGACATTTTACATTTTGACAAGCTGCAGTTCAGTACATATGTGTGTTGTCTTTGGACAGGTTGCATTTCGATACATACTGTCTTTGGACAGGCTGCAGTTCAGTACATATGTGTGCTGTCTTTGGACAGGTTGCAGTTCGATATATACTGTCTTTGGACAGGTTGCAGTTCGATAATACTGTCTTTGGACAGGTTGTAGTTTGGTACACACTAATATTCACACAAACTAGGCATTTATAAGATATGATCCCTTGGGCAGTTTTACATTGTAGAAAACATTAGAAAATCCAATTTATTATTATCCAACAAAATTCTGGAATTTCACTGGAATTTTAATCCACCGGTGCTTTCATTTTTATTGCTGGGTATTTTGTGGCAGAGTTTGCAACATGATGGATCATAGCCTTAAAAATCGAACTTTTCTTTCTGTTTTTAAAGTAACTAGGTTTTAAAGAAAATTAGTAATGATGGCATAGCTAGTTGCAAACTCTTAGGAAATGTCAGTCACGAATCATTACTTTGAGGTGTGATGTATTTAATTGGTAGTGAAATATGTAAGCAAACTGTCAATTATGATTCATTAATGAGGTGTATCAAGGTGTACCAAGGTGTATCATGTCTAAATATTAGCAGAATATATAAGCAAACTGTCAATCATGAGCCATTAATGACATGTAATGTTTAACAGTTAGCAGAATATGTACTGTTATAATTCCTTTGAAGCAGAAGCATAGAAAAACAAAACAAATAAATAGTCAATAATCTGTTGAACTCTTTGTTGAACTTGAGCTTACATATTCCTTTAGATAGAAACAATACAATCCTGTCATTTTAAAAGAAAATGCACATATTCTGACAATTAAAAATAATCCATTGTCTATAGGTAGAGGTCATTTTCACAAAATCATGCCTCACGCCTTGGTACTGTAAACTTAAATCATAAAGTCACTTTTGAGACAGTAATTTTGGGATCTGGTGATGCATATTAGCTTCAGACTGAGCCAGTGCACATGCCAGCTTCAGAACAGCAGACGATCTAGCATTTATGTAGTAGGATTAAACCACATAACAAATGTTACTCAGAACACCAAGATATTCAATTTTGAACAATTGAAGAAAACATTGCAGCATTCCACAATTTACAGTTTGTGATTACCCAACCAATGAAACAACTACCAGAAGACGACACACACACACACACACACACACACACACACACACACATACACACACATACACACACACACACACACACACACACACACACACACACACACACACACAAAATAATAGCAAACCAAACCAAACTTGCCAACCAGAGAATTCGAGAAGTACAGAATGTGCATACTAAAGGACAGGACGAATAATGAAATTCATTCTAAATTCACATCTTGAGGAACAGGTGTTGATTCAGAGCTTTCCTTAGAGTAAGCATGCTGTCATATCTCCTTTAAACAGTGGATGGCCATGTAAATTGCCTGGTCAGCCACAATAGTATCAGTCCATCCTCACTGGCAGTTGACAGTGTCAGACAGAGGGTGGAATGCACATGCCCTGCCTTGAGAAGTGCAGAACTAGAGGCCCCTATGCTGATCAGGATTTTCAATCTGTCTGTACTTGTCGACAGTAAATCCCTTTAGTCGACAGTTCACTGTAAATCCTTTTAGTCGACCTCACCAGTTCACAGTAAATCCTTTTAATCGACCTCACGAGTTTGCAGTGAACCCCTTTAGGAAACCTCACCAGTTCTCAGAAGATCCTTTTAGTCAACCTCAGCAGGTCACAGTCAGATGCTCTTAGACTGCCTTAAACTGTTCACAGTAAATCTATTTAGTCTGCCTCAGCAGTTTGTATTTAGTCCCTTGAGTTCCAGCTTGCACCTGCTGCCATCCGTTTCAGTCTTAGGCTGGTGTGTGTGTGTGTGTGGAGCTTATAGATTAGAAATTCTAGTAAAGAGCTTATAGATTAGAAATTCTAGTAAAGAGCTTATAGATTAGAAATTCTAGTAAAGAGCTTATAGATTAGAAATTCTAGTAAAGAGCTTATAGATTAGAAATTCTAGTAAAGAGCTTATAGATTAGAAATTCTAGTAAAGAGCATATCTTCACTTCGTAAAGTGAAAGGTACTTTCTTGTGCAGACCATAATATTCCCCCTTTTTATCATTTACACCTCCCATCTGATATGTGCCTAAAATTAATTAATGTAATTTAAGTTCATTGGAAGCATCGTACTTTTGCCGACGTTAAATCTCTTTCAAATCACTTACAGCTGTCTCGTAATTAATTAAACTTTCAAGGAAAACTTAATGAAGAAGATGACAAAGTTCTATCACAGAACAGTATTAGTAGCTGAGGTTGCATCAAATATTTTATATTTTAGCTTACTAAAATATGTTAGAAATAATTGTGGTAGAGTAAATTTGTCTATAACTATATCTAGACTTGATTGTTATATAAATTGTTAAATTGTGAAAGTGACCTGGCCTTAGGCACTCCTTATGATGGTATTTTTGTAAGTGTAAGAGATGGAGTAAAGAACTCGAGCTGACAATATGCTAGAAATTGCTGATGCAATCCAAACCAGTTCCATCTGGATGAATAGTTTTTATTTTCCAATGGTTAATATTTACAAGAATGAGACCAGCCAATGTGCTGTGATAAAAATGTACCTGCTGTAAAGAAATCTATTGTCTAATCACTTTGAATTTGGAGTGGCAAGAAGTCTGGTCACGAAAAGTGGCCATTAGCTTAACTGTGAGTTAACTGACTGATTGCAAGAGAATTTACTTAGAAATATTTCATGCTTTTTGCTATTGATATGATATATTTGTGTTTTACGTAGAGATGTATTATGTGGGTAGACTATTATTTCTACAAATGTTTGAACCAAGATGCTCATATATAGTATGCTAATCACTTGAAATTTTTTCTAGTGAATGCACTCATCAAATTGATATGCTGTATTTATTGTGCAGTGTGTGTATCGGGTTAAGAAATACTGTTGCAGGAAATTGTAAGTTGTGACTTGAATGTAAGAGAGAAGAGAGTTAATGATGAATAAATTGGAAACTTAGCGTTTGTTCCCCAATTATATTTTACAGGGAATAAGCGGTCTTTCCTTTTTTTAATTTAAATCTTCTGGTTTACTGATTATAAACTGATACGACCATGATAGATGTGAGAAATATCTACTGCAGTGTGTAATTGTAAGGAATACAACTTCACTCTGTTGATGTATTGTGGCAAGGTGTGCTGACTATATCGACCAAATTCTGGTACAAGGAAGTTACTGGAAATTGCTAAAATTGTTGTTCTGCCCGAGGGAGCTAATACGGCAAAAGAGCACACAGGTTGGCCTTGAGAGAATAGCATCATGAGGGTTCTACAACGTGAGATGGAAACACGTGGACTTGACAGAAATAACGTTAACAATGAACTTGTGACTTTGTTATGACAGAAATAACGTTAACAATCAACTTGTGACTTTGTTAAGAAAGTCCACAAAAGGACTATTGCAGCTTTTGCCTAAACAAAATTAGATAGAAACTATTATTGCTCATCTCTAATAACTCCATTTCTGTTCTCTGATAAGAATTATCCTGTGATTTATATTGACACTAATCTGTTAAACTGTGCTTTAGGATATACGACTGCATAGGTATTAAAATTATTCAAACATGGTTTCATGGAAATATTGATGTCAAGTAATCTTTTCATTGTATTTGTTATATGTATATTTGATTGTTGATTTAATAAATGTATTGTTAAATTTATTGACCTTCTTACACATATTGATTACCTTATGTTGGAGAAGAAAATGGGTGGATAGAGGCTCTCTAAATATAGATTAAAGATGGATTTGTCTTCTCCTTTAGTAAGATTTCCATCTACGGAAATATTATGACGTAAATATTTGTCTTTAATGTTGTGGAAGAGAGAAAACGTTTACAGAGAGAGAAGTGTGGTGCCTTTTGGAGAATTATTAACAGAATATATTAAGATTCTCATCACTTGTAATTAGTTATGGATGATTAATTAATAATAATAATCATAACCATTAACTAGGTGGCGTTGGCGTCACAGTAATATTTTTAATTCTAAGAATTCTATGAATCAAACTATCAGTAATTAACTGAAAATTAAGTAGCAGACCATATCCAAAGTGAAATAGCTATTCCAAGTGAATGTGCTATTCAGAGGGGAAAACACAATAAAGCAACATGCTTTCTGATCTAATAAAATTAATTTCATGCTGTTATACCAAACTACCTCACTTATAGTACCGACCTGCAAGATATGTGGTGACATATATTACTTTATGAGGATATAGTAGTGCCTTGTCAAATTTTAATCTGAACGAAAACATGAAAGCAATTCGTGAAAAACCTGCTCAAAGCTTCCAAACGAACTTTCATCCAATATTCAGTACCACCACCCACACTCTGAAATAAAGCCAATTAATATCATTATCAAAAAATTCAATTTACCTTTAGGAAAGGATAAACTAACGAAAATAAAGAGTAAAATGTCGGATACCTCTCTGTCGCCACACTGCCAGAAATCAAAGACCTAAAATATTTGTCTGAAATATTCTTCCCAAAGCTCTAGAATGTGCACAATCAGAGAAATTAAATTTTTCCTTCGACATGTGATGAAAAGATGAAAAGATGAAAAGACACTGGACTGAGCAGCTCTGACAAGTCCGACACATCATAGGGTCTGTCGCTATCTGAAGAAGCACTTTCACAAAATCGGTCAGTGGATTATTCCCAAAAGTTCACAGTATTTTTAGTGTTCACAACACGCCTCCATGTTCAGTGAGCCAGCACCAAACACTGGGTGCCTACCAGTAGTGACCGTCTGGACACAGTAATTCATAGGGGTTAATCCATATATGTCCTGGTCAAGACGACTCTGACCAAATATTATTTACAGTTTCTGCACTTGAAAGGAGCCATTTCGAAATTATATCTAAATAATTCGTTAGCAGTATTGATTTCTTAATTAAATAATTCATTAGCATTAATAATTTAATAGTTAAATAATTAGTAAGTAATATTAATTTAATAGGTAAATAATTCGTTAGCATTTTAAATTTAATAGTTAAATATAATTCGTAAGTATTTTTTAATTTAATAGATAAATAATTCGTTAACATTATTAATTTAATAATGAAATAATTCATTAGAAGTAATGATTTCACAATTAAATAATTCGTTATCAGTATTGATTTCCTTATTCAATAATGCATTAGTAATATTTATTTCATAAATATAATTCATCATCAGTGTTTATTTCACAATTAAATAATTCGTTAGTAGTAGTGATCTCACAATTAAATAAGCTATTAGCAGTATTAATTTCACAATTCAATAATTCGTTAGCAGTAATGATTTCACAATTAAATAATTCGTTATCAGTATTGATTTCACAATTAAATAATGCATTAGAAGCAATGATTTCACAATTAAATAAAACATTAGCAGTATTGATTTCACAATTATATAAAGCATCGGTTAAGGGAAATCTGGTAACCATTAAAGTGAACGCCCATAGTTTTGCATGTTAATGCGCGAACGTATGTATGCATGTGTGTGTGTGTGTGTGTGTGTGTGTGTGTGTGTGTGTGTGTGTGTGTGTGTGTGCGTGTGTGTGTGTGTGTGTGTAGTGCTCTTTCATTGTTACCTTCCTTACCTTCATGTTCACCACGTCTCAAGTCTCAAGCCTGTATTTCTTTCTCTATACACGCACGCACGCACGCACGTTCTCTCACTCTCTTTGTCTCAATCATCCTCACTTCGGAAAATCGTATTTTTAGGAAATATTGAAACTTAAGGACGAGCACTAAAGAAGGAAATCTTGCACGGGGCATTCACTCTTCCAAGAGCTGTTCGATATGAAGGACTTCGCTTTCAGAAACTTTCAGCCGTCCTGCTTCGCTTCTGCATCTCCGCCTTCAGGTTTAAGGAGGAAAAGACAACTCTTAGGCTGACCCGAGTACCGGACTTTGTCAACGCACTGCTCGGAAATATATTTCTTCTTCTTCTTCTCTTGTTCGACATTTCAAGCTTCAGGCCGAATGGGGCGGCAACTCTGGGTGCTGGGAAGGGAAAAAGAGGGACACTTGTGGATGCGGGAAGCCAGGGAAGCATTACTTCCCCTTATTGTGTCGTGTGGAATCTCATCTGCCCAACTAAGAAACGGGTCGATGCTACGGGCTCCGAGCTGTTTGCACAACCCATTACGTCTTCTCGAACAAACTTTCCAAGGACCGTGTAAGTCTACCATACAAAGTTCAACACACACAGACACACACATAGACCACAAAGCCACACACAGACACACACATAGATCACAAAGCCACACAAAGACACACACATAGACCACAAAACCACACACAGACACACACACGTAACCACAAAGCCACACACACACACACACACACACACACACACACACGTAGACCACAAAGCCACACACACACACACACACACACATAGACACACACAAACACTGACAAAAACTGAAACACACATACTTTAAAAATAGTTTGACAGGGGAGATATTATAATTAATGAAGAGAGAGAGAGAGAGAGAGTGAATTAAAAGTGTGACACTTGAGGTATACAATTAATGAGAAACTAGAGAATTTAAGTTTGACAGGAAGAAGGAAGATGAAGAGAAATATATTCACATCAACACAATTTATCTGCACAGATTTCACAGTGTTTTCATAATATAAATATTGTCACGGAGTCAGTATGTGAGTATTTCCATAGCACGTCATTACCACAGTACAAATACTGATATGGTGTCAACACGTCAATTCCACAGTACAAATACTGATATGGTGTCAACACGTCAATTCCACAGTACAAATACTGATATGGTGTCAACACGTCAATTCCACAGTACAAATACTGATATGGTGTCAACACGTAATTACCACAGTACAAATACTGATATGGTGTCAACACGTCAATTCCACAGTACAAATACTGATATGGTGTCAACACGTCAATTCCACAGTACAAATACTGATATGGTGTCAACACGTCAATTGCACAGTACAAATACTGATATGGTGTCAACGCGTAATTACCACAGTACAAATACTGATATGGTGTCAACACGTCGTTATCACAGTACAAATACCGATATGGTGTCAACACGTAATTACCACAGTACAAATACCGATATGGTGTCAACACGTCATTACCACAGTACAAATACTGATATGGTGTCAACACGTCATTATCACAGTCAAAATCCTTTCACTACTTCAAAATATCATCATCCTGAGTGCAAATATTGTTACGATATCAATACACCAATGTCTCAATATAAATCCTACCACAGGGATAATATCTTCATATAGATTCTGATTGAGAGTTACGACGCCCTTATCTCAATGCTAATACTGACAAGATGTCAACAGGTCCTTTAACTCAGAATAAGTACTGACGTATTGTCCTCACGTTATTGTCTCTCAGACACTGTCGCGGTGACAACACGTCATTATCTACATACAAATATTGCCACGATGTCAGCACGGTATCAGTACATCCGTACAAATACTGTCATTGTGTCAACAAGTCATTATCTCCATACATATAGTGTAACGCACCAACACTCCCCCCCCCCCCATTTTACAAATACTGTTCTCTCAACACACCATCATTTTCTGAGTACGAATACTGTTCTCTCTACACACCATCATTTCCTGAGTACGAATACTGTTCTCTCTACACACCATCATTTCCTGAGTACGAATACTGTTCACTCAACACACCATTTCTTGCGTAGGAATACCGTTCTCTTAACACACCATCATTTTTCAGTATGAATACAGTTCTCTCAACATACCATATTTGTTTGAATAAACTACTGTCCTCTCATCACACCATCATTTCTTGAGTACGAATATTCAACACACCTTAATATTTTTAGTACAAATACTGTTCTCTTAACAAACCATCATTTTTTGAAAGTACAAATTCTGTCTCTGTCAACACACCTTCGGTCCATCAATACAAATATTGTATCAATGCTAGCATAACTTTATTACCTCAGTGTAAATAGTAAAACATCTCGGTTTCACGAAACCGTCCTTATTTCAGTACACACATTATTATCTCTACGTCAATTCTGTCCTTATTTCAGTACACACAATGTAGTGGTGCCAATACAAAATTATTATCTCTACGTCAATTCTGTCTTTATTTCAGTACAAATACTGTTGTGATGTCAATACAAAATGATTATCTCTACATCAATTCTGTCTTTATTTCAGTACAAATACTGTTGTGATGTCAATACAAATGATTATCTTTACACCAATACTTGCTTTATTTCAGTACACATACTGATGAGTGCCATTACAAAGCCACTATCTCTACACCAAAACTGTCCGTATTTCAGTACAATTACTCGGGAAATGTCTCAATAAAGATGCTGTCTTTTATCAACTCATAGATATCTGCCATTTTCTCCATCTCAGTATTGTCTTAGAAAGACAAAACAAGGTACATGCATTTGTATAAAAAAAGTACTTATTGCAAACATTTTGCCATTATTTAAAAAACAAACATGTTGTCTCTTAGTACAAACACTGTCAACGCATTAGTACTTATTGCAAACATTTTGCCATGATTTTAGAAGAAACATGTTGTCTCTTAGTACAAACACTCTCAATGCATTAGTACTTATTGCAAATATTTTGCCATTATTTTAGAAGAAGCATGTTGTCTCTTAGTACAAACACTGTCAATGCCGGAGAACAAACACTGTCAATGCCTTAGGATAAACACTGTCAATGCCTTAAAAACACTCTGACAGTACAGACACACTGAATTTATCTTTAAAACATTGTAACTACCTTAGTACAAACTCTCTAACAGTAGAGACACACTGTCATTATCTTTAAAACATTGTAACTGCCTTAGTACAAACACTGTTAATGCCTTATACGAACTCTGTCATTGCTTCAATTAAAAAACTGCCGTCTTCGTCACACTCCCAAGACATCAGTCATTGTCTCAGTACGTAATCTCATCTTGTCGACAAAGTAACTTAGTCATACGTGAAAACCATTACAATGTGTAGAGTGAACACGTTTGAACAAACTAGTTGGCACTTCAGTAAGAACAAAATATCTTTACCTCGTTACAACTGGATTTATCTATGTCTTAGTTTACATTAATACATACACGCATTAAGACCATTAACAAATATATATATAATTGTCAAAATAACTATCACCAAACTAAGACATTCATGTGTCAGGACACAGTTCACGTGCATTTATGAGTGTCTCAGTACAAACGTACATGTCAAGGCGAAGTACAAATGTACTCCTGAGTAATTTGTACAAACACCTAACAGTAAGACTCAGTACACAAGATTATATCCATGTTTTTGTTAAATCTCTATATAGAATACATCTCTATGTATCTATACAAACACCTAACAGTAAGACTCAGTACACAAGATTATATCCATGTTTTTGTTAAATCTCTATATAGAAGTACATCTCTATGTATCTATACAAACACCTAACAGTAAGACTCAGTACACAAGATTATATCCATGTTTTTGTTAAATCTCTATATAGAAGTACATCTCTATGTATCTATACAAACACCTAACAGTAAGACTCAGTATACAAGATTATATCCATGTTTTTGTTAAATCTCTATATAGAAGTACATCTCTATGTATCTATACAAACACCTAACAGTAAGACTCAGTATACAAGATTATATCCATGTTTTTGTTAAATCTCTATATAGAATACATCTCTATGTATCTATACAAACACCTAACAGTAAGACTCAGTATACAAGATTATATCCATGTTTTTGTTAAATCTCTATATAGAATACATCTCTATGTATCTATACAAACACCTAACAGTAAGACTCAGTATACAAGATTATATCCATGTTTTTGTTAAATCTCTATATAGAATACATCTCTATGTATCTATACAAACACCTAACAGTAAGACTCAGTATACAAGATTATATCCATGTTTTTGTTAAATCTCTATATAGAATACATCTCTATGTATCTATACAAACACCTAACAGTAAGACTCAGTATACAAGATTATATCCATGTTTTTGTTAAATCTCTATATAGAATACATCTCTATGTATCTATACAAACACCTAACAGTAAGACTCAGTATACAAGATTATATCCATGTTTTTGTTAAATCTCTATATAGAATACATCTCTATGTATCTATACAAACACCTAACAGTAAGACTCAGTATACAAGATTATATCCATGTTTTTGTTAAATCTCTATATAGAATACATCTCTATGTATCTATACAAACACCTAACAGTAAGACTCAGTATACAAGATTATATCCATGTTTTTGTTAAATCTCTATATAGAATACATCTCTATGTATCTATACAAACACCTAACAGTAAGACTCAGTATACAAGATTATATCCATGTTTTTGTTAAATCTCTATATAGAATACATCTCTATGTATCTATACAAACACCTAACAGTAAGACTCAGTATACAAGATTATATCCATGTTTTTGTTAAATCTCTATATAGAATACATCTCTATGTATCTATACAAACACACGCTCTCTACTTCCCTCTCTCCACCCACCTACTAACCCATCCATCCATCCATCCATCCATCCATCCGTCCGTCCGTCCGTCCACCCACCCACCCATCCATCCATCCATTCATCCATCTATCTATCTATCTATCTATCTATCTGTCTGTCTGTGTGCGCGCGAGAGAAAGAGTTCAGATATGAATCTGTTTCATTATAAATGCATAGATCTTACTTAAGTGTTTAGTACAAATGCATACATGCATATCTACATCTCAAGCAAAAAGCATAAATCTTTACTTCAGGTCAAACACATATATCTATGTCTCACCACAAACACTTCAAACACATACATCTATGTCTCACCACAAACGCATTATCTAAGTTCCAATACAGAATCGTCCATCTGTTGCAGTTTATGACACTCTGTTTGCATCAAATATGACAGCACAAAACAAACAAGTATGCTTGACGACCTAATGAATATTTTACTCCCTCTCTGTCTGTCTCTCTCACACACACTCACGCATGCACACACACACACTCACTGATCAAAACCCTTCATTTTTCTCCATAAGCGTTTGTGGTGCCAGTGCCGGCCTATCGACAGCCTTTACTTCCTTGTGACCCGTTTGTCGACGACTGGACAGGTTTTAAACCCCTGTGTGTAATTGAATCAATATCTTGTTTCAGCCAAATTTCCTCCCTTTGCCGAGCAATTTTGCATGGATGTATGGGCAAAGACGAGCGATTTGTCAGGGCTATCGGTCACTGGGAATCATGACAGGTGATTTCGCTCGGAATTAACAGAAGACGTTTACGTAGTGTAAGCTTACGAAACGTGACGTAAAGCTGCTAGAGAGTTATCGCTCTTGATTCACGGGCATTTAAGTGTGCATGCTCTTTCAGCTGCTCTACACCTCCCGCCAGTACCTCCCGCTCCCCACCATATCTGTGCGCACGTAGAAACAAAGACACGCACGCACGCACGTTTCATTGTTAGTTTGTGATGTCTGCGACGTTTCTTACTGTGACACTTAAAAATATTTTGTACTTTTAAAAGTATGTATTCATGTAATTTTTATATATAAAAATATAGATATATTGCTGCTCTATATATGTACACGCTTATATCTGATTGCATGTATAAGACTGTGGCGAAGTAAATTTGCTTATCCCTATTTTAAAATTAATTGTTACATAAATTGTTGGATTGCCAAGTGGACCCGATCTTGGGCACTCCTTATGATGATATTTTTGTAACTGTCTGAGTTGAAGTAAACAACCGAGTTGAGAATATGCTAGAATATATGCTGATGTAATGCAAACTAATTCCAACTGGGTGAGTAGTTTTATTTATCTAGAGGTTATGACTTACGGGAACGAGACCAGCCAATGGGCTGAGATCTAAAGGTTTACCTGCTGTAGAGAAATCTATTGTCTAATCACTTGAATTTGGTGTGGCAAAGAAGTCCAGTCTTGTAAAGTGACCGTTAGATTAATGGTGAGTTAACTGATTGACTGAGAGAGAATGGACTTATACTATTTCATGCATTATTTCTATTGACACGTTATGCAGTGGAACCCCGCAATAACGCGAATTCGGATATAACGCGTATATTCATTCGTACATGAATTTTAAAGTACGTGAATAAGAATATATTAAAAAATATTTAACTTCATTTTATGGGATGAGATCGTTTATACATGTAATACGATCGTGGCGTGGTTCCTGAATTCTGAAAATCATGTACATGTAGTAATTTTCACATGTTTCTTTCGATATTCACAAACTTTGAAGTAAAAGTTATATGCATGCTGAACGCTTGCGTTGATTGTTAATTATTCTTGCTGTGGTCACAAATGAGAAATTTTAGTGCTATGAAATTTGTACACACACAATGCATAGACCCAACATTTCTATTTTTTCGTACTGATATATTTTAATATTTCCAAGGGTTTGTGGTTTGTTATGTAAATTTTACATGAGTTTTCTATTTTAATACTCCTGTCACTGAATACCCCCTCCGTGTCAATACCCCCCCCTACACGCCCCTATGTTAGTACACCCCTTGTGTTTGCCCTTACCCCCCATCCCTTTGTCAATGCGCAAAATTCACGTGTCAGTGCATATCCTACCCTTCCGTACCAGTGAACACTCCACATTGCTTGTGCTGAATATTACTGGGTTCAAACCCCTTATGTCAGTCCAAGCGCTTTTGGCTACACTTTTGCCTATCTACTTTTGGCTACACTTTTGCCTATATACTTTTGGCTACACTTTTGCTTATCTACTTTTGGCTACACTATTGCCTATCTACTTTTGGTTACACTAATGCCTATCTGCTTTTGGCTACACTTTTGCTTATCTACTTTTGGCTACACTTTTGCTTATCTACTTTTGGCTACACTTTTGCTTATCTACTTTTGGCTACACTTTTGCTTATCTACTTTTGGCTACACTTTTGCTTATCTACTTTTGGCTACACTTTTGCTTATCTACTTTTGGCTACACTTTTGCCTATCTACTTTTGGCTACACTTTTAGCTAACTACTTTTGGCTACACTATTGCTTATCTACTTTTGGCTACACTATTGCTTATCTACTTTTGGCTACACTATTGCTTATCTACTTTTGGCTACACTTTTGCCTATCTACTTTTGGCTACACTATTGCCTATCTGCTTTTGGCTTTCACACATGCCATTCTTGGTAGGACACCTACTTATAGCTAGTAAGTCAGTTGTCCGACTTTACAAACAAAAACACATCTACACCCCCACCCCACCCCACCCCACCCCACCCCGACAATCAAAATATTACATTTCTTTATAAATTGCAAAGCATAAATATTAACAGATAGAAACAATTTATTTTAAGAAATAAAAAAATGAATAAGCATATTGACATTTAGCATGTAAAAAAAATGGATTTCTAAGTAGTCACAAGTAATCATAAAGTAATCAGAAAGGCATAATCGCATGTATACAAAAAGTCTCTGCCACATAACTAAAATAAATCTCGTTATTAATTAAATTCGAAATGTTTCAAAGCAGCTCAGTTCCAGAATTTAGTGCGTGCTTGCATATAATATATCACGAGATTTTTTTAAAAATTCTTTTTACAGTTCCGTATGTATTTCTGATTTACTACAGTACTTTATTCAGCCTTGTCAGTTCAAAACGTCATGATATGACGTAGGTGCACGAGATTGATACAGACAAGTAAGAAGGAAATTTGTCAAAAGATACACGTTTTATGAGAGGTTAAAATTTGGAGGGTTTTTTACCTATGAATTTTGACGTTGATAAGTTGAATTGTCTCACAGCTCAAGGTCGCGCTCCTAAGTCCCGAAACAGCGTAGACCGACGTCGCAAGCCTAGCCCTTGGAAAAAAGTCACACAGAGTTGTCCCCGCTTGCTCTGGGGTTCCAAAAGACAGAATGCAGTTTATTCAGGAGCCCACTTGGTGTCGGTTGACTAATCAGAGCAGCACGATTCTCCTGGTATAGACAGGCAGACCAATGCGTTGCACGAGGGGAAAAAAAAGAAAATTTCGGAAAAATCCCAAGCAGGATACAAACAAAAAGGGAGCTTGATGTGTTGTCCAAGAATTAGGAAGCACCATGTGAATATTTCTTTGAGTTTATATTTAATCCCATGCACCTTTCACTGTGTCTTTCTCCGACATACACTAAAAGTATACCTGTGAAAATCATGGCTTGATTTGAACACATCCAATCGATTACGATATAAACACATTAGAAATACTAATAAATTTTTGTAACTATGATTTTCTCTCAGACGTAACTGCCTAAAAGAATGCTTTCTTACACTGACCACCTCAAATAATACCTTCTTACACTGACCACCTCAAAGTAATACCTTCTTACACTGACCGCCTGATTGGTCCCTGAAGATTTTTGGTCAAATAATTCCCGCAAAATTTTTGACCAAATATTTTAGCGGAAGAGGAAGTGATTGAACATAAAAAAATTCATAACGAATTATGAGAGGGACTAATTTCAGTGGCTAAAAGCAAACCCAACAACAACTGCTGTATATAACAGCAATAGGCACACTTTAATTAAAGGCCCCATAATTCTTTGGTGTTCATTCCCTAGCGTGTAGCACTGAAAACCAATATTAACAAAGCAAAAGATTTTCTTTTAGGTACTGATGCAAAATGCACACACGCATGCACGAAAGCAATCATGCACACGTACTGATTAATAAACTAGACAGATGAAGCCATAACCCAGTCTTTCAATTTTATTTGCGTAGAGACACCCCCACAGAGTGCAAAATCGTTTTCCCTGCTTCACTTTTTTTTCCTGTTTAAAATCTCAAGAGACGATTTGCTCTTGGTTTCCCCTTCTAGCTACCAGATAGAAACTGTTCAGAAACACTTTCTGAGGATCTTCTAGCTACCAGATAGAAACTGTTCAGAAACACTTTCTGAGGATCTTCTAGCTACCAGATAGAAACTGTTCAGAAACACTTTCTGAGGATCTTCTAGCTACCAGATAGAAACTGTTCAGAAACACTTTCTGAGGATCTTCTAGCTACCAGATAGAAACTGTTCATAAACACTTTCTGAGGATCTTCTAGCTACCAGATAGAAACTGTTCAGAAACACTTTCTGAGGATCTTCTAGCTACCAGATAGAAACTGTTCAGAAACACTTTCTGAGGATCTTCTAGCTACCAGATAGAAACTGTTCAGAAACACTTTCTGAGGATCTTCTAGCTACCAGATAGAAACTGTTCAGAAACACTTTCTGAGGATCTTCTAGCTACCAGATAGAAACTGTTCAGAAACACTTTCTGAGGATCTTCTAGCTACCAGATAGAAACTGTTCAGAAACACTTTCTGAGGATCTTCTAGCTACCAGATAGAAACTGTTCAGAAACACTTTCTGAGGATCTCCAGATTTAAATGAAATGGATTCGATGGATTATTGTGAATAATTAATCAGGAAAACTTCGAGTACATTTATAAACTCATTTAAAAGTTAAATACATCGAATGTTACAAGTTAAATGCTATATACATCGAATGTTACAAGTAGTCTTGTACAAGATTTAGAGTACTCCTATGACGTCATCATAAAGTTAAATGCTATATACATCGAATGTTACAAGTAGTCTCGTACAAGATTTAGAGTACTCCTATGACGTCATCATATAGAATCTAAAAGTACATGTACAAGATTTAGAGTACTCCTATGACGTCACCATATAGAATCTAAAAGTACATGTACAAGATTTAGAGTACTCCTATGACGTCACCGTATAGAATCTAAAGTACATGTACAAGATTTAGAGTACTCCTATGAAGTCATCATATAGAATCTAAAAGTACACGTACAAGATTTAGAGTACTCCTATGACGTCACCATATAGAATCTAAAAGTACACGTACAAGATTTAGAGTACTCCTATGACGTCATCATATAGAATCTAAAAGTACACGTACAAGATTTAGAGTACTCCTATGAAGTCACCGTATAGAATCTAAAAGTACACGTACACTTCAAATTCCATATGACATTTCTGCTTTTCTGACAGCTAGACTGGGAAAAGGAGTGAGTGCTGTTCTATTGAGCTGAGTCTGAAAAAGTTGCAGTTTCTTTTCAAAGGAACGAATGTGTTCAAACATCTTGTTCACCAAATGACTTTTGGCTTGTATTTCTAAATTATAACAAAGAAAATTGTAATTATTTTTTCGTGATGAATTGTGCTATATTTCTTCTTTACAAGTGGAGACATAAACGGGTCATGTCCCATCTTATAATGAGAGAAATTAATATGATATTTGATATTTTAATGCTCACTGATTATTGAAGCATTTAAAATTATATTATCTCTATTTCTAAAAGGTTTTGAATGAATTGTGTATATGTCTTAAAACCAACATAGAATTTTTTCTCTTAAGACTATTTATGTGTATGTCTTAAAACCATCATACACATTTTGTCTTTTGAATCGTTATTCATTTCGTATCGTGGTGGAAAGTTCACGGGTAATGTTTGAAATTTATTCCTAATAGAGTAGATTTTAACATGATAGTTAACATCTCCAAATGGAAGGGGGTATGTGGCAGAGTAAATATGCTTATCCCTATTTCTATAAATTGTTATATAAGTCGTTAAATTTCAAAATGATCCGACTTGGGCACTGCTTGTGCTGATATTTTTAAGTGCCAAAGTTGGAAGTAAACAACTCAGGTAAAGAATTTGATAGACTTGCTGATGTAATGTAAACTGGCTTAAGGTTGATGAATATTTTTTTTATTATCCAATGGTTGAGATTTATAAGAACGAGACCAGCCAATAGGTGAGTTCAAAAGTTTACCTGCTATAAATAATTTTATTGTCTAATCATTTTGAATTTGGAGTGGCAAGAAGTCCGGTCACGAAAGGGGGCCATTAGTTAATGATGAGTTAAATGACTGATTGAGAGAGAATGGATTTAGAAATATTTCGTGCATTTTGCTATTGATATGTTATACTTGTGTTTTATGTAGCTCACCTCCTTTCAAATCAAGGCTGGTAATCTAAATCACTATCAAAGCAAGATGGATAATTAATTTGTGTGTGAATATGCAGCTTCAGGCTGTCATTTTTCTGATAAAGTATCTTTGCAATAAGAAAGTATTTATTGATATATTTTTTATTAATAAAATATTTCAAATTAGAAACTCTAAAATGTAAAATGCAAATCGATTAATAACACTTTATAAATAATACTCTTTCATAGAACACAGCACTTAAATGCAGAACAAAATTCTTGACACTCTGTGGCGTTCATTATTTTTGGGAAGCTATATTTTGTCTGCAAAATTATGAATCACCAATCATGAACAAGGGACTTAAATTGCAAGTACCATTATGTGGCAACTATTAGTTACAAAATCAACACAAGTACATGATTAATATAAACACATTTCTGTGGAGAATTACAAATTCTTGATTAACAAGAACACAGTTTTGTGGAGAACAAGTACATGATTAATATAAACACATTTCTGTGGAGAATTACAAATTCTTGATTAACAAGAACACAGTTTTGTGGAGAACAAATACATGATTAATATAAACACATTTCTGTGGAGAATTACAAATTCTTGATTAACAAGAACACAGTTTTGTGGAGATCAAGTACATGATTAACATGAACGGTCACACAATTCTGCAGAGAACTACATTTATAATCGTGAGCAGCCACAAGTACACAGACAACATTAAGGTGTACAAGCACCAACATGTGGACAAACACCATCACATGGACTAGCATCATTACATGGAAAAGCACCATTACATAGACAAACACCATCACATTGACAAGCACAATTACATAGACAAACACCATCACAGTGACAAGCACAATTACATAGACAAGCACCATCACAGTGACAAGCACAATTACATAGACAAGCACCATCACAGTGACAAGCACAATTACATAGACAAGCACCATCACTTGGACAACCGCCATCATATGGATAACCAACATTATACAGACAAAGCACCATTACATGGACACGCGTCATTACATAGACACGCACCATTACATGGACAAGCGTCATTACATAGACACGCACATTGACAAGCACCATTACACAGACAAGCACGATCACGATGACAAGCACCATTACACAGACAAACACGATCAAACGGACAACCGCCATCACATGGACAACCACCATTACCTGAGCAACCTAAACTAATGTTTGTGTGGAGCTGAACACAGATCTACATAATACTTTCTAATATCATGCAATAAAAGCAAAATTATACAATACTGTCAGACAAGATTTGCTTGTAAAACTGAATTTGTACTTGGCGATGTATTTGTAATTGGTGACGTATTTGTACTTGGTGATGTATTTGTAATTGGTGACGTATTTGTACTTGGCGATGTATTTGTTCTTGACGATGTATTTGTAATTGGTGACGTATTTGTACTTGGCGATGCATTTGTAATTGGTGACGTATTTGTAATTGGCGATGTATTTGTAATTGATGACGTATTTGTACCTGGTGATGTATTTGTACTTTGTGATAGGTTCGCATTACGTGATGTGCTCACACCTGGTGATGCATTTGTATTTAGTGGTCTGTTAGCAGTTGTTTTAGCCCTTAGTAATGTGTTTGCATCTGGTGATTATCTGGGACTTAGTGAAGTGTTTATAGGCCTATTTGATGATGCGTTTATAGGCCTATTTGGTGGTGTGTTTGTAGGCCTATTTAGTTATGTTATAGGCTATTTGGTGATGTGTTGTAGGCCTATTTGGTGATGTGTTTGTAAGCCTATTTAGTGATGTGTTTGTAGGCCTATTTAGTGATGAGTTATAGGCCTATTTGGTGATGTGTTTTAGGCCTCTTTGGTGATGTGTTTGTAAGCCTATTTAGTGATGTGTTTGTAAGCCTATTTAGTGATGTGTTGTAGGCCTATTTAGTGATGTGTTGTAGGCCTATTTAGTGATGTGTTTGTAAGCCTATTTAGTGATGTGTTGTAGGCCTATTTGGTGATGTGTTAGCATTTAGTGACGGAGGAATGCTTTCAGAAACCGTATGACGTCACTAGCTGAGTCTAGTGGACTGAAAAGGTCCTCTTGTTTATTCCTCAATTCATCGAAACAACCATTGAATGAATAAATAAGTAAACCAATACATGAGTCAAACAAATCAATATACTAACGATCAATCAATTAATCACAAAATTAACCAACCAACCAACAAATTAATTAATCAGTCGATCGATCAATCAGTTCATTCATTCAATCAATAGTTTTTCTTTTTTTGAAAAATATATTTATCGCTTACCCCCCCCCATTTTCTCGTATCTTCTTGTTTCTTCTCCTTGAAGATCTCTTATGATATCTCAGACATTGGCTCATATGCTCTGCGCAAAGCTGGTTCACTGAATTGCATTCGGGTCGTTGGAATCTGGCAAAAGTGCCACGACAGACTAATTAGCTACCGAAGCTGCCAGTGCCTACAAGGGAGACAACAGGAACACTTTCAAATCGATTTAGTCATCGCGAAATTCCCTTGGAGACTAACTCATGAAATTTTGTCAGTTGAACGCTGTCATGTGGGAGCCATTCGGCAAGAAAGGACGACGAGAGACCGTGAAAGTTTTCCTGTCGCAAAGGAACAATAAAACGCCGTTGACAAAGATTTTTTTCTGTCACACAGAAACCATTAAAACACTGTCGACAAATGAAATTTTGGGGAGCAGATTTAGACTGCGCTTAGATCGGGTCTCTAACAGCACTAGCCCGATTTGGCTTGCCTCAAGCTATCAACCCCGCATTGTGAAATCGTAGAGGGTTTATTTTCCTTTTAGAATTATGCGTGCGAGCATCTTTTATGTCTGAGCCGGATTTGAATAGCATCTAATCAAAACTATTTATCGTTGAGTAGTGATATTTTGTAAATGGTTTGTCTCGTCATACAATGGAATAATTTGTTAGAAACGTATTTTATTAGAAATATTTCTAATCTGTTGAATCCCCATGTAACTGGTACATCGTCAGTAAAAATCTCTCACTTAACTCGTACTCTGCACACAGTGTGTTTAATCAGAATTTTAAAAAAAATTAACTTCATTTTATAATGATGCTACTAGACCCATTTTATAAAGACCTCATAATCGGTCTTTACCTTCTGTGACGCTAAAGCCACCCTCATTATTAATTTTATTAATCCATAACTAATTACTAGTGATGAGAATCTTAATTTATGTTATAAATAATTCTTTAGAAATAATCTCTCTCTTGGCGGATATGCGGGTGTTGTAAATGTTTTGACTCCTCTACAACATTAAAGACAAATCGTCTTTAATCTATATTTAGCGAGCCCCCCATCCATACACTATCTCTCCAACATATGGTTATCAATAGGTGTAAGAAAGTTAATAAATTTAACAATAACTTTATTAAATCAACAATCAAATATACATATAACAAATACAATGAAAAGATTATTTGACATCAACATTTAACATTTCCATGAGACCATGTTCAAATAATTTCAATGCTTACACAGTCTTATCTCCTAACACATAATTCATCAGATTAGTATCAATATAAATCATAGGGTAATTCATCATAGAACAGAAATGGAGTTATAGAGAGATAAACGATACTATTTTGTACGTAACCTTGTCAATGCCAATGCCACAATCACGTGCTTTCATAACAATGTCATGTTCACAATAGAATTGTCAGTTCTTTACATGCTAGCATAGAGTGCAGTAGAATGTTCCTTGTGCTGCTATTCTTTCAAGACTAATCTGGACACTCCTTCACCATATTAGTTCCCTCAAGAAGAACAACAATGTAGTAATTTCCGGTAACTTCTTTGTACCAGAAATTCCATGATGTAGTCATGCATACTTTGTCACCATACACTAACATAGTGTAATGTATCCTTGTCACAGGAAATGAGGGACAGAAATTATATTTTATTTCATTTTAATAAACCGCTAACAAAACTAGTTGAAGTAACCCGAGTTTTGTTATTTTCCGTATGTAGCATGTAACTTCCAGTAACGGTCACCTAAGATCTCTTTAGTAGACAGACGTTCGTGACGCAGTGTGTGTTAATATATCATATTGAATATATATATTAGTTTATGATGGATATGTATATTAAATGATTGGGACAACTGCGCACTACGAGTCACGTGTTGTTGACGAGAGAAATGGCCAGTGCGCATTAGAATTGACCACAGAAAAGCGTGCATCACGATTACCACTAAATATCCAAGGCAAAAAAATGAGTCACACGGCATAGCTTCTGGAAAGTTCTGGAGACCTTCAGTAAAGCTATATAAGAGGCAAAATGAAGACTTTATTCTCAATGTTGAAAACGTCGATTCGTCTGAAGCCAGTCTAACTTCACGTATGAATTATCTCATGTACAGAGATTTCATAAAGGAAAGCTGCAATAATCTCTTTCCATCCGTTTTCCATCCGTCTGATGCCATATATTGAGTAACGAGGCAAAATTACTCAGTATAACTTTTGGCAAAGTGGAAAGTTTGCTGTCAAGAAAAACCCGATGCATGCGACGCTGGTTGTATGCAGTTAACGACACGAGGGACCAACTTGCTCTTCCCCCTGTCTGAGTTCGTTTTGGCAGTCTATCCCGCAAATTGAGAGGCTAGCACCGAGATAAATCTTACAGATATTCGGATTTCTACACTCAATGTAATGCGACGACACATCCCACTGGACGACTCCACCCGATAATGCTAAACGTCGTTGGGATGTCCGTTTCCACGACAACCGATACAACGACAATTATCGAGGCTGACAACAGTCAGCTAAATTTCAGATTTCTCCCCAGTGATAATCTGAAAGTGGTGCCAAGATTCTGCAGAATCTTCACCTGTAATGCGACGCCTCAATTGCGTCCCGTCTTCACTTTGAAGTGCCGCTTATAAGTGACGTGTGAGCTTACGTCGTCTCCTTGGAACTCTGACATTAATAGTGAGTAATAATTAGCACGGCTAACGCGCACATACTTAACCCTAGGACTCTAAGAAAATGAACACTATTATATCGTTTGCAAAATAAGAACTTTAATGTTAAAAAGTAATGCTTATTTTATTGTGAATTATTGTTAAAGCGGCCCCATTTGCCGCATAAGAATTGTGTAATAAATCTTTATTTTATATTTTGAATTTCATCATTTTCATCTCCCCTTATTTCCCACAGAGTGTATGACATTGGAAAGTTGAATGAATGATTAATCACTGTGCGAAAGAGTAGTGCCCCTTTTAAATCGGGAAATAAATAACCTGGTTTAAACATCTTTCAACTCTCTTGTTATTCATAGTTTTTGAGAGGGACGAAAGAATTTGTACTATTGTTTTACACCGTTCGTCTGTTCGTCCATTTATTCACATTTATGATACACACTCACAACACACACCGCCAATAAAACGTTCCTTGGCATGACATTAATAAACTGGGCCCCACCCAAACATCAATGGTGTATGTCATGTGTGTCTATGTAACAACTTGACGCGACGTAGTACTGGCATACGTCACCGGGCTTTTCTTGGAGGTGCACCGGAGCAGGCCAAAAATAGACTTCACCCCTTGCATCTCTAACTTCAGCTCGGGGACGGCTTGTAATGAGCCTCCCGTTATGTGACAATCCTTATATTTACACATTGGGTATATACTTCTTGAATCTATGATGGTTGTAACAGTTTATAAACCAATAAGCCAGGAAATTCCAGAAATTATAGAATAAAAGTAAAAACTGTTTCTTCCCTGCAAAATATAATCAGGGAACAATTTCCAGTTTATTCATCTCTAACTCCATTCTTTCCTACATTCAAATCTCAACTTACAGTTTCTTGCAATAATATTTATTAGCCCGATACACACATACAGCATAATAAATACAACATTGCAGCATAGCATACTACATACAAGATTCCTAATTCACAATTTGTAGAAGTAATAGTCTATTCACATAATACATCTCACCCGTAGCTTTATTGTTACTATGTGCTGTCAGAAGTAATTATTATTTACTCTCACTGTCTCGTCAGAAGTAATTATTCTTTACAATCGCTGTGTCTCGACAGAAGAAATTATCATTTACTATCGTTGTCTCAGCAAACATTTTATACACCAGTCACCACAATATGTCTCTTCAGAAATGCTTCTAATTACCAAGGGTTAATATCATCGGTCTTGTCTCACCAGAAATATTTAGGTACCATCACTCTGTCTCAACACTTCCCACCGTTTCGTCGCATAAGAAATACTATTGCTCAGTGACAGTGTTTACCACCACACATTGTAACATCAGAAATACGTCTTATTTACTATTGCTCTGTCTCAGTATTTACCACCACACATTGTAACATCAGAAATACGTCTTATTTACTATTGCTCTGTCTCAGTATTTATCATATTTACCACCACTCATTGTACCATCAGAAATACGTCTTATTTACTATTGCTCTGTCTCAGTATTTACCACCACACATTGTACCATCAGAAATACTTCTTATTTACTATTGCTCTGTCTCAGTATTTACCACCACACATTGTACCATCAGAAATACTTCTTATTTAGTGTCACCCTCCTATTCTCTCCAGCTCTCTAAGACGAATGAAAGGGGAAGAAATTCATGCATAAAGACACCGTGAGACGTGAAATGTCAGCAACTCACTCATTCTCTCTCGCTCCCTCTCTCCATACTCGTTCCATCCAATATTGAGCATTTGACAGAAAGAATGCGCCAGGCCTCCGGGACCGGGGCTTAATTACGGGTTGTAGCCCCCACACTTATGGCAATGAACACCCGTCTTGGGGACAGAAGTACCGTAACCTTGACAACCGGGGTCGAGAGCACCCTAAGCCTGAAATGGTTAATCTGTCTAACGTGTTTTTGACTACCTGCGAAGGAGATTAAGTGCACGTGTACTTGAGTAAAGTGCATGTGTGCTCGATTGAAATATATTTTCAATGAAAAGCACTCTAAACCTAACAAGAAGTGCACGCAAAATCGGAATGGAGTGCATATATATCCGAGTGAACTTCAGATCACTTGATGCCTGAATGAAGAACACGTGCACTTGAATGAATTATAGCTATGCTTAAATAGTGCACGCGTCTATTTGAATGAGGTGCATTAAAACCAGAACACAGTACACGCTTGCTTGAATGAAGAGCTTGATTACCTGAAGTACATATACACTTGATTGGGGCACAGATATCGTCGAATTAAGTCCCATAAATAAACTACATGTGCACCTGGTTCGCACTATTACATCTGAGTTAGCACCTGAAGTTCTCATTTACCTGATTTGCACTATTAAATCTGAATTAGCACCTGAAGAGGAAGTTGAAATAAATCTCATAAATGAAACGAGTCTGATTCAGCCATTGTTGAAGTTGATGCAATAATTGTGATTGTCTACAAGTGACAAGCGCTACAAATGACACATACTTGTGATTGTCTACAAGTGACAAGCGCTACAAATGACACATACTTGTGATTGTCTACAAGTGACAAGCGCTACAAATGACACATACTTGTGATTGTCTACAAGTGACAAGCGCTACAAATGACACATACTTGTGATTGTCTACAAGTGACAAGCGCTACAAATGACACATACTTGTGATTGTCTACACGTGACACGCGCTACAAAGGATACGAGATAACAGTACAAATTTTACTTTCTTTCCGGTATTTTATCATGCAACAACAACAACAACAACAAATATAAAAGACCATTCACGCCTTCTTTCACCGCGAGCATTTTTTCCCAACCCGCGTGTTGCTAATAAAAAAATTCATGTGATATTTTACGTCAATGAGCTTTATCTTATTTCATTGAAAAAGTATTGCACCAACCAGCACTCTTAGTCACGTGTCTGATGACGTCATATATATATTAAAAAAAAAACAAACAAATTTCACCTACCAGCAACAAAAGCTGCGTGTTATATGGCAACAAATTCCTTGAGTGATGTTTTTACTAGAATTTACTGAAACAGCTTAACAGCAAAAGTATTCTTGACTGTGACATAAATTATTTTAAGCCCGGCTGTTTCAAAATACTTTTTACACTATGCGTGACCTAAAGTTCTCGTCTAATTAACGTTTACAATAGCGTAAGTTTGGAAGTCAGAGTGCACCTTTAAGACACGATATAACGTTTACAAAAATACGTTTGGAAGTCAGAGTGCACCTTTAAGACACGATATAACGTTTACAATAACGTACGTTTGGAAGTCAGAGTGCACCTTTAAGACACGATATAACGTTTACAATAGCGTAAGTTTGGAAGTCAGAGTGCACCTTTAAGACACGATATAACGTTTACAATAACGTACGTTTGGAAGTCAGAGTGCACCTTTAAGACACGATATAACGTTTACGTTTACACCTTTAATGATATAACCGTTCCCACAAACGTCGGCATCTATGAAAATTAAATTAACAATGAATAAAATAAAAATAAATAAATAACACGCGTTTAATAATTGAAGATCATAATCATCACCTCCAAGATAATAAAATATTTATTACTTTCAAGCAAATGAGAGATCACTGTAACAAAGCAAGCACTAGCTTCATGTAAAAAGGGTGATCATTAGCACACATTCACCTGTAACAAAACAAACACTAGCTTCATGTAAAATGGGTGATCATTAGCACACATTCACCTGTAACAAAACAAACACTAGCTTCATGTAAAAAGGGTGATCATTAGCACACATTTACCTGTAACAAAACTCGTTTACTTCAAATTAACGAAGGTAGAGAAATAAAAATAAAAACAAACACAATTTCTGGATTGCTGGATTCATGAGAAAAGAAGCACTCTAAACGTGATATCCTACCAAAGGAGATGACGTTCATGACACTGACCGATATCCTATTAGACAAGATGACAAGGACACATTCAATGCACTGACCGATAACCCCCGGCCCTTCATTCATATTGACGGGTTAAATCGTTATACTGGCAGTGTAAGTCGTGTCGTCCATCTCTTTCACCGGTTTTCCTTCTTCCGTATTAGATACAAGATGCTATTTCTTTTACATTTTATTTTTAAAAAATGAAAGACAAAAAGAAAAAAAAACGAGTTCTGAGTCCAGGTCAGGGTCACCAGTCTTTGGATGAAGATGTGCTGGAGCAAGCAGACGCTGACAAAAATACTTCATTTCGTCCTATGAAGATAAATGTGTTTCCTTTGTGCAATTTTAAAGAGCCAAAATAAAAACGAAGAAGCAAACAAACATAGCGGCAAATAAATATAACCAGCCAAACACCCAATCAAACAACCAATTGATTATCCCCCCTCTCACACACAAGACACACTAAAACCGTCCAACACAAGTTACCTGCACGAGAAATAGGCTTTGAAACGGTTGTTCAGTTTTGTCCTTAAAAACATAACAACATAAGAAATGCTTTTAAGTATAATATTTAAAGACAAGTGTCGAGGTTTTATTTCAGAGGCTGAGATGAAAATGTACCGATCGATTTACATACATTTTTACAATTCTTGCTTGAATGAAGAGACAATTGGCACTGGCACGGATTGCAGACACATTTGGACTCAGAAACATTTAATCACTCAAAAGGTCTCTTCCTGGAATCAAGGTTTTCTTTTTTAACTTCAAGATAATGTTCCATTCCTGCTGACTTGCTATTCCTCTTTTTGTTTTTCTTCAAGATCTGGTTCTTGTTATTTTTCTTCTTCTTCTTGCTATTCCTCTTTTTGTTCTTGTTGTTATTCTTCTTATTCTTGTTATTTTTCTTGTCGTTCTTGATTTTGTTCTTGCTGTTTTTCTTGCTCAGCTGTTCTTTGTATTCTTGTTCTTGTTATTTTTCTTATTTTTGTTGTTCTGTTTTTAGTTATTTGTTCTTGTTCTTGTTCTTTTTGTTTTTGTTCTTGTTCTTGTTCTCGTTCTTTTTGTTTTTGTTCTTGTTCTTGCATTTCGTCTTGTTCTTGTTATTGTTCTTATATTAATTCTTGCTATTTTCTTAATCTTCTTCTTAGTTTTATTATTGTTTTCTTCTAATTCTTGTTTTTGCTGTTCTTTTAGTTTTTGTTAGTTTCTTTTTCTTGTTTTTTGCTTTTCTTCTTCTTGTTTTTGTAATTTGTATTATTCTTGTTGCAATTAGTGTTACTGTTCTCTTTCTTTTTATTTTTGTCTTGTTCATGTACCTCTTATTATTGTTTTTTATTCTTTTTCTAATTCTTATTGTTTATTATTATTATTGTTCTTGATTTTGTTATTATTGTTCTTTTAGTTTTGTCTGATTCTGCTTCTTGTCATTGTTCTTATTCTTGTTCTTCTTTATCGTTGTTTTTGTTTTTCTTTAGATCTTGTTGATATTGTTCTTCTAAAAGTTTTGTTCTTCTTGTTCTTGTTTTGTTCTTCTTGTTCTTGTCCTAGTTGTTCTTTTTCTTCTTTTTTCATATTATAGTAATACATCTAAATGTTCAAACAGTCATGTTATTTCGCAAGAGTAATAGATCTGACTAATTAAAGAAGCATGATGCACTGCAGTCGAATGGTGAGAGAAATGCTGCACTACATCTTAATGGTGAGATACATACTGCACTACACCTTAATGGTGAGAGACATTCTGCACTACAATTTAATGGTGAGAGACATTCTGCACTACATCTTAATGGTGAGAGACATTCTGCACTACATCTTAATGGTGAGAGAGACATACTGCACTACATCGTAATGGTGACAGAGAGACATACTGCTGTATATCTTAATGGTGACAGAGACATACTGCGCTATAGCTCACTAATGAGAGAAATATACTGCACCTCATCTTAGAGGTGAAAGAGAGACATGCTGCTCTACGTCTTAGTGGTGACAGAGAGACATGCTGCTCTACGTCTTAGTGGTGAGAGACATACGGCTCGAAGTCTTAATGATGAGAATGACACGATACAGCATGCGGGTCACGCATCTCAATGATGAACAAGGCATTTTAACCTCCAGTACGTAGTCACTTAAGATAAACAAATAAGGCATTTTAACATCCAGTACGTAGTCACTTAAGATAAACAAATAAGGCATTTTAACATCCATACTTAATTATTTAATGTAAACCAAAAGACATTTTAACATCTAGCACTTAATCATTTAAGGTAAACAAACAAGCAAAATTAAACCCAGCATTTAATCAGTTATAAGCTCACTGCTTAACACGTCGCAAAATGACGTTTGTGGCGGGCAGAAGTTTGCTGGAGGATAAATAAATAAATTTAAACGTTCCATATAGTGAAGCCGCGTCAGGGAAAATAGCTAATATTTCGACTTAGCAAGTTATCTTCTGTCAGATTGTCAGACAAAATCTTGGAACTTATAGTTATGGCATTAAATCAAAGACTAATTGTATAGATTAATAGTGAAGATGTAAGAATGAAACCGGGGAATTATGGCATCAAAGACCCAAGACAGAC
Source organism: Sinotaia quadrata (assembly GCA_028829895.1). Lineage (NCBI taxonomy): Eukaryota > Metazoa > Mollusca > Gastropoda > Architaenioglossa > Viviparidae > Sinotaia > Sinotaia quadrata. Next base: position 87,318,371 of record CM054177.1, read on the forward strand.
TGAATAGCTTGATAGTGCCGATGTAATTTACAATCAAATAGAGAATTATGGCATCAAAGACCCAAGACAGACTGAATAGCTTGATAGTGCCGATGTAATTTACAATCAAACGATGAATTATAGCATCAAAGACAGTGCCGTCTTAAAGCATGGGCACGCTGGGCAGTTGCCCGGGGCCTAACGAGCATAATGTGCCCCTTGCTAATATATGTATGTTTTATTCCTGTGAGTGGTTGCTTTTTGTCCGTGGGCCTATAATGCTGTTAAATCGGCCCTGACCAAAGATCTAAGACAGACTGAGTAGAATGATAGTGAAGATGTAATTAAAAGGGAGAAGTAGAGAGCTTTTACTACTTTTGTTGCTTTGGTCGTAGGGGTGGGGTGGATAACAGAAGGAATTGAATAAGAGATTGAATAAGAGAGAGAGAGAATGAGACAGACATGGAGAGATGTGGAAAGGGAGGAAAGAGAGGGTTAGGAGAGACACAATGAGAATGTATATACTGTTGCACTGTGCTCTGGGGTGACGTTGAAATAATGGATTATACAAATATGATCAAGAAATAAATGATATAAAACATGTACAAATGCGGATTCAGAGTATAGATCACTGGTCAAATATATATATATCTGAAACTGTTACCCGATATGCTGGTGTCTTTCTGGATATTCTGTAAGCGATTTTCTCTCTGAGGAAATACACGTGCTGTGGATTTAATACATTGACTACATGACTCAGAAATAAGCATTAGCTTATTTAACCTATAATCATGCTTGTCTGGCAAATCTTATTTCATGAAATCATATTACTGGTCTCTAATGAGATAAGAACTATTCCAAGCAGACAAAGAAATCAATGACTCCTTAAACTGGGGCATAGCAATAGGAGTAACCGCAGCAATCGACAGTAACCAATATGACGAAACAAATGGCAAGTGTAATAACCGTAACAATTTACAATAAGTGTCTTGTAACCAAATAATAATAACCGTAACAATTTACAATAAGTGTCTTGTAACCAAATAATAATAATCGTAACAATTTACAATAAGCGTCTTGTAACCAAATAATAATAACCGTAACAATTTACAATAAGTGTCTTGTAACCAAATAATAATAACCGTAACAATTTACAATACGTGTCTTGTAACCATATAATAATAACCTTAATAATTTACAATAAGTGTCTTGTAACCAAATAATAACTTTAGCACCTAAGGATATGTCATTGACTATCATGTAACCGTGTCAACGCAACAGTAACAATATCAGCAAACCACAATAACTATTTTGTAATGAATCCTAAATGTTTAACAACCCAAGCAAGCGACTAATGAAGGTGACAAAGAAAAGACCATGGCCATCTTTATAACTCATCGCAGTAAGTCTCAACAAACGAAAGCAAACCATAATGACTATTTTATAACTCATTCAAACAAGCCTTAACAAGAAAAAGCAAACCATAATGACTATTTTATAACTCGTTCAAACAAGCCTTAACAAGAAAAAGCAAACCATAATGACTGTTTTATAACTCATTCAAACAAGCCTTAACAAGACAAAGCAAACCATAATGACTATTTTATAACTCATTCAAACAAGCCTTAACAAGAAAAAGCAAACGATAATGACTCTCTTTCTAACTCATCCAAACCAGTCTCAACAAACCAAAGTAAACGATAATGATTATCTTGTAACGAAGTCCCAATAACCATCCTGTAACTGGGTCTTTGGCAATTTGAATGACCTCTGCGGAAGTCCACGAAAACCCAGAAGCCGAATTCGAGCAACGTGAGGAATCTTGTGAGGTTGTTTTTCTCTCTCACAAGTTCTGCAGGAAGAAACGTGATACCAATCAGTCGTCAATATTCATACATCGATTTTGTGCGAATATATTGCTCGGGTAAACCAAGAAACACTTGAATGTGCATGTGCGGTTGTGTGCGTGTGCGCATGCGCTCGCTTGTGTATGTGACTCACTTTCGTGTATTTAGTTTGTGTGGAACAACAGAGCGGGATGATTAAAATAACACAGGCACAACAACCAAACATACCACTTCAACACGAGGTTTTGTCTTTATTTATATACATTGCAAGACCACTAAAGATTACATTTAATATGTGTTTTTGTCTACATTGCAAGACCACCAAAGATTACACTTAATATATGTTTTTGTCAACATTGCAAGACCATCCTAGATTACACTTAATATATGTTTTTGTCAACATTGCAAGACCATCCTAGATTACACTTAATAATATGCTTTTGTCAACATTGCAAGACCATCCTAGATTACACTTAATATATGTTTTTGTCAACATTGCAAGACCACCCTAGATTACACTTAATATGTGCTTTTGTCAACATTGCAAGACCACCCTAGATTACACTTAATATGTGCTTTTGTCAACATTGCAAGACCACCCTAGATTACACTTAATAAGTGCTTTTGTCAACATTGCAAGACCATCAAAGATTCCATTTAACACCCACTTTTTTCTTTATTTACTCGTATTGCAAGACCACCAGAAATTATACTAAACTGTTGTACTCGTTTTTTATTTACCGACATTGCATGGTCGTTAGAAATTGTTCTAAACATTTGTAATTGTCTTTGCCTACGGACAGTGCAAGACTTCCAGAAATTATAACAAAATATCTGAACTTGCCTTCATTAACAGACATTCGTGACAATCATGAATTCCACTGAACACGCGTGCTTTTTTTACCTTTATTTACAGACATTCTTGACCATTAGGAATCCCACTAAACATACAATCTTTATTTGCATTTATTTACAGACAATCGTGACCACCTAAATTCCAGTAAACATAAGTATTTTTCACCTTTATTTGCAGACATTCGTGACTATCATGAGTTCCACTAAACACACGTGCTTTCGTTTCCTTTATTAACAGACATTCGTGACCCTTCAGAATTTCATTAAATACGAATGTTTTTGTTTTCATTTACACAGATTCAAAGACCATAAGGAATTCTATCGAAACGTGTTCCAGTCTTTATTTACAGACAATACAGAGCAGTCTGGATATTTGATAAACACTTATAGCTGTCTTTATATACAGACAATGCAAGAAAGTCAGGTGGTCTGATAGTCACATGTATCTTTGTCTTTATTTACAGACAATACAAGAAAGTCAGGTGATAGTCACATACAACTTTGTCTTAGAGAAACAGATGTGTCATCATGAAATATAATAAATGTTTGTATTTTTAATTAGAGATACAGCTAAGTCATCAGGACACTGAATAAATATTTTAATATTTAAATACATATACAGTCGTGTCATCAAGCAATCTAATAAATATTTATATCTTCATTAGAGATACAGCTATACCATTAAACAATATAATGATATTTATATCTTTAATTAGCGATGTAGCTATGTCATGAGAGAAATATTAATACATATTTATATCTTTAAAGATAGATTTGTGCAATTAAGAATCTTATAAATATTTATATATTTAATCAGAGATGCAGCTATGTTAACAAGTAATCTAAGTAGATATTCATGTCTTTAATTAAGGATACAAGTATGCAATCAGGCAATCTTATAAATATTTATATATTTAATCAGAGATGCAGCTATGTTATCAAGTAATCTAAGTAGATATTCATGTCTTTAATTAAGGATACAAGTATGCAAACAGACAATCTAATAAATATTTATATCATTAATTAGTGATATGTTATCAATCTAAAATGTATTTTTATATTTAATTAGAAATGCATCAAATCTATCAGGTAATCTAATAAATATTTATGTTTTTACGTTAGAGATACAATTGTGCTAAAAGGTAAAGAAATAAATACAATCTTTAATTAGAGATACGGCTATGTTATCAGGTAATCTAATAAATATTTATATATGTATAAGACAGATCCTTGCCCTCAGGCACACTCTTGACAATATTTATAAATATAATTTTGTTGTCAGACAATCTAATAAATGTGTATATCTTTATTTAGATAAAAACTTTATCATAAACCAATGTAGCAAATATTTAGGAATTTATTTATATATAAGGCAAATTCTTTAGAACAATCTCATTTATCCGGAAACAGAACTCCATCATCAGGGACTCTTCTGCATATTTTGAAAAAATGTTAAGCAATCTAATGAATATTTCAGTCACCTTGAAAAAGAAAAAAATGTTAAGTAATCTATGAATATTTCAATCACTTTGAAACAGAAAAAATGTCAAGTAATCTATGAATATTTCAATCACTTGAAACAGAAAAAATGTAAAGTATCTAATGAATATTTCAGTCACATTGAAGAGAAAATGCGAAATCGTCTTGAATTCTAACAAATGTCTTTGACGGTCTAGATAAATGCGAAAATATATCGCCAGTTGCATTTATATTAAAACATCAAAGTATGCAGAAAGAAGTAAGTCAGCGTACTCTGTAATTTGACAATACTCAGTGTGAAAAGACTCTTACCTGATGCAATAGAAAATAAACGACAACTACAGCCATGAAAACGCTCTGACAGCTTCAACATTTCAAGCATGAAACTATTCAGTCACTTATGACAACGTTTTCACGACTACAACAATAAACATGAAAAAAGCTCGAACAGCTAAGACAACATTTTGGCAGCTTCAACATTTCAAGCATGACGGCGTCCTTACAATTATGACAACGTTTGACAGCTGTAACATTTCAAGCATGAAATTATTCAGTCAGTTATGACACTGTTTTGACAGCTACAACATTTCAAACATAAAACGCCGGTCTGCTATGATAACGTTTTGACGGCATCAACATTTCAAACATGAAAACGTCCAGACAGCTATGGCAAAGTTTCTTTTACAGCTTCAGCATTTTAAGCATGACAATATTCGGACACCTATGACAATGTTTTGACAGCTTCAGCATTTCAAGCATGAAAACCTTCTGACAATTACAACATTTCAAGCATTAAAACGTTTTGACATCTACAACATTTCAAAAATGAAAACGCCCTGAGCTACATTTTTCAAACATGAAAACCTTCTGACAACTGCAACATTTCAAGCATGAAAACGTTCTGACAGCAATGACAATGTTTTGACAACTTCGACATTTCGAGCTTAAGAACATGCTGACAATTTCTACAGTTCAAGCCTGATAATGTTTTGACAGCTTCTACAATTCTAACAGGACAACATTCTTACAATTTTGACATCGGTCTGACGACTTTACAATTTCAAACAAACAACGTTCTTACATCTATGACCACGGTCCGACAACTTTAACATTTCTAGCATGATAACTTTCTTATAACTATGACAACAGCTTGACAACTTCAACATTTTATTTCTGACTATTTTAAGTGTGAAAATGTGTTAACAACTACGGTATTTAAAGTAGGAAAATGTGTCAACAACTACGGTATTTAAAGTAGGAAAATGTGTCAACAACTACGGTATTTAAAGTTTGAAAATGTCCAGATGCGAAGTCGACGAAAGGAGAGGAATTACTCCCGTCCAATGAATGGCGCATTCCGGCATAATTTTATTAAAACCAAAAATCTAATTGCCATGGATACGAACATATTTAGCGGTCATTTCTCCCTTACTCTCCTTTCTCCCCACCTCACTACTTATTGGATTGTCTCTTTTACCCTTTTAAACCCCTTTTTCTTCTGATTTTCTAGTCTGCACATTAAATAAATTACTGAGTTAATGTGCCCAAGAAGCAATTATTTCGTATATTTATTCTTATGGAGATGATTTAATAGGTTTCAGCTATAATAATGATTTTACACATAGCATTACTTAATAGGCCGAGATAAAATAAGAACCTTGCAGATCTGTTATTTAATAGGCACAAGCTTCGGCATTGATCAGAGCGATCCATTATTACGCGAGTGCGCACACACGCACGCGCGCGCATGCGAATTGAATAAAAACCGAAGATAAGCAAAAATGTTTGAGGAAGTGCTGGGACAAGGTCACACACATGGTTCTAAACCAATTTCTCCTTTTTCAATTTTTTAAAATGTCTTTAGCTGTTTTCTTCTTCTCTTTCTCATAGACGCTATTTATAGTCTTACAAAGGGAACTAATCTGAGCAATTCACTTTTGTCGTTATCTGGAAAAGACTGGATCATGGCAGGGTGACTGAAACACTTCAGCCGATATGGTCTTAACCCTTGGTCACGTGTTTAGAACGGGTTAGAAGTGCGTCTTATTTCTTTTTCTCTCTCCTGATCCCCATCCCTTTCTGTGATGGGATCTTTTCAGCTATGGCAGGATGACGAAAGACAAAACGATTATTTTAAGCCTATCATTATATTTGTTGATGGTCTTTTTGTCTTCCCCTATGGCGTGTTGTAACTATGCGTTTAAGGCTGTCGGCACGTTGTGGGGTTTTTGATGCGTCTGGGTGCGGAGGACTTGCAGATCTGATGTTGATAATTCTAGATGTCTGATTACACTCCCATTTCCAGAAAGCTTCCGGAGTCAGGAAATGTGTGTGTGTGTGTGTGTGTGTGTGTGTGTGTGTGTGTGTGTTTGTGTGTGTGTGTGTGTGTGTATGATACTTATAAAATACTGATAATAATAACAGTAATAATAATGATTATGATGATTTCTAATAAAGACGATAGTAATGGTGGCAATAATTCATATGCAAACTCTATCAAGGAAAAGGACGTCATTGCTATAGTATCATCATTTCTTCCTCGTATGAATTATAACGTCAATGATGCCTTTGATGATAACATTATTACTGATGACTACGTCCATTATGATAAAAAAGTCGGTGATAATGACGATGAGAAGATGATTGCACTTACGATGAGCCAACATTGACGAGGACAAGGATGTTGTTAGCATCGCGGTGTGTTTAGTTAGGTTTCTAAACGTAGATTCCCTATTATGATGGAACGTATTTCATGTTTCTGGACGTAAATTCCTTGTTATGATGGAACGTACTTCATGTTTCTGGACGTAAATTCCTTGTTATGATGGAACGTATTTCATGTTTCTGGACGTAAATTCCCTGTTATGATGGAACGTATTTCATGTTTCTTGAATTAAATTCCCTGATATGTAAGAAAGTAAAATCTGACAGGCTTTGCACTATTTTAAATTTAACATTAAGAATGAACTTTTCATAAATTAATTTTATCTTCACATCACCAGTCATATGTTTTTAAACTTCAATGCATTTGCAGACATAAATGTATCAAAGTATAAAACATTTATTGCGTTCTTCGAATAGTTATCTCTCTTGTTCTGATGCCCAGTTCTCATAACTATATAGACCTATCATATAGATAATTATATAATTTTAATTAAAATTATAATCAACAAATGTGAACTAAGTCTTCGTCGTAATTTCTTTAACATTTGATCAAGAGAAAAGAAACAATAATTCGTTAACACATTTGGAATGTGGCTATTTTGATTTGATAAAATTGTTTACTTGTAAATACGCACGCAGTCCAATGTTGCTTAAACATACCACATTCTATCTATCTATCTATCTATCTATCTATCTATCTATCTATCTATCTATCTATCTATCTATCTATCTATCTATCTATCTATCTATCTATCTATCTATCTATCTATCTATCTATCTATCTATCTATCTATCTATCTATCTATCTATCTATCAGTCTGTCTGTCTATTTATCTATTTACGAACATTTAATCAGATATCAGTAAAATTTATATTTACAATAATTAAATTTGTATAAAAGCTTTGTGAGCTATTTTTGAAATTGAACGTAGAATTTACTGTTATTTAAAAAAAAGACACTTACCAAACTAATACCATGCTTACCACACCATGCTTACCAAACTAATACCATGCTTACCACACCATGCTTACCAAACTAATATCATGCTTACCACACCATGCTTACCAAACTAATACCATGCTTACCAAACTCATACCATGCTTACCAAACTAATACCATGTTTACCAAACTAATACCATGCTTACCACACCATGCTTACCAAACTAATACCATGCTTACCACACCATGCTTACCAAACCAATACCATGCTTACCACACCATGCTTACCAAACTAATACCATGCTTACCACACCATGCTTACCAGACTAAGCACCATGCTTACCAAACTAAGAACCATGCTTACCAAACTAAGTACTATGCTTACTAAACAATGAGTTCATATACATCATGAAATGGCTACACTCAAACGTCAAACTGAGCACATCATATGCGAACTATACTTCAGTTGCTACATATAGCGCTACACTGATATATAGCATATTGTACGTACTGTTTGTACTGATACAAATAGGGCATTTGCTGGCTCACCATCAAACAATATAGATCTTGTGATGGTTTTACACATATTTACGGAGAATGTCATAGCTATGATCATAGAAGATAACCCAGAAAATCCCAAATAAATTTTCTAAAGCCCTAACTTTGTTACTTTTATCAAAACCCTATGTAACTCAGGCATACTGTAGAGAAAATACTAAGAGTAAAATATTTTTAAAATATAAAATATAGTGAGATTTTTAATTAGAATTATGTAAATATCCCCTACCTCCCGAAATGAGGCCCGTTTTATTATGGGGGTAGATATTATGGTGGTGGTCACCAATTTATCATAAAATGGCTACAAAGTATGCATACAGCATAAAATGGCTACACTATGTACCTACAGCATACAATGGCTGCACCATATACACACATCACACAATGGCTACAATATATACACACATCATACAATGGCTACACAATATACATACAGCAAGCAATGGCTACACTATATACATACAATGGCTACAATATATACACACATCATACAATGGCTACACTATATACACAGCATACAATGGCTACACTATATACATACAAGCAAGCAATGGCTACATATTGAGTGTGAATAAATCGACCTCATTCATACGTATAGAACATGTACTGGGCAAAGTGGATACAAGAAATTTTCTAAAATTATTTCCGCAAAAGCTTTTATAGCTGGCATTATTAACCCTTATGTTGATGACGAAGAGAACTAGACCGTAATTGTTCTTCAACATTGATGACTTTGATTAGTGTGGTTGTTAGTCCATAATAATGTAATCGTTTATTAACGTTGTTTTGTTAGTCCATAATAATGTAACTGTTCATTAACGTTGTTTTGATAGTCCATAATAATGTAATCGTTCATTAACGTTGTTTTGTTAGTCCATAATAAAGTAATTGTTCATTAATGTTGTTTTGTTAGTCCATAATAATGTAATCGTTCATTAACGTTGTTTTGTTAGTCCATAATAATATAACTATTCATTAACTTGCTTTGCTAGTCCATAATAATGTAAGTGTTCTCTAACGTTACTAACTTATGATAGTGTGGTTTATTAGTCCATAATAATGTAAGTGTTCTTTAACGTTGCTAAATTTGATTAGTGTGGTTTATTAGTCCATAATAATGTAAGTGTTCTTTAACGTTGCTAAATTTGATTAGTGTGGTTTATTAGTCCATAATAATGTAAGTGTTCTTTAACGTTGCTAAATTTGATTAGTGTGGTTTATTAGTCTATAATAATGTAATTGTTGTTTAACGTTGCTTTGTTAGGCAGTAATGATGTAACTGTTGTTTAATGTTGCTAGCCTTAACTAGTGTGGTTTGTTAACGTAAATGTTAGGACGACAATTTCAAAGAAAATGTAGAAACAGAATCTGCATGTTTCAGTAACGATTAAATACCTAATCAGTCAACAAGACAGACAGACAGACAGACAGATAGATAGATAGATAGATAGATAGATAGATAGATAGATAGATAGATAGATAGATAGATAGATAGATAGATAGATAGATAGATAGACAATCAGATCTAAAAATATACTGTCCGCTTGGTTGTATTTTAAAAAATGTCTCTCTTTAATACAAAGTATCTTCTTTCCTTTGAAGGTCGTAACTGAAATTTTAAAAGAAATCTCGAAATCAATGGTTCACGGAGTGGCGAAGATTTGATGCGTCTTAAGCAGATGGCTGGCATCGCCGGGCCACATAAAGACCATAGATTTTTATCAATTGGGCGGGAATTTCCTCTTGCTCCAGAGGATCCTTTGGTTAACCAACACGATACAATGCCTGAGGTCCAAGGTTCTCTTTGTTCTCCTTGTTCTTTTCTTGTTTTTGCTCTTCTCAAGCTCGACGCCTTGTTGAGCCGTCTGGACAGGACGCATGAAACCGGTTCGAGAACAAGAAAAAGTGAGGCGAGCCAAGAGCTGAAGAAAGTTTTTGTTTCATTTGGTGTGAGGTTTGCATAATTTTTTTTTCTCATTCCGCGCGCAAAGCGGAAATACGTGAGCAAGTTAAACGGGACCAGATTCCTGAATAGAAGGATAAGGATTGGGTAACGACTAGATGCAATAACGAATAGCGGGTTATCGCAGTAATTTTCTCATCCAAACATCAGTTACTTGCAATCGATGTTTGAACTAATCAACCGGCGATGTAAGATGTCATTTACAGAATACATGTATTTTCCCTTGCCTACGATCTGTAATATCATCATTTAGAGGATATAGTTCATACAGTGTATTAAAATGCGTAATGCTTACAAAATAAAACAACTGTTAAGACTATGTACAAATAAATTACTTGCCAAACAAACGATTTGTAACTGGAAAGTGTTCTTTTGTCTGCATTAAGATGCAAATTGGATGATTTAACGTTTGAATCGTATCCTCTTTCTAAACGGATAAAATGATGAAGAGTTGTTTACGTCAAACTGATAAGCCCTATATGGAATTGTTTACGTCAAACTGATAAGCCCTATATGGAATTGTTTACGTCAAACTAATAAGCGCTATATGGAATGTGTCAAACTAATAAGCCCTTGTAAATATTAAACATTTGGATAATTAAAACTACTCATCCACCTAAAACTGTTATGGATTAATTCAGCAAGCCCTAGCATGTTATTCACCTGAGTTGTTTTCTCCAAAAATATCATCTTAAGCAGTGTCCAATTTCGGGTCACATTGACAACAAATATATATTTATTAATAATAGAAATAGGGATAGGCAAAGTTACTCTGTATATAGTGACATCATTGAGATGAAACACGAAAAGTGCATTAGTGGTGGAGTAAATTTGTCTATCCAATATCTAAATTCATTGTTATATAAATTGTGAAATTGTAAAAGTGACTTGGCCTTGGGCACTATTTATGATGGTATTTATGTAAGAGTCCGAGTTGGAGTAAACAACTCAAGTTGAGAAATATTAGAAAAGTGCTGATGCAATCCAAACCAGTTTCAACTGGATGAGTAGTTTTTCTGACTAATACTCTCACACTTGTTCATAACAATTTTATCCAATTGGGAATGGACCGACCGTTTCTTTGTTGAAGAAATACTCTATTCTATCACGTTGAATTTGAACGTAACTCAAGTCCGGTCATAAAGGCGTTCATCAGCTTATGGTAAGTTAATTGACTGATAAAGAAAGAATGGACAGAAATATTTCATACATTTGCTATTGTGGCTTGAATTTGGTCTTGGGAATTCACAAAGATTATTTTGAATGTTCCTCGTGGTGTGTTGAGTAAACACACATGGAAATTCATATAATATACACATTTTTATTTATATATTAGATTTCTCTGAAATATGTATACACACATGCAAAATTAGTACATACAGTAAATGCAATGCAAAATAAACACATAAGAGAGTTAATATTTACATATGTAAATAAAAAGGTGGACCATCTGTAATATTACAGTACTTTACATATTAATAGTATGTCATATTATTTTTCTCCTTGTAAAAGTCTAATTCCGTATTGTTACATTTTCCTGTAGTCAATATTTTTTCTCCCACAAATCAGTACATACTATTTTTTATTTGAGAAAAATATTTGTACATAATAAAAATGGAAAAAAATCATCAAGACAGTGATATATTATTATCAATTTATATATATAAAACTAACAGGGGTTTTAATATTGTCATTGTTAAATTATTATGATAAGATTTCTAAAGTGTCATAATTTCTTTCAGATTAGAATTGCATAAATATATTATGGCATTAATAATTAATAATGATTTAAAATCATAATTGAAATAATAACATCAGCAGAGAAGAAGTTTTATATTAATTAATATATCTACCCTAGGGAAGAAATAGCACTTTTATTACAGTATTGGTCAAATAATAATTAAGGTAAGTTTTTTGGATTTTTACAGATACGAAATGCAAGTAAAATCTAACATAAATCACTTTCATTATTCCTCCCTGCACAATATTTGTCTAATATGTAATGATATGCAAATATATTAGTAATTCATTCTAATTTGGTACGCAGACTTTTTATTAGATGAAAACATCCATTTTCTTTCATGTTAATATCATACTTTTAGCCAGATCTTTTAAATTTTATGTTGTAATGAATGTATTAAAACTAATATAATGTTACTTGAATAAAATTATTCTCAACACCTTATTGCTCCCAGTGAAGAATGAAAGTCTGGTCAGAAATAAGACTTATTTACAGTCATTCTGAACAGACATAAGATGTAAATGATGTATGAAACGTATCAAGTCTAAACCAAAACAGCATATATTTTCTAAACACAGTATACTAAAAATACTTTTCTTCTGATTACTCTTCATTTTAATTTTACGTTTCAATGTGTTTATATGTAGTATTTCTATTTTGCATCAACTTAAGGATAAAGAAGAATATTGTTGAGGAACCACCTCACAATGTGACTAAAATTTGAGGTGTATTACTTTAATGAGGGTGTCTATGGAAGGGGGGGAAAGGGCGACAGAAAAGTAAATGGTTGAAAAAACAAATTAGCACCCTGTACCGGATCCAAGATAAAGTACATTCTGAGCACTAGTGTCTGTAAACAGAATCCGCTTTGCTCAGGCTCCAAGTATCAACAAATGATTTAACTTCGTGTAAGCACTGGCAGTGTACTCTGTTGCAGTTCTCTGACAGACAAATTTCCATTTAATCACTTAGGCCTTCCTCCGCAAACGGTTTTCGTTAGCTCTTTGCCCTTCAAGACATGTCTGGGACTCCAAGCGTGGTGTTGTCTGTCACTTCTAACAAAGATTTTAATGGGTCCTCACTTTATTGCCTTCTCTTGTGTGCACGTGACTGTGCGAGTGTGATGTTCGTGGCTGAGAGTGAGCATACAACAGTGTGTGTGTGTGTGTGTGTGTGTGTGTGTGTGTGTGTAATATGTGCAGCTGTGTTAGAATGAACTTAACAATTACAAATATATGCGCGCGTGTATGTATATTCCTACTGAGAACTTTAACACACAAATACTAACTAAACTCTCTGAACGCTTGCAATCATAACCTTTAAATTCAATATTCTTGAGTTTGGGGTAGGTAAGCGAGCTAGAGAGTGGGTGAACGAGCCAGAAGTGGGTAATTAAGCCAGAGAGCGGGTAAGTGAGCTGGTGAGTGAGTGGGTGAGCTGGTGAGTGGGTAGGTGAGCTAGAGAGTGGGTGAATGAGCTAGGAAGTGGGTAATTGAGCCAGAGATAGGGTTAAGTGAGTTGTGAGTGAGTGGGTGAGCTAATGAAGTGGATAATTGAACAAGGGAGTGGGTAAGTGAGCTAGAAAGTGGGTGAATGCGCTAGGAAGTGGGTACGTGCGCTAGACACACACACACACACACACACACACACACAAATACGCCTTTTCTAGGATAAAATGTCTAGATACTGCATTTCTACAACCATGCACGAAGAAAATTTGAAACGTGACCTTACTGCACGCTAATAACAAGGGTCGTGATGGAGTGTTATCTCTGACAAAAGCCAGACAGTTGGAGAGATAGTCTCGTTCACAATGGGGCGGTATGAAACAGAAAGTTTAGAGCAAAGAAGGTCTTTCATAAAACAAAAGACAAAACAGTCAAAGAGAAGCAAAAATAGAAAGTGAAGAGCAGGCACAAATCTTTCAGACAGACAATGGGAGGCGAAATCAGAGAATGTTCAGTTCATAGAAACGTCTTTCAAACAAAGTGATGACCAAATGAAAACAAAAAGATCAGAGGAAAGGGTCATTCAGACAAACCAAGGAGAAGGAAAAAATCAGTTAGTATGAACAGCATAGGAAAAAAATACATTAAAAACATAGGAAAAGGAATTCTAGACCATGAAGTACATATAAAAGACTTTATACAAAACAAATAAGAGAATATAAATTATATACAAAAGACATACATACAAAACAATGAAAAGGGAAATAAGAGAATATAAAGTATTATTTTGTATGTATGTCTTTTGTATAATGAAAAGGGAAATAAGAGAATATAAAGTATATACAAGAAGACATACATACAAAATAAAGAAAAGGGAAATAAGAGAATATAAAGTGTATACAAAAAGACTTGCATACAAAATAATGAAAAAGGGAGATCAGTGAACATGAAGTGCATAGAAAAGATTTAGATAGAAAACAATGAAAAAGGGACATAAGAAAATATGATTTGCATAGAAAACAATTGATTGGATCTGGAATCAAAGAATGTGAAAGAAGGGTTTCATACATGTCTACAAAACATTTCTTCGCAAAGTCTTGATATTTGAATCTCGAGGTCAATAGGCTGACGTATACGAATTAGTAATTTCGAAATTTATAATTTAAAATATTTATGTATACGTATGTGTGTACTTATGATTACACCATGTGCATATGTATGTATTTATGCGCTTGTATATATGCATATATCCACGTCTCATATATATATATATGTGTGTGTGTGTGTGCACGATACACCTACAATACTTGTTTTTCTTTGCTCTTGACTTCACGACTTCTCTGTTCAGAGTATTTAGGACTCATTTGCTCGGAGTATTTAAGACTTCTCTGCTCGGAGTATTTAGGACGTCTCTGCTCGGAGTATCGGAGTATTTAAGACTTCTCTGCTTGGAGTATTTAAGACTTCTCTGCTCGGAGTATTTAAGACTTCTCTGCTCGGAGTATTTAAGACTTCTCTGCTCGGAGTATATAAGATTTATTTAATTAGTTTTGTATAAATATGTATAATTATTTTTATTCAAAGATATATGATGCTCATGTTGCATCCAAGGTTTCTGAAAACAGTCAGCATATTGGCAACAAGCTCTGCATAGTTCCTGGCCTTATTGTTGCCAAGAAAGTTTTTCACGACCAGAACAAAAGCCTTCCACGCTTCCAGTTCCACTTCATTCATTGAGTTTTCAAACTCTGGATCTCTGATTAGCTTACGCAGTTGTGGACCATCAAAATGCCAGCTTTCAACTTCTCAATGGTCAACCCTGGAAAAGCATGGCACAAGTAAGCGAAACAGCCACCATCCTTGTCCTGAGCTTTGGTGAACTGTTTGATTAAGCCAAGCTTAATGTGCTGCGGTGGGAAAAGTATCTTGTCTCTGTCCACCAGAGGGTTGTTTATGAGGATCTTTGCTTTGCAAGGTACCAATTCATCCCGTACAGGCCAGTCCTGCTTCGTGTAATGCTGTGCTTTGTCCCTACTGTCCCACATGCACAGAAAGCATGGGTACCTGGTGAATCCAGACTGTTGTCCCAACAAAGTTTTACAATCTTCAGGTCAACACAAAGTAACCATCTATGCTGATCATAACGAATTTTCTCCAGCACGTACTTCACCGCTTCATACTTCTCTTTCAGTGTAGTCGAGTGAGCTAGTGGTACAGAGGTAAACTGGTTACCATTGTGTAGCAGAACACATTTCAGTGATTGCTTGCTGCTGTCAATGAACAATCTCCAATCTTCAGGTTTATACTGTGGCACTCCAAGCTTGTGCAGAAGCTGCGCAATATCTGTACAGTACACCAGGTCCTCTGTAGAGAAAAAAATGAGATACTCTTGATGTCTGTTGCGGTAGAAGGTGGTGCGAACACTATCAGAAAGGACGTTTTTTCCCCCCTCAATCTGGATGCCAACAGTTCAGCAGATGAATTTGACAAAAAAAGCTGAGATCACGAAGTAGATCATTTAGCTCCTTTTGCGAAAAATGATTTGGAACATCATCATCAAGAACCACTAATTCTTCTTCTTCATATTCTTCAACACTAGAGAAATCTTTTTCACTAATGTCGGTAAGTTCTCCCCAGGGACAGGTACTGGAATTTCATCACAGTGAGCTACTGGACGACGTGCTGATTCAAGATCACGATTCTTAAGGCAGCTCCGGTTTTTTCTGTTAATGCCAGTCACATCAATAGCGCAGAAGTAGCAGTCAGTGACATGGTTTGTCGGTTCCCTCCAAACCATAGGAATTCCAAACTTCAGACAACTCTTCTTACCCTTGGTCCAACGACGAAGATTCTCGGTGCATGTCTCGCATACTATGAGTGGCGCCCAAACTTTATCCTGATCACCAAGTTTTATACCAAACTAAGCATGGTAAGCATGCTTTATAATACCTGCTGGTTTATTCCTGTTAGGAACAATGGTGTATTCGCCGCAGATGTAGTAGCAAAATATATCGGGTTTATTTTTGCAATGTCTTCTGGCCGATTCCATTTCATTACCTAAAGAAGAAAAATATCATTTATATCAATTATTCAAAAATTAGCTTATTTAACCTCTTCATAGTTATGTTAAACAAATTATAATTTGTTTATTTAAAGAAATAAGAAAGAATTTTACATCATATAAATAGAAAATACCCTTATTTGTAAAAAACAACAACAAAAAATAATGTCGTAATAGATCAAAACGTTGAACAAAAATAGCTTAAAAGTTGATCTGATTGAACAAAACCGATGTCATTTTTGGATCCAGCACAATAAAACTGTCATAAATGCGTCAAAAAATCTTAGACAGCAAATTTGTTGTTGCCCAGTGTTATTAATGTTCCTGAACTGAAATTCGAACTCTATATGAGAGGGACAGAAACGCAACATTAATAAACAATCACCAAACTGTTAAAGAAATATAAATTACTTTAGGATTATAGGCTATTTACCAGGTATAGATTAGTAAAGCTGTATTGTTAATTTGTTAATTAATGATTAATTATGATTGTTACATAAACCTCTGATTAATTTTTCATTCATGTTATGTTCAATTCTTTATCATCTGCACTTAATGTAAAATTCATATTATAATGTCTGTGCCCTCACGTTTACGTCACCGTGGCAATTAGTAATCGTTTTGGGGACCCCTAACGAGTCGATACCCTGCTACTATTCCCGGTTTATCAAGGACTAAATTAAATTAAATATTTGGCAGTTCCGACCTGTGAAGAATGTAGAGTTTGCGGCATTGTTTTTTTTATTCACCATATTTTGTGGTGTTGCACTCACCAAAGTGTCTCTTGTGAAAAGAATAGATGTTAGGGTGCTCTGACATTTGGTGCTTGTGTATAGCTTTTGGCTCCATGATACGGTCAAAGTCCCTACTAAAGGAACAATCAGCTATTTATAGAAACAAATAAGGTATGGGAAATGAATTGATAGCTTATGCTCAGAAACACACATCCACACACACACCACACACACACGCACAGCGAACGCATAACACCACACACATAAAATTCTGATTCCCTTCCACTTTAGGCTGAAACTGATATCCTTGCTGTCAGCGTTGATTCACTGCTGCGTATTGATGGCCTAGCAAACAGTTTCTAAACATTATTAACTCCCCTGCACGAGTCCTCCTTTTGCGCGCATGTTTTCGCCGAGTTCCTGATCCGGTCCTGTGGGAGTGGAGTGTATCTGCAAGGTATCAGGGTGCAATTAGAGAATTTCAAAGTTATTTAATAACTGTTGTGTATGATAATATAAACATCAGTTGCATGCTGCTACTGTTGTTAAGTGCGTTGTGTGTCCTTTTATTTAATGTAGAAAAATATCATTTAAGGAAGATTTTATCAATCACCCATCTGACATCATTGAAATGATTTGTACAAAAGTGCATTTGTTTGATAATTTAATTGAAAACATACGTTAACTTTATTTACATTCATTGCATCAGACATATTTTATAGCAAATTATTCGAACTGGTCTGTCCCAATATCAACAATGCACTGGTTATATATTTAAAATACTTTCTTACACTCTAGTAACAACGGTGCACTATATATTTTTAAAATAAGATTCTGGCTTGCACTCTAATAACAGGAGTGCACTCGGTGTATTTAAAGTAAGATTCTGTTTTACACTCTAGACCTCAGTAGTGCACTTGATGTATTCAAAATTATATACTGTCTTACACTCTAGTAACAAGAGTGCACGTGATAATTTTAAAATTAGATTCTGTCTTACACTCTAGTAACAAGAGTGCACTTGATGTATTCAAAATTATATACTGTCTTACACTCTAGTAACAACGGTGCACTATATATTTTTAAAATAAGATTCTGTTTGCACTCTAGTAACAGGAGTTACCCGGAGTGCACTCGATGTATTATGGTGAGATTCTGTCAGTCTAATAACAGCAGTGTATCGACGTCTTATGGTGAGATTCTGTCTCAGTCTAATAACAGCAGTGTATCGACGTCTTATGGTGAGATTCTGTCTCAGTCTAATAACAGCAGTGTATCGATGTCTTATGGTGAGATTCTGTCTCAGTTTAGTAACAGCAGTGTATCGACGTCTTATGGTGAGATTCTGTCTCAGTCTAATAACAGCAGTGTATCGATGTCTTATGGTGAGATTCTGTCTCAGTTTAGTAACAGCAGTGTATCGACGTCTTATGGTGAGATTCTGTCTCAGTCTAATAACAGCCGTGTATCGATGTGTTGTGGTGAGATTCTGTTTAAAAGTCTAGTAACAACACATTGCTTATTTTTGTCGCTGAAGAATGTCATTATAAAATTCAAATATCAACATTACACTGACCGATCTTCACAGATGTATTATATACTAGAGAACTTTTATTTCAAACACTGGAATAATTCTAAGTGTAAATTTCTTTTTAAGCTTTAGAGACTTAGTTCCAAAAATGCACAAGTTTTGTAAAATCTTAAGAATTTTTAAAATTCTAATAATATTATATTTTACTTTTGTTTGAGATGACACATTTTATATATACTAGTACAATCAGTTTAGTAATATATATATATATATATATATAAAGTGAGAGTTCAATAGATAGATAGACAGATAATTAATAGACAGGTGTATGTGTGTGTGTATGTGTGTGTGGGTATGTGTGTATATATGTGTGTGTGTGTGTGTGTGTGTATGTGTGTGTGTGTGTGTGTGCGCGTGTGTGTGTGTGTGTTTGCATGCGCATGTGTATTCCAGAGCTAACGAAGCATTTGTTTCCGCATTATTACCCCCCCCCCCCACTTCTTGTAAAATAAAAGAATAAACCACTAAGTATCAAAGATCAAAGTGCTTAGTAACAAAGACAGGTGAAATCACCGAACATTATAAGTAAAATGAATTGCCTTAATGAAAAAAGAGAGATCAAATAGCTCAATAAGAAACGTCATGCCGAACAGCTTAGTAAGAAAAGTAAAATGAAATGGCCAAGTAAAAAGACCAAATTTCCAAGGAACCTGTGGCAGAGTAAATTTGCCTGTCCATATTTTTAATTTTAAATTGTCGTAGTATCCCGAACTTGGGCACTCCTTATGATGGTATTTTTGAAAGTGTCTGATTTGAAGTAAATGCTCGAGGCGAGAATATGCTAGAAATTACTGATGTAATGCAAACCAGTGAGTAGTTTATGATTTACGAGAATGAGATCAGCCAATGGGCTGAGATTGAAAAGTTTACTTGCCATAGAGAAATCTACTGTCTAATTAATCATTCTGGATTTGAGTGGAAAGAAGTCCAGTTCTGAAAGGCGGCCATTAGCTTGATGGTGAATTAAACTGACTGGTTGAGTGAGAATAGACTTAGAAATACTTCATGTACTTTTGCTATTGATATGATATACTTGTGTTTTATGTATAGATGTACAAAATTAGTTGACTTTTATTTTTACGTGTTTGAACTATGTTGTTTGTATTTAGTGTGCTGACACTTGACATTGATTTGATATGCTGTATTTATTATGCTGTGTGCATGTATCAGGCTAATAACACAATTGCAGGAAACTGTAAGTTGAGACTGGAATGTAAGAAAGAATGGAGTTATAAAGTGATAAACTGGAAGCTTAGCATTTGCTCCTTAATTATATTTTGCAGTGAGCAAGCAGCCTTTCCAGTTGTCTAATATTTACGTGTTGTTTTGTTGCTTGAGTCTACTGGTTCACTGGCTGTGGGCTGCCGTGACTTGGGAGACAAGGGAATCATCTGCCACAGTGTGTTAAATGTAAAGAGGATACACTACACTCTCTTTGATGTATGGTAGCAAAGTATGCTCACTACACTGAGAAAATTTCTGATATGGAGGAGTACTAGAAATTAATACAATTGTTCTGTTTGAACGAACTGATAAGGCAGAAAAAGGCCCATGTTAACCTTAGGAGAATGAGCTGCCAATTATGTTTCAACATGAGGACAGAAACATGTGGGAATTGAACTGAACTATAATTTGTGACACTGTGGGAAAGAATGCAAAAGACTGTTAAGACCATGCTGAATCAGGTTATATAATGACTATCATTACTTATCTCTAATAACTTCATTTCTATTCTCTGATCAGAATATTCTGTGTTGAAATTACCTTATTGTCGAATTGTATTTTATGCATAAGACTGTGATTTATAGAAATTATTTGAATGAGGGTTAATGGAAATATCAATGTTAAGTAATCTATTTCATTGTACTTGTCATATGTATATTTGATTGTTGATTTAATAAATGTATTGTTATAGTTATTGACCTTCATATGCATATTGTTAATCTTAAGTTGGAGAAGAAAGTGGGTGGATGGGTTGGGGGCTAGCTAAATATAGATTAAAATCGCATTTATCTTCTCCTTTAGTAAGATGTTTTCCAACTACGGAACATTGTGTGACAGTGTCACAGTCTGATAAAAATGTCCGACTTGGTGACCTACTTGCCTGTTTACTTCAAATATTGAAATTTGAAAAACCCTTTGTTCAAAGCTCTCTCCTATCGAGATGCTTCCAGAACAGGTCAAGATGTTATGTAACTTTAGGCCCATTGTCTAGGTCTAGAACCAACTACATGCCACGCGATCCGTCACGTGATATACCTTATGCTTTCCTATAAATGTTGGTGCATGCTTCCTCTCCCTTACTGCGAGATACAATTAGCTACACGTCACCACGTTAAGCTACTCGAAGTCACACGGCAGCCGACAGTAGATGAGAATCATACTCTTCGACTTCTCATAAAGGTCGGTTTCCTGTCTTTTGGGCTTGGCTTGCTTTGCCTTGCTTATTGTCCGCATCTTTGAATTGGACAAGTGTCTTTGTCTTCAACCAAGGACTCGTATGAACTAGTTGAGCTCTGAGCGTGAGTTCTACTATTCCGAGAGTCCACGCCACTGAAAACAGCGTCGAGGGTAGACGTATGTTGGTCAAAAACTCAAGTTCACTAGCGACATAAAAGGGACACCTTTACCTGCGTGCCACGTGCACCGCCGCCAGAGTGATACTGTGAGATAGACCGGGGCAGACTGAAGAAACCAGACGAATACAGACATTACAGCTGAGTATTACTCAGTGAAGTTCAATTATCAAAAGAGAACAATTTGGCTACTTTTCCTTTTGTAAACTTTAAGCAATACGTGCCTGAATCAAGAGATAGACTTTTCGCGCTCGTATTTGATTATTGTTAACTTGTTAAACTTTATTAAATCTTATTTTAATTGTTAAACCTCTTCGTAGTTAATTTTTATGCATAATAGACCTATAGATTTATTCTTAGATTGAATGGGGGCGGATGAGCTGAATGACACTAACGAATGCATATTAATTTAGAGGAATTTAACGACTTCAATCTAGCTAACGTTCGCAATTTATCAGTTTGTAAATTTGCCGTCTGCACTACAGGACACACTTTTAAACTAGTCAAATGATAAGTTGAGCAACCAGTCTGCATAGGATATGAGAGAAGGAATTAATTATCTTTAAAGTCCTTAATTATTCTAGGCAGGGTCTATAAATAAATACTGGAAACGTAACAGACAGTAAATATTTATCTTTAATGTGGAAGAGAGAAAACATTTACAGCATCTGTATATCTGTCAAGTGAGAGAGATGAGTGGTGTCTGCTGGAGAATAATTAATAAAATAAATTAGGATTCCCATCACTTGTAATTAGTCATAAAAGATTAATTAATAATTATTATTAACTAAGTGGCGTTGGCATCACAGAACCAAAGACAGTTGAAATGACATAGTGGTAAAAGTCAGATCAGAAAATAGTTTAGTGGTAAAAGTCAGATCAGAAAATAGTTTAGTGGTAAAAGTCACATCAGAAAATAGTTTAGTAGTAAAAGTCAGATCAGAAAATAGCTTAGTGGTAAAAGTCAGATCTGCAAATAGTTTAGTGGTAAAAGTCAGATCTGCAAATAGTTTAGGGGTAAAAGTCAGATCTGCAAATAGTTTAGTGGTAAAAGTCAGATCTGCAAATGTTTTAGTGGTAAAAGTCAGATCAAGAAAATTGTTTAGGTGTAAAAGTCAGATCTGCAAATAGTTTAGGGGTAAAAGTCAGATCTGCAAATAGTTTAGTGTAAAAGTCAGATCTTGAAATAGTTTAGGTGTAAAAGTCAGATCTGCAAATAGTTTAGTGGTAAAAGTCAGATCTGCAAATAGTTTAGGGGTAAAAGTCAGATCTGCAAATAGTTTAGGTGTAAAAGTCAGATCTGCAAATAGTTTAGTGGTAAAAGTCAGATCTGCAAATGGTTTAAGGGTAAAGGTCAGATCAGCAAATGGATTAGTGACAAAAAGTCTTATCCATTGTGATGTGTAACAAAAGACAGATGAAATGACCAAGTAATAAAAATAAAATGAAATAGCTTAGTCACAAAAGAAAGACCAAATAGTTTAGTAAAAAACCTAAATAAATACTTGTATATCTTGACATGATTGTGGTGTCGCATTTTGTGACAAGGTATGGCTTTCGCTACCTGAAGTATATCAAACGAAGCTTTGTGGTTGAAAAGTTACAAGTCTTATGGTTTAGTAAAACGTTTAGAGGAAAATAAAAAAGGGTTGGCGGGTGCAACTGTGTAATGGTGATAATCACCGGAATTCTAAAACATAGATGCGATCAATGTATATGTATGTGTGTGGGAGAGTGGTCTGTTGCTATACAGAAGGTACAAAAAGCTGTTAATCAGACCGTACGCATTCGGCTTTATCAAGGAAGATAACTCATTCATAAACATTTACCGCCTGCATGAAATATAATTTTGTTTGCCACTTTCATTGAATAGATACTGAAAGTTTCACAGATCCCACATCACGATCACCCCACCATCACCCACCGTCCACACACACGCACACACCCCAAAAAAGAAATAAAAATAAATAATAAAAAATTAATAACTTGAGAAATAAATAAATTTAAAAATAATTTAAAATATATAGAATGAAATAATTCTAAAAAAATAAATTAAACTCTAATAACAACAAAGAATAGCAGCTATATACACAGTTTTCAATGTGAATTGACTTAATGAAAAGTATTTAAATTTTGTTCCTGAATACGCATGCTAGTCAAATGGCAATCTATCCCTTTTCATTTAGACTAGCGGGGTGTGGTCCAAGGTGACGTGAATTAATTACAACGTGGTGTGGTGTGAACGTCTCACGTGATTCAATAGTTGTGCACTGTGAAACGAACTTTTTCGAACTGTGCCTGCCTGAAACCCTGGTATGCAATCAGGCGTATGTGTGAGTATGTGTGTTTATATGAGTATCTGGGTTTATGTGTGTGTGTGTGTATGTGTGTGTATGTGTGTGTGTGTGTGTGTTGTGTGTGTGTGTGTGTGTGTGTGTTTATGTGCATGCATTTTTCTTTAAATATTATTATTATTATTATTCCATCCTTTTTTCACGACTTCTATAGACTGTCGGTTGTGGGCCAAGGTCTCGGAATTTTACCAAGATTCTGGGAGATCCAAGGTTTTACGAAGGGTGTGAGCACTTCCGGGGAGCGCTGATTTCCGCAGTGGGGCAATTTTGTGTTGTCCAGGCACTTTATTTAGATATCCTTCCAATTCAGGTATTATGTTCCTGAAAGATCCTATCACTAAAGGTATTACTTTTGCTTTTACATTCCACAGTCTCTGAATTTCTAATCTAAGATCCTGGTATTTGCCTACTTTTTTTCTCTTTCTGTTGTTTGTATGTTTCTGTCACTTGAAATAGCAACGTCAATAATTGTTGCTGTTCTGTTAGACATATTGAGACCTTCAATGTCGGGTCTTCGCACAAGAATCTATCTATCCTTTTCAAAATCCCAGGATTTTGAATTTTTCTGTTTCGATGATTGCTTCCGGTTGGCGCATCTCTAATCTTTCCGGAGCTTTTACTCCATAGCTATCACATATGTTTCTATGTAGGATTTTCGCTCCATAGCTATCACATATGTTTCTATGTAGGACTTTTACTCCATAGCTATCACATATGTTTCTATTTAGGATTTTTGCCACTTTGTTGTGCCTTTTGGTATGTTCTGTTCCAGCCAGAAACTGATATCCAGATGGTATATGTTCTGCTGTTTCATCACTGTTTTTGCAGATCTGCATATGGATTCATTTGAGATTTTCATGATTTTGGTTTTGTGTGATTTCGTGTTTAGTGCTCGGTCTTGTGCTGCTGATATTAGTGCTTCTGTTTCAAACCTGCTTCTTTTAACCACTTGTATGTTAATTGGGTTTTTTTTTAAATTATATTTTATTCATCAGTTTGTCGCACATACTGACCATGGAGAGGTTTTTGGCTCAAACTATTTGCTAATGTCTGTTTTGCTGTTTTCTTCCATGTTTCTTTGTTTCTGGGGCTTGGTATAATGCACCCATCTTTACTTTTTCTATCAGTGACTCATCTTTGTTGTTATTCTGTATGTAGTCCGTAATACTTATAACTTCAATGACATTTTAAAAAAATTTTCTTGAGACCTCTGCCTCTTATTTTCTGAGATACATATAGTCTACCTACATTTGCTTTTTGATGTAAAGCCTTATGTATTTTGAGTAGTTTTCTTGCTTTTCTGTCTAGTTCATTTATTTCATTTGTTGTCCAGTCTAGGATACCTCCAGTGTAGCTAATTACAGGTATTGTGTAAGGACTTGTATTTTATTAGCCCCATTTATCTTTGACTTTAGAACTTGCCTAACTCGTTTTTATACTTTGGACTTTACTTCATTCTGCATATTTTCTTGATGTTGCAATATCCCCCGGTTATTTATATCCCTTTTCCATTGAAACATCGTCAAATTTCCGATTTCGAATTGTAGGCCTTCGGTTGTTTTGACCTTGCCTTTCTGGACGATAATTCTTCCACATTTCTCAAGGCCAAATTTCATGTCAATGTCCTCACTGCAGATCTTGATCTGTAGCAATCAGCGAGGTGACGTCATGTTCAATTTTACTCTCTAGCTTTAGATCATCCATATATAGTAGTTGGCTGATAACCTGTCCTAACCCTGTTTTCTGGATGTTTTTGACTTGGCTCAGAGGATTTAGGGCAATGCAGTACAGCATTGGTGATAGGGAATTGCCTTGAAAGATTCCACAGTTTATTGGTATGTCTGCAATTTCTATGTTGTTGCATATGAATGTGGTTTTCTAGTTTTTCATTGATTCTTGAATTATTGTTTTTACTCCTTGTGCAATTTTATACATTTTTATTGTTTCTAATATCCTGGAATGTGAAAATTAGTCATAAGCCTTTTGATAGTCAATCCATGCCATTGCAAGATTTGTTCTTCATTTCTTGCTGTCCGTAACTATTGCCTTATCAATTGCCAATTGGTCTTTTACCTGGTCTAGCACCCTTTTGTTCATTGTTTAGTAGTTTGTTTGTTTCAAGGTGAGTCATGATTTTGTCAGATATAGTTATTGATAGTAGCTTCCAGGTTGTTGATAGGCATGTGATTAGACGATAGTTGTTTGGTGTTGTGAATTTCTCTGGATCTTTCATAATCAAACTTAGTTTTTTATTGTTTTTTACCATCCAGGCTGGCAAGGTTCTGGTACGTTTATGTCTTGTAGTTGTTCAGCACGTCTACCATGTAAGGAGGTAAGATGTTTCTAACAGAATATTTGTATTTGGTCTAGGCCTGGGGCTTTCCAGTTTGCCATCTTTCTTACTTTCTTCTTGATATTTTTCTTGGTAATTGTGACGTCATATTGTTGAGCTGTGTCTAACTCTTCTATCTACTCTGTCTTGACTTTGGACTTCATTCTCTAATTTTTCTAGATGTATTTTTTTTTCACGTGGGCATAATATAGTCCTAGACGTAAACTGCGATTTAATTACATTTTGTTGGTATCGTTCATAATTCTTGTTGTATCATTAATTTCTCAGTTGTTTTATACAACAAGCAAACCAAAATATAGAGGCTGTAGTAAATTGAATGTTTATCGTTTTGCTTAGACATTCGGGTCTAATAAACGTCAGTAGATGTGCAAAATCTTGCCATGAGAATATCTTAGAGAGGCTTTTACAAATTCCCCATTTTCATGCAACATACACGCACTCACACACATGCGCATTCTCTCTCTCTCTCTCTCTCTCTCTCTCTCTCTCTCACACACACACACACACACAGTCTACACTCTACAAGATACTTTAGAAATGTGTGTGACATTTTTGGAGCCATATACGAAAGGAGCAAAGAACAAGCCACACAAGAAGCCCTCAGACGTGTAAGTTGTCTCCCTTTGTCAGCATTAAACCCAAGGGCTAAACCTCTCTATTCTGTAAGTATTGAAACCGGGTGCTGCGTCACTTTCCTGTGCGCTCCTCCACTCAGTAAGTGTACCGGGTGACACTAGCTTCCGCGAGAAGTTATTGCCTTAAGGGGTGCTTTCAAACTTTTCGCACGAGATATCAAGTGCAAGCATGATTGAAGTGCCCTTAGCTGATATTTTGTTAGCTTATTTAATTTAATTTATTTATTTAAGCCCTATCTTGATGACGCATTTCAAGCGATACCTTTCTGCATGAGTGATGGGAGAGTGTGTGTGTGTGGGGGTATATCAGTAATTCCCCACTCGATTTTGGGAAGAAAATCAGTTGTGGCTGAGACGATTCAGCGAATGTCAATGAACTTTAGACTTCCTGAAAACGAGTGGGGGTGGGGTACGGTGGACAGCACAATAGATCCATAACAAGTTAGAACTCAGGTATTGTCTTCTTTAAATAAAAATATGAGTTTATTTAGTTAATACATTTTGAACTGATTTGCTTTTATTGTCAAACATTACAAGAAAATTTTGAATCACATTTATACGACTGGTGCTGACATAAAATCTGTATTTCTTAAATTCGAATATAGAAATGTAAAGTGTATTGCCTAGTGTTGTGTGGACAGAAATGTACACTTCATTGCCTAGTTTGAATATAAAAGTTAATTATTACCAAGTTTGGCGGAGTAAATTTGATATCTTGATTGTAAACCTCTATGACAGGGTGAGACTTGGAAGTCATCTTCCACAATGTAAGTGTAAAGGAATACACTACACTCCTTTGATGTCTCCTGTCAAAGTATCTGATTACATCAGCAATTTCTGGTACATTGAAGTTACTATAGTTATTGTTCTGCTTGAAGGAGTTGACATGTCGAAAAGAAGCACCTTGAGAGAATAAGTAGCAGAACAGTGTTTTCAACATGTAAAGAGAAACGTGTGGAACTAGCATAATAATGGCAGACAATAAACTTGTGACATTGTCACAGTCTGATAAAAATGTCCGACTTGGTGACCCACTTGTCCTGTTTACTTCAAATTTGAATTTTGAAACCCTTGGCTCCTTTGTTCAAAGCTCCCTTTTTCGAGATGCTTCTAGAACAGGTCAAGATGTTATGTAACTTTAGGACCATTGTCCAGTTCTCGAACCAACTACATGCTTCGCGAACAGTCACGTGATACGCATTATGCTTTTCTATATATATGACCACGCGCTTCCGCTCCGTCACTGCGAGCACACATTAGCTAGGTCCATTCAGCTAACTCGAGTCAGGAGGCCGCCGACAAGCCGTTGAGAATCAAGATACCCTTCGACTTCTCATAAAAAGGTATCATTTTATCTAATAGTATTTTGCATATATTGTTTCAGTATGTATTTGTGCTATGTATTATATGATTTCCATATATGCTTGAGCATGGTCCAGAGAAATGGCTGAAAAACCTATAAGTTACGGAATATAAATTTATTGTAACTCCTTTTCCATTTTGTACTTTAATTTATATTGTTTTAATTCACTAAGAGCCAGAATGCTGCGCTCGATATGAATTTCTCATGTAATTCAATTATTGCGTGTAATTTTAATTGTAAATTGTTGTAACTATTTTATTGCTTCATACGTCATGCTGTTAAATCGAACACGCGTGAGATGATTATATTTTTTCTAAATCTAATTGTAAAACGACGCGAGGTCGAAACTCTTATTCAGCGCATTTTAAACTGTTCATGCTTTAGTAGGAACGTGTTAGATTGAAAATTACATCCAAGCACGTTGCTCCAAACAGGTCGGCTCGTGCCTTACCCATGCCTTACCTTGCCTTGCTTTGGCTTCACTGGTACAAGCTGGTTGAGTTCTACGAATGAACTATACTCTGAGGGTCCATGCCACTAAAATTCAAGTTCCCTAGCTACATAAAAAGGGGCGCCTTTTCCTATGCACCAAGTGCGTCGCTAGAGTGGGACTGTGAAAATAGACGGGCTGACCGAGTCATGAGACCAGACTGATACGGGCAATCCAGCTGAGTACATTTCAGAGTGCAAATATCAAAAGGATAAATTGATGGCAATTCATTAGTTGACTAAATAAGCATGTACGCGCAGAGAAAAGAGAAATAGACTATTCGCGCTCGTATTTGATTATTGTTAACCTGTTAAAACTTTATTAAATCTTATTTTCTTGTTAATACCTCTTAGTAGTTAATTTCTATGCATGATAGACCAAATAGATTTTTCTTAGATTGAATGGGGGCGAATGAGCAGGATGTTGACAACGAATGCATAGTAATTTAGAGGGATTTAACGGTTTTCAATCTAGCTAAAGTTCGCAATTACTAGTTTGTAAATTTGTCGTCTGACTACAAGACACACTTTTAATTAGTCAAATAGTAAATTGAGCAACCAGTCTGCATAGAATATGAGAGAAAGAATTAATTATATTTAAAGTCTTTTAATTATTCTAAGCAGGGTCTTTAAATAAATACTGGAAACGTAACAGACATTGCAAAAGCAAGCAAAGACGGTTGAGACAGCGATTAATTCAGGTTATTCATTATTATCTCTTATCTCTAGTAACTCTATTTCTATTATCTGATAAGAACTTTCCTGTGATTTGTATTGAATTATTGAATGGTATTTTAGGCATAAGAATGATTTCATTGTATTGTTATATGTACATTTAATTATTGATTTAATAAATTTATTGTTAAATTTATTGAGTGTCTCCTGCAAATTGATAACCTTATGTTGGAGAAGAAAGTGGGTGAATGGGGACTCACTAAATATAGATTAAAGATGGATTTGTCCTCTCCTTTAGTAAGATGTTTTCTACCTACGGAATATTGTGGGACAATAAATGTTGTTGTCTTTAATGTTGTAGAAGAGAGAAAACATTTACAGTGCTCCCATATCCGCCAAGTGAGAGAGAAGAGTGGTGTCTGCTGGAGAATCATTAATAAAATATATTAAGATTCTTATCTCTTTAAATTAAGTGATTAATTAATTAATTAATAATAATAATATTCATTAAATAAATGGCGTTTGCGACACACCTAGTATGAACATGAAAGCACAGTCTATTGCCTAGTATGAACAAGGTCGGGTCACTCTGACAATTTAGCAACTTATAAACAATTAAAATTAAAAATAGGGAGGGGCAAATTTACTCTGTCACACCTAGTGTCAACAGAAATGTAAAATATTTCATAGTGTGACCAAGAAATGTAAAATATTGCATAATGTGAACAAGAAATGTAAAATATTGCATAGTGTGAACAAGAAATGTAAAATATTGCATAGTGTGAACAAGAAATGAAGAATGTGTGGTGTATTGCATAGTGTGAACAGAAATATACTCTCTGTTGCCTTATCTGAGCTAGAATTACAATGTATATATTGTCCAATGTGAGCATGAAATGTGCAGTCTATTTTTAGTGTGAGCAGGAATATGAAATATATTGCCAAGTTCTAATAGGAAATTTAAAATCAATGACTAGTATGAACCATGCTTTGGGGTAGAAACTGTTAGATTTTATTGCTGTGTGCTAATAGAAAATTTAAAATCAATGACTAGTATGAAACATGCTTTGGGGTAGAAACTGTTAGATTTTATTGCTGTGTGCTAATAGAAAATTTAAAATCAAACGGCCAGTATGAACCATGCTTTGGGGTAGAAACTGTTAGATTTTATTGCTGTGTGCTAATAGAAAATTTAAAATCAAACGGCTAGTATGAACTATGCTTTGGAGACGACACTGTTGGATTTCGGTAAGTGTGTAAGCACATATATATGGTCATTTTAAAAATAAATAATGTGCCTCAGCCACCCCTTTATTTCAAGTCGATCAGTGCAATTTAGGATTTGTCATGGCTATACAACCAATTACTCCTTACAAAACACAATCAATACTGCACTACGTGACGTGAACTGACTATCGCGATTACTGGTCACGTTTATTTATCAAAAGGCGCCTACGCACTTCTCCAAGTCACGGTAGTCTCCCCTCGTGCTAAATCAGCGATAACTAATTGCAACAACAGAAGCCAGATAGAACACGCAATACACAAAAGGAGAAGAAAACCTTGTTTGACTGATTATGTTCGACATCTCAAACACGCACAGGTAATTAAATAAATAAATATTTTTAAAAAAATAAGATTGTTTATGTATAAGAAAAACAACAAGCGCGAAGACATTAAGGAAACAAATTAATAATTTCCAACGCCTACAATAACTCATTTAATTTATATTTTACCAGTACAGTACA
The DNA here is from genome assembly GCA_028829895.1 of Sinotaia quadrata. NCBI lineage: Eukaryota > Metazoa > Mollusca > Gastropoda > Architaenioglossa > Viviparidae > Sinotaia > Sinotaia quadrata. The sequence goes on from CM054177.1 coordinate 87,349,424, forward strand.
GATCTAGCAGTGTTGTTTCCTTGAGAGTGGTATTGGTTTTGAGATTGACATTTGGTTTGAGTGTTTGGCGTGATTATGGCGTTTGAATGTGTGAGGTTTGCGCTAAGATACAATTGTGTACTAAATGTGCAACACGTTTTGGATAGCATACGACTGAGGTGTGTTCGTCTAACAATATAAGGGGACTTCATTTAATCATCAATAGAAAAGGAAATTGTCGTCTAAATGGAATTAAATTTATTAATTAGAATATGCCAAGCTAGTAATACGGATCATAAACACACTTTAATATACGATTGATAATTTACTTCTACAGACATATGCACAAGTGTGTGTGTGTGTGTGTGTGTGTGTGTGTGTGTGTGTGTGTGTGTGTGTGTGTGTGTGTGTGTGTGGACGGTGAGAATGACAATGATGAATAAGGAGATAGATATTGCAACAAACAGAAAGACATACATGCATACATACTTAAAGATAGATAGATAGATAGATAGATAGATAGATTTCTCAAGAGAAAGATAAGACGAGGTAAAATGTAATTAGGTCACTTAAACAAATTATCATTCATGTACATCATTATGATCTTCAAAATCCATTCCAGACGATGTCGATCAGGCTTAAAAAACAAAATATCATAAATCAATAACAAACTGAAAAATGGACATACTTTATAATTTATATGGACATGTAACTCACAGTTACTCATTTTTATGTGGTTTATTTAACGCTGAAAGAATCGAGTACTGAATGCAGGAACAGAAAATATAAAAAATGCATCTAAAACTCACCAAGCCAGCAAGTAAGTTAACTTTATAAATCGTAATTGTAGAGGTCATTGTAGAGGCCACCACCGTAAGTAAATTTTGTTCTTGCCATACTAACTCACCTTTGCTAAAGCAGAATCACCAAGCTCTGTTAGGATTCGGTGAATTACCGTTTTGTTAACAGAAACTACGATACACCGATCTGCTCAACTCCTAGAACTAAAACTATACATATACATTTTGATTGATACGGATTCTCATAAGTGGCTCTCTTGGGCCAGCTTTTGATCTATTTATACACCCACGAGTCTGTGCAGTCATGCAGACAAAATTTATATTTCTTGATAACGAACACGTGTTCCCACTGACACAGTTTCTGACGTCTGTCATCTGGGATTTTGTGCCAAGGTCAATGCCCGCGGGGCTAGGACGGCGCTTGTTACGTCATGTTAAAAGAACTATAGTTCTCTCCCCTGCTGTGTGAGAAGAAATGTTAGCGTTAATGAATGGTGGAAGTTCATTGCACTACATGCAAGTCTGGACTTTCTTCTTAAGTACTTGTAATCTGCAAGAAATGAATTAACAAAACAAAGCAATTAATCAACAAAATGAAACGAAATTAATTATAATAATAAATAGATCCAGTCTTGATTTAATTGCCATTTTGACAGCTACAAAATATCTGCAATACAAAAGGCACATTTGTTTACCGGAATGATCGCTACAAAATATTTGACATTCGAATTCAGACAAGTTTGTCGTTATGTTTTCTACACAGTATTTGATATGCTACAAGCAGACTTGTAATTTTAAAAACTTAGAGCAATGTGTTCATAATGATTTAAGTATATATTGCAACCAAACATATTTTTAATACTATAAAATATTACTGAAGGAACTGACATTGCTCCTGCTGCTTTGTTTTAAAATTTCGTAGCAGAAGCCAAAGTGCATAGACGTGGCTTTTGAAGCAAAGAATGACTATAACTCCTTGGGTATTACCAACAATAGAGTCCTCCTCATGAACGTCGTCATTGTTGTCATCATCATCTGTGATAAGCGGAGTTAATGATCATAATTCACCTAATTAATCTCCCCACTTTGGCCCCACCCTTAAAGGACTTTATGATTGGCAGCCGAGAAATCTCGGTCAAACCTTAACGCCTCATTAATGAATACTACTATTGCCCGCACTAAATGATACGGATTCAAACTTCCTATGTCTATTTATACACTCTCAACTGTAATATCACCAAATGGTTTGGCATTTGACACTACTCTCCCCTTATTGAAGGTATGCTAGCTGTCTGACTTTACAAATAAACAAAGAATAGCCCCCACCCAACCACCCCAGCCAGTGCCGTCTTAACGTATGGGCACGCTGGGCAGTTGCCCGGGGTCTCACGAGTAAGCGGCCCCCATATCTATGTATGTTGTGACTTGCTATCAATAAATAAGTAGGTAGTGACTCCATTGCATTGCTTTGCCGTGGCCTATAATACTTTAAGACGGCTCTGCCTCCGCCTATCAACCAGCACGCCATCTGTCCTGATGAACTTAGAAAGCGTTAAGAGTTAACAATAAACAAAAGAAATTATTTAAATGAAATTATAAAAAAAAATAAAGATTATAACAGAACGTATAAACTGAATCTCCAGGTTTGTAGTTACCAGGTTAAAGTCGTTGTAAACAAGGATATACAATTGACAAGTAACGGTCAATCACACTGGTCAACAAGTAACGGTCAAGATATACAATTGACAAGTAACGGTCAATCAAGCTGGTAATTTAAATCAGTTCAATCAATCTGATGCAATCGCAGCATATAGCTAAACAAAAAAGAATGAATTGTTCTTCACAGTTTACTGTATATTCTCTCAGTTCCTGACAGTTCATTGTTTCATCTTTCACTTCGAAAAAATAAAAACTTGATAAAATAAATCAATACTAATGGAGGTTTTTTAAAAATATCTTCACACAGACAAATTTTTGAGAGGATGCATAAACATAAAGGAATTCACCTGTTTCCTTCGTCTTTGACGCGTTTCCTTGATTTTACCTCGCTCGATGTCAGACAAGCTGTCAGCTGAAGGCCTGTTCACACTCCTGTAATATGTAGATCAGACATCACTAAGATTTTGCATCCAGTATGCAGACCTTCAATCGTCTGAGCAAGAGTAATGATTGCCTTGTTACCACACTCACTGAAAAACGGGGATACAGCATTTATACCTGGGCTGGCTGCAACGACCAGTTGCCTTGTCTTGGAGTGGACAATGGTACCACGATGCAGGTTCTGTCTTCAAGCCAAAGCCAAACCAAGTACAAGGTCAAATATTTCTAAGGAGATGAAGCCAAAGTCAAAGTCTAACCAAGTACAAGGTCAAATATTTCTAAGGAGATGAAGCAAAAGAATTGTCTTCAAGCCAAAGCCAGTCTAACCAAGTACAAGGTCAAATATTTCTAAGGAGATGAAGCCAAAGCCAGTCTAACCAAGTACAAGGTCAAATATTTCTAAGGAGATGAAGCAAAACAATTGTAGAAGTGATTGCATATGCTTTTGAAAAAAGAGAATGGCACTGTATGAATATTATTCATATAGGTGTTTACATTTTAATTCCTTCCATCAGCTTTTCTCGCTGTCTCGCTCGCTCTGTCTCTCTCTCTCTCTCTGAGACTCACTGACATTAAAATTACATCTATGAAAAATCACAAGTTTTGCTAACATACAAAAAATTATAATTACACCTTAGAAACATAATTATTTATTTCTTCTATGAATTTTACTCCCACACATAGCATACAAACATAACTCCAGACTTATTTGCTATGCTCACTGCCTCAAGGTCCCAAAAGGCACGACCGCATATAAACAGCCCACGCATAGAGCAAAATGGCTAGTGGGACATTTCCAGTCTCCTACCCAATTCGTGTATAATTTACAAACTAAGCTTGTTGGGATCGTTATTATTTGCGAATTCAAGGGCTACACATAAAATATCTTAATATCATTGCCCTGAGCCATATCAGTATTGAGTAATGCAAGGGTTTAGACTTTAGAGGTATAACGAATGTAGAGATATAATGAATGTAGAGACAGCTTACTTCTTCTGAGCCATGTTACTATTGTCTAAAGCACTAATGTAGAGATGTAACAAATATAGAGAAAGCTTATTTGAACATAGAGATATAAAGAATGTAGAGACCACTTAATTTTGTGCTCATTCTTCTGGCTCTGAGCCATGTTATTATTATTTAAGTTATGAATGTAGAGATATAACGAATGTAAAGAGTGAGATTACTTGAATGTAGAGATATAACGAATGAATACATCACCTACTTTTGTGCTCATTCTTCTGGCACTGAGACTACACAAGTGGTGCCATGAGGATGAAGAGGGCAGTCAAAGACCTGCAGGTGAAATAGATTCGCTTATTGATGTCAAGTCGCTGCTAGGAAAAATAAGTTGCCTGTGGTCAAGAAAGGACTCTCCTGAACTATATGACATGAAGAATACTTGATGAGTCAGGCTAATGCTGTCCCAACCACCACCATCCACCAATAGATCCACATCTGCGCTGAGACTAGTGACAATATAGCTGGACTGCCCAAAAAGTGATATAGGAACACAAGAGCTGATGAGATCATGTCTTTACTATGGTATGTTTGGAAGCTAACTAAAGAGCATTATTACACTACATACCACAGGAAGACAATAATACAAGAAATAAGGTCATGTCTTTACTATGGTATGTTTGGAAACTTACGAAAGAGCATTATTACAATACATATCACAGGGAGAAGACAACCGGTTTAAGTTTTAACTGTTTAATTATGTACAAATTGTACATTGAATAAGTGAAGGTATAATTTTTTGCTTGTAATTGATAAAATTCCTTGGAAAATTTAAATTAATTCATTAATGCTTTAATGAGTCAAGGTTATGTGTGTTGCAAATAACATTAATTTTGTTATGTGAACTTCTTTGATATTCGGTATCTTTAATGTTTCAATCAATTATTAATAAGTGAATGCAGAACACCAGTGTGCATTTACTTACTTGCTTCTTGTCTGTTAATTACTAACTGTAAAGTTGATAGTTAGTGAGCACAAGAGAATTGGTATGTTTTAATTACTAATTGTAAAGTTGATAGTTTGTGAGCACAAGAGAATTGTTATGTGTTAATTACTAATTGTAAAGTTGATAGTTTGTGAGCACAAGAGAATTGTTATGTGTTAATTACTAATTGTAAATTTGATAGTTTGTGAGCACAAGGGAATTGTGATATGTTAAATACTAATTGTAAAGTTGATAGTTTGTAAGCATAAGAGAATTGTAATATTTATTTATCCAAAGATGACTGACATCTCTTTGTACCTCTGCACACATTGGGCAACATGTTTTCTCAAACTTATTCCTTTTGTGTGACTTGAATGTCTGGCGCCAAGTTCCGTATATTCTTCTCTCGACCTCTTTCCTCCAAGTTCGCATTGCCACTCAGGTGACAGTTACATTCATGAGACGTTACCATTGTTATTTGTTTTATTAATTCTTACGTCATAGTCACAACGCTACTATACAACCTCTATGTTGGATGAGTACAACTGTGTTTATTGCCTCAGAGATGTGTCACTACTATCAGACTAGAGCCTAATGCTCTGTTATTACTTCTAATCTATAGCATCGTTGACTGATCAGTTCTAATGTTCTCGAGTTTCAGTCCTGGGTGTCACTATTTGTCTAGAATCTCATTGCTTTGGTCAGAAAAGTCTAGACTCTAGAGTCTGGGTTAGCACTATTGGTTTAGAAGTCTCTTAGGTGGGTCAGTGCTACTGTTTAGTATTTTGAAAGATATGTCAGTATTTTAGACTAGAGTCCTAATATTTTGTCAGTGCTACTGTTTAGTATGTACTAGCTTAGAGTTTTAATGCTGTGTCATTACTAAATGTCTTGAGCCTCGATATTTGGTCAGTTCTTCCTGTCTAGGGTCAGTACCATTTTTTTTTCAGGTCGACACCTTTATTTATGATTTTTGTGAAACCGCTCGATCATAACTATTAGCTTTGACTAAGAAAAATGAACTTGTTTACTTTTGATTTTCACTGTAAATGCATCCGTGATAATCAAAGCAAAAAATAAAAAAAATAACTTTAAGATAAAACCTCTTTCCTAGGAACTATCTACCGTGATCCACTCAAGAAGCTATAGAATATTTTTTCTGATAAAATGTCGAGTTGGAAAAAAATATTGCATGCACGAATTTTCCCCCAGAACGTCTGTTCTGGTAGAACTTTCATGCTCGCTGTATTTGTTCTGGCACTTTACTGCCAATCAATGTTTTCATCCGGCCACTTTCCGTGCCAGCACTTATTGCTTGGTTCACGCGATCGTCGATGAAGCCATATTTTCTGTTTTGTTCTGCGGTGCCAGACACAGACTGCAGAATAAAACGACAGGGTGATATAGCGCACAGAAATGTCAGCGAAAGATTTGTTCAGTAGACAGAGCTCCGTCCATGGGACGAGTTTATCGCAAATCTAAATGTAACCACGGGACAAGTTTATCGCAAACAGAAATGTACACCCGACATAAAAATCTTATCACAAACAGAAATGTACACCCGACAAAATCTTATCATTGACAGAAAGGTAAACTCGTATAATCTTATCACGGACAGAAATGTAAACATTGAACGAATTTTTCAAACGAATAAGATAAACATGGGTTCATTTTTCACAAATAGAAATACAAACCCGGGACTAGTTATCACAGACACATATGTAAATACGGGACGAGTTATCACAGACATATATGTAAATACGGGACGAGTTATCACAGACATATATGTAAATACGGGACTAGTTATCACAGACACATATGTAACTACGGGACGAGTTATCACAGACATATATGTAAATACGGGACGAGTTATTTACAAAGAGAAATGTAAACAGTACGTTTGCCAACAGAAATATAAATGCGGTTGAGGGTTTACCAATAAAATGCAAACACGGGACATGTTTACAAACAGAAATATTAACATACGACAGGTTAGTTATAAACAAAAATTTTAAAATGGGACTGGCTCTATATAAACATAAATTTAATACTGAGTTGGGTTATTTACAAACAAAATTGTTAGCATGGGATGAGTTATTTAAAAATTTATGGAAATGGTTACATGCAAACAGAAATGTTAACGCGTTGTAATTTACAAACATAAATGTAAACAGGGAGGTATTATTTACAAACAGAAATTTAATCACGAGACGAGTTATCACAGAGATATTAGCATCGGACGAATTATCGAAGACAAATATAAACACAGAATGAATTATTAAATAATTGTAAAGAATCTTTACGAAACTCAAATTACTCAACAGTATCATCGTTAGACTCAGACAGTCGATACATGCAATAAATATTTTATTTGAACGGAAATAATAGGCTTAGGACAAATGAATCAGAAGACAGTCGATACATGCAATAAATATTTTATTTGAACGGAAATAATAGGCTTAGGACAAATGAATCAGAAGACAGTCGATACATGCAATAAATATTTTATTTGAACGGAAATAATAGGCTTAGGACAAATGAATAAGAAGACAGAAATTCGTGGCACACGGCAAAACATTTATAAGATTAGATTCATAGTCACGTGACCCACTAAAACGAAACTTAACACATAATAATGTTTAGTAGAAACAAACAACTTACAAAGGGCATATGGTGTAAACACGTAATCAGACAATCACTATAGTAAATGCAGACATAGTTCAAAGAGTTTTGGGACAGCCATTAGTGGAAATATGCAGTACTAACTAATCACAGAGTGCAATTATAGTTCTTAGCGCTTTTGGGTACATATAGTGAAATATTACAGTACTAACTAATCACAGAGTGCAGTTATAGTTCTTAGCGCTTTGGGGTACATATAGTGAAATATTGCAGTACTAGGTAATCACAGAGTGCAGTTATAGTTCTTAGCGCTTTGGGGACAGTTGTAATGGACATATGACTGTAGTAAGTAATCACAGAGCGTAGGCATATTTTAAAGCACTTTTAAGCATATATATTTTGGAAATGGGACACTAGTAAGTAATCAGAGAGTTTAGCCACAGTTCTAAGTGCTTTGGGACCGATATAATGGAAATATATACAGTGCTAAGTAATCACAGAGTGCTTTTGGGATGGATACACTACGGATATTATGACACTAAGTATTTGTGACACAAACAATCCTAATTATTGGTTAAGATTATTGTTATTATTATTAATCATCCATACATAACTACAAGTGATGAGAATCTTAATTTATTTTATTAATAATTCTCCAGAAGACTCCACTCGTCTCTCTCACTTGGCGGATATGAGGCTGCTGTAAATGTTTTCTCTTTTCCACAACATTAAAGACAGACATTCACTGGCTCACAATATTTCCATAGGTGGAAATCCGTCTTTAATTTTTTATTTAACGAGTCCCAATCCATCCACTATCCCTCCAGCATTATGTTATCAATATGTGTAAGAAGGTCAATAATGTCAACAATAAATTTATTAAATCAACAATCAAATATACATATAATAAACACGAAAAGATTATTTGACATCAATGTTTCCATGAACCACAGTCGAAGAGCTTCAATGTTTTTACAGTTTTATATCCTAACACCTAATTCAATAGATTTGTGTCAATATAAATCACAGGTTAATTCTTATCAGAGAACAGAAATGGAGTTATAGAGAGATAATCAGTTTGTACATAACCTTGTCGCAATAGTCTTTCATGTGCTTTTGTAATAAAATCACAAGTTTATTGTTCACAATAGAGTTGTTAGTCTTTCATGTGCTTTTGTAATAAAATCACAAGTTTATTGTTCACAATAGAGTTGTTAGTCTTTCATGTGTTTATGTAATAAAATCACAAGTTTATTGCTCACAATAGAGTTGTTAGTCTTTCATGTGTTTATGTAATAAAATCACAAGTTTATTGTTCACAATAGAGTTGTTAGTCTTTCATGTGTTTATGTAATAAAATCACAAGTTTATTGTTCACAATAGAGTTGTTAGTCTTTCATGTGTTTATGTAATAAAATCACAAGTTTATTGTTCACAATAGAGTTGTTAGTCTTTCATGTGTTTATGTTGCACACTGTAGAACACTAATGAGCGTCTATTCTCTCGAGACTAAAGTGGACACTCCTTTACCGTAGTAGGCAATGCAGTATAATTCATTAGCCACAGTAGACAATACAGTATAATTCGTTAGCCACAGTAGACAATACAGTATAATTCGTTAGCCACAGTAGACAATACAGTATAATTCGTTAGCCACAGTAGACAATACAGTATAATTCGTTAGCCACAGTAGACAATACAGTATAATTCGTTAGCCACAGTAGACAATACAGTATAATTCATTAGCCACAGTAGACAATACAGTATAATTCATTAGACACAGTAGACAATACAATATAATTGTCAGAGTAGGCATTAAAGTATAATTCATTAACCACAGTAGACAATACAGTATAATTGTCAGCGTAGGCATTAAAGTATAATTCATTAGCCACAGTAGACAATACAGTATAATTGCAGAGTAGGCATTAAAGTATAATTCATTAACCAAAGTGGGCAATAAAGTATAATTCATTAGCCACAGTACGTAATAACGTATAATTCATTAGTCACATTAGGTATTAAACTAATTAAAGTATAATTCATTAGCCACAGTAGATAATAACATATCATTCATTAGTCACATTAGGCATTAAAGTATAATTCATTAGCCACAGTGGACAATAACATATAACTCATTAGTCACAGTAGGCAATAGAGTATAAATGTAGGCAGTAATGTATAGATTAGCCAATAGTGAGATATATGACTTGAAAATGAAGCGAGAAATGCGGCATGAGGTACTGAGATATACGGCTTGATAGTGATGACGACAAACACAGAATGAGATATTAAGATACACGACTTGAAAGTGATGACGACAAACACGGAATGAGATATTAAGATAGACAACTTGAAAGTGATGACGACAAACACGGAATGAGATATTAAGATAGACAACTTGAAAGTGGTGACGACAAACACGGAATGAGATATTAAGATAGACAACTTGAAAGTGGTGACGACAAATACAGCGTAAAATAATAATACATATGGCTTGCTGGGAATGACGAAGCTGACGTAAAAATGTACGCAATATACAAACACTAGACTAAGAAAACAAGCGTATACACGTCCTTTCTCCCAGCTTTGCTTTCGTGTTTCTCTTTTACTGTTTCAATGATTAATTATTTAATAATCTGTTAATCTACATGTTAGTTTTGCTTCAAAGCATTTTACTACCGGCGTCTCGTCAAATCGGAAATAAGGAGATTATACGAAATGTAAGATTTCATGTCAAAAGAACTGACCTATTTTATGTATTAATATATAAGTCATATATAGGATTGCAGTGAACTTGAGCTCAGTATCGAGTATGGAACACGGCTTATCTGTACTAACATTGGCACACTTGTCCTTTAATTTACGGCTTGTCGGTACTAACATTGGCACTCTTGTCCTTTAATTTACGGCTTGTCGGTACTAACATTGGCACACTTGTCCTTTAATTTACGGCTTGTCTATATTAATACTGGAACTCTTTTCCTTTAATTTACGTCTTGTCTGTACTAATGCTGGTACACTTGTCCTTTAAGTCTAGAGCTTGTTTGTAGTATTACTGGCACTCTTGTCATTTAAGTTTATTGCTTGTCTATAGTATTAATGCCACACTTTTATCCTTTAAGTCTAGAGCCTGTCCGTATTAATAATGGCACACTTGTCCTTTAAGTCTAGAGCTTGACAGTACTAATACAGGCATGCCTTTTCTTAAGCCTATTTCTTATCTATGGCTAATACAAGCAACAGTTTTCTAAGGTTTACTGCTTGTCGTACTAATACAGACTTGCTTTTTTTTTTTTTTTTTAAAGGTCTACTGTGTGTTTCTACTAATAAGCCATGCTTGTCCTTTAAGTCTATTGCTTCTCTGTTCTAATACTGGCAAGTTTTTTCTTAAGTCTACTGTAGTTTATGAAATGGCATTTTCATTTCTTATTCATTACAAACATTTAAATGTAAGCTGAAATTGAAGAGATAAATAATAGGAATTCTTTGGTAGTATGTTGCCTATGTTGCTTATGTACGTCTGAGTATTTCTGAGTATTTCTGAATGTCTTGAGATGGAAATAAATGTGGGAAAGTGTTTCTAAGTATTTCTGACTGCTTTGAGTTGGAAATAAATGTGGGGAAGTGTTTCTGAGTATTTATGACTGCTTTGAGTTGGAAATAAATGTGGGGAAGTGTTTCTAAGTATTTCTGACTGCTCTGAGACGGAAGTAAATGTGGGGAAGTGTTGATTAGGATTAGGATTACGTGTCGGATGAGTTGCGTGCAGCCCAGACGAGTGCAGTAAGGCGCGAACAAAAAGTAATCGCTGGTATAAAGAGTGTAGACTAGCGTGTATGTGATCAGAATCAAGGGACACGTGCGTGAGAAATTGCTAAACTTAACTGATTGATGGATTAGGTGCCCATAGGGAAGATGGGCGTGGTCAAAACAACTAACATTATATCGGACACGACGTAATGTCACTCTATACTAGTTTGGAGTCAGAAGTCTTTTCATGGAGTTTCTGTAAGGCTAGGAGAAGCCATCAGAATTCGAGTTTGGAAGGTAAAACCGAGTGTAAAAAATATAATTTTAATTCTTTTTTTTATGCTCAATTGCATTAATGGAAATTGAGTTTTGAATTTTGCAGCATTATTATTTTTTGAGAAACCAGAAAGACTTAGGATAACCATAGTGAAAAATTAGAGAGGAAACTTTCAGCATATTGTCTGTATTGACATGTTTTTCCTTAAGCCCCCATGTTTGTACTGACGGGCATATTTTTCCTTAAGCCTCCTGTTTGTCTGTACTGACAGTGTGTGTGTTTTTTTTAAGCCTCCTGTTTGTTTGTACTGAGAGTGTGTGTGTTTTTTTAAGCCTCCTGTTTGTTTGTACTGAGAGTGTGTGGGTTTTTTAAGCCTCCTGTTTGTTTGTACTGAGAGTGTGTGGGGTTTTTTTTAAGCCTCTTGTTTGTACAGAGAGTGTATGGGTTTTTTTTAAGCCTCTTGTTTGTACAGAGAGTGTGTGGGTTTTTTTAAGCCTCCTGTTTGTTTGTACTGAGAGTGTGTGGGTTTTTTTAAGCCTCTTGTTTGTACAGAGAGTGTAAAGGTTTTTTTAAGCCTCTTGTTTGTACAGAGAGTGTGTGTGTTTTTTTAAGCCTCCTGTTTGTTTGTACTGACCCGAGCATGTTTCTCTTTAAGCCTCCTGCTTTCGTAGGATTCGTTCTCTTCTGTTGAACCGTTGACAATTTAAATATCGATGAATTATCTTGTTCAAATAATTTAGGTTTACATTTCACCAAGTCATTAATTTAATTAATTAATTAAACTCAGAGAAACAAGCCTGTTATCCGCCATCACGGCTTTTTCTCAGCTAACCTGCGTTGGTTAGTAGTGTTCTTGCTCCAGCATTTTCTCAGTTAACCTGCGTTGGTTAGTAGTGTTCTTGCTCCAGCATTTTCTCATCTAACCTGCATTGGTTAGTAGTGTTCTTACTCCAGCATTTTCGATTTCGTTTCCGGAGAAATCAATTTGGTGGTCTTGTCATCACAAGATCATTTTTTCTTTTTTTCGGAATAATTGATATGATAGTTGTTAACAACTGCGGCCACTAACAAACACTGCATTTTATTGTTTAAGTGAAATGTCATTGCCTATATACTTGTCACTTGGGTTCAGTACAGCGTTTTGACCCACTGTTTTGACCCACTGTCTTAATTTACATCATAGGTCAATGGTGGTTTGAGCTGTTTATAGAGTTACAACTGTAGGTGAAACAAACCATTCATCCTCACCCAAACTGTAGTCTTGTTATAGACATTTGGACTCATAATCCGCACACTGATGGAGTACTTTAACCATCAGTCAAAAACTAAACACGAACTACTTTAATGTATGAGTACTCTCGTTTAACTCGTTGCAATCGACCCCATTATTTAAAAATCACGCCAATTCTCTTTCCAAGATTATATACGCCCAAACTTTCTCAGTGTTAAGTTCCGTCACTGCAGAGAAAAGCGGAAAGCGGAAGAGGCTTTTTCATTATTTGTGAAAAGTTGTCCTCTGACGGCATTTCGCTTGCTGCCCGACAGAGTTGCGAGCCCCTTGCCAAGCATTGTCTAACTAACGAAAATGTCTTTATTATTGCAATGCTACGTGTACGAAACTCGATTTCTCGCTAAGCCGGACGCGTCAAAGCGCCGCAGGGGGAGTTCGTCTTTCGCTGACAGGCCATGCGCCACTTGCATTCTGTTTACAACTCGTGTGCCTTCCGGTCTCTCGTTACTGCTGCCGCCTGACACTTCACAGAGCGGATAATGAGATTAACGAGCTGGGAAAGCGCGCGCATGTAATTACGTACACGCCTTTCCGTGCTGTCCCGAGCTCTACAATCTACAAGCTCCCCACCTCGCCTTCCTCCTCTCTCCCTTTTTCTTAGTTCAGGCGGCTTTGAAGAGGACGCAACATGATGCCAGACTAAGGTATCATCGCCTTGCTGTTTGAAGTTGGAGGCGACCGTAATTAACTTGAAGGAGTTAGGTGTTTCAAGATTGCAGCTAGTGAACGGGCCCAAAGTAAATATTTGATATGCTACTGACAAGTCCGTTGTAACAAAGAAGCCTTAAGCAGAGCCTCTGCATTAATATAAAACATTAATAACAATAACAATCTCTCTCTCTCCCCATTCCTTACCTCTCTCCCCGCCACCATCACGGTGAAGCTTGACGCTAATGAAAATTACTTTCACAAAAGAAATAATGAAATATGAATGTGGGAATTAATAAATGAAAATGAAGGAAAGAATATAATACTAGTAGCAACAACAACAAAATTAATCATAGCCTGGACCATACTCTTAGCATTTGTAAAATAATGAGGTTTAGCACAAGTGTAAAAAAATTTGCCTCGTATACAACAATGCTTTGTGACGAATGTAAATTGTCACAAACGTGAAGATACTTTGCCTGTCACGAATGCTAAGATGCTTTGTCTCGAATGTAAATATATCTGTCACGAATGTTATTGTTTGCCTGGAATGTCATGTTACCCACAAATTTAAAGGACATAGTCACGAATTTGAAAATGTTTGCTAAGAATATAAAGATGTTTTTTTTTTCACTGTGTCATGAATGCGAATATGCTATTTTACGACTGTAGAATTGTTATTAGTGATTATAAAAAATGTTGCTACTAATTTAAAGATGTTTGCCAATGAATGTAATCATGTTTAACAATATGAAAGAGATGCCTTTATGCTGTTAAGATAGACATCATTAATTTAAAATGTTTGCCAAGAATGTAAAAATGCTTGTCATGAACCTAAACATGTTTTATCACGAACTTAAATATGTTTGCCATGAATGTAAAATGCTTGTCAATAAGTGTAAAGATGTTTGCCATGAATGTAAAATGCATGGTCACTAATGTAAAGATGGTTGCAATATGTGATGCCAGCACCACTTAGTTAAAGGTTATTATTATTAATTAATTAATCAATCGTCCATAACTAGTTACAAATGATGAGAATCTTAAATTGTGTTATTAATAATTCCAAGTAGACACCACTCATCTCTCTCACTTGGCAGATATACGGGCGCTGTAAACATTTTCTCTCTTCCACAACATTAAAGACAATATAAGACAATATAAAGACAAATACCTTCACTCAGTATTTCCATAGGTGGAAAATTTCTTACTAAAGGAGAAGACAAATTCGTCCTTAATCTATATTTAGTGAGCTCCCATCCACACACTTTTTTTCTCCAACATAAGGTTATCAATATCTGTAAGAAGGTCAATAAATTTAACAACAAATTTACTAAAACAATCAAATATACATATAATAAATACAATGAAAAGAGTACTTGACATCAATATTTTTATGAAACCACATTCAAATAATTTTAATATCTATACAGTCTTATATCCTAAAATTCAATTTAACAATTTAGTGTCAATACAAATCAGAAGATAGTTCTTATCAGAGAACAGAAATGGAGTTATTAGAGATAATTGATAATTGTTTGAACATAACCTGATTTAGGCCCTGTCTCAATAGTCTTTTGCACTTTTTTTTTAACAAAGCCACAAGTTTATTGCTCAGTTATTACTGTCAATTCCATGTCATTCCCAACTCATGTTGTAGAACACTGTTTTCTGCTAATCTCTCCAGGTAAGCTGGATGCTTCTTCACAGTACCAGCTCTCTCAAGCAGAACAAAACTTGTAGCAATTTCCAGTAACTTCCTTGTACCAGAAATTGCTCGATGAAGTCAGCATACCTTGCCACCATAAATCAATGGAGTGTAGTATATTATTTAAGCTTACATACTGCAGTTGATACTTTGTGTGTACTTACCACAGTCTCAGCAGTTTACAATTAGTAAACCAGGAGAATCAGACAAGGATAATAAGCTTTTCCAATGAAAAATATAACTAGGAGCAAACACAAAGTTTCCAGCTTATTCACTTTTTAACTCCATTCTTTCTTACATTCAAGTCTCAACTAACAGTTTCCTGCAACAGTATTTATTAGTAAGATACATGCACACATCATAATAAATAAAGCATAATAGTTTATGAACATGTTCACTAGAGACAATGTCAAGTGTTTAGCATACTACATATAAGCACCTTAGTTCGCAATTTGTACAAATTACTCACATAATGTATCTCTATGTAAAATGCGAGTATTACATATCAATAGTAAAAATGCATGAAATATTTTAAAATCCATTCTCTCTCAAGCGGTCATTTAACTCACCATTAAGCGAATGGCCACTGTTCATGACCAGATTTCTTGCCACACCAAATTCAAGTGTATACAGTATACTTTTCTTCAGCATGTATACTTTTGATCTCAGCCCCTTGGCTGGTCTCATTCTTATAAATCTTAACCATTGGATAATAAAACTACTCCTCCTGTTAGAACTGATTTACAATGTGTCACGAAAAAAGGAGCCAAAATTAATTTTTATTTCACTGTTCATGCTAGACCGCTGTGGTTAAAGGAAAACAACCCACTGAGAAAAAAGAAAATGCGATCGTAAGGGCGCACATATGCGCTAAAGCATGTATGTAAATATTAAAAGGTTTTATGTTCATCAAATTTCATTTAGCTTAGGACCAACGTGTGTAGACATAGTATATGTATATCATATCATGCATAAAGATTTATATATATTAGGATTATTTTATATATTGAGTGAATGCAATTATATTCCCATTGCGTGTGCATGTGTGTATACATGTTTATGAGCAAATGTTAAAGTAGGAAAGTTAGCCAGTGCACTCCTAGCGAAAGTTAGCCAGTGCACTCCTAGGGAAAGCCAGTAGTTTGCCTAGGTAGTGGAGTACATGCATTATACATCACGTGCACCAATGAAAGAAAGTCACAAGATGCGAACCTTCTAGAGTTCTGAAGAAAAGGATGAAAGGAAGAAACTGAAGGGTTAGAAGAGAGAGAGAGAGAGAGAGAGAGAGAGAGAGAGAGAGAGAGAGAGAGAGAGAGAGAGAGAGAGAGAGAGAGAGAGAGAGAGAGAGAGAGAGAGAGAGAGTAAAAAAACACCAAGACAGCAGAAACAACAGAAAAGACTGAGATTTGTGCCCGCTGCATGGCAAAGGTCATGCAGTGTGGCATTTAACACCACAAAGTAATTTTCTCTCTCTATGATTCTGGAACATCAGATGAAATCATAATAGAAACACCAAGTGTAGTTTTGTGAAGGTATTAAGGCTGATGATGAGAACGGGACTTTTTGCGAGAATAAAATTAAGACAGTAACTTCATAAAGAGCAATATTTTTGTGGTGAAACATCATATAACAGAAATTACGTTGTGGCCACTAGGAAAAGTTGAGAATATCTCTTTTCCAGTCCTTCTCACCTGTCATGCACCAAGTATCATGAACATTGAGGCAACATGTTTATAAATACATCATGGCGAAGTGAAAAGTTCAATGCT
Organism: Sinotaia quadrata; assembly: GCA_028829895.1. Taxonomy (NCBI): domain Eukaryota; kingdom Metazoa; phylum Mollusca; class Gastropoda; order Architaenioglossa; family Viviparidae; genus Sinotaia; species Sinotaia quadrata. The sequence goes on from CM054177.1 coordinate 87,366,316, forward strand.
TTGTGTGTAACGTCCTTTGCACACCATCATAGACAGACGAGTCAATCAGTTCTCTCTGTCTGGGCTCCGTCCTGGGACATTCTTTCCACGTGTGAAGGAGTGGATTTTCTCAGACCAGAGTACAGGTATCACATTCACAAGTGTGAGGTATATTCACTTGATGAAGTATGCTGACAGTGCCAGAATGTTGTTGAGGCCCAGCCATCTATAGGAGGCCAGCGAAATCAGTGACAGTTGTCACTACAGCAACAACCAAGACTACCAGAACCAGTCCCAGCCCAAACACAGGAGATCTAGAACAATGATTTGAATAATCATCGTTGTGAGTGATGCTACAACTTTGTATCCCCTCTCTTCATATATTCACAATATCAGTGAGGAGAAACAGAGGCAAAGCATATTTAGAACAATTGCAGTAGGATTTAAGGGGAAAGAACATTTATTCTGATCAGGACAAACATTTTGTTATAAGTAAAATGAACTAAAGTATGGTGGTTAATCCACATTTTGTGTTAATTGTTTCATGTTGGTGGTACAATTTACCACATAGAAAATTTATATTTACTTTTGACTTTTGACTTTTTGAATTTCATCATTTTCATCTCCCCCCCCCCCACTCCTTAGAGTGTATGACATTTGAAAGGTGAATGATTAACCACTGTATGAGAGAGATGCCCCCTTAGGTTAATAAAACCTAAATCATACTTTCTGAAAAACTTGTTATTCACTGATTTTGAAAGGGGCGAAAGAGTTCATGTTTGTATTGTTTTGTTGCGTTTGTCTGTTTGTCCAAGTATTCATAATAATAATATTTGTACAGTTGCAGCCAATAAGACGTTCCTTTGCATGAAGAATAAATTCGGGCCCCACCCAACCATCAATGACGTATGTGTCTTGTGTTTGTTGTAACATCTAAAAACCGATGCATTACTGAAACATGTCACGTGCTGCCCACTCCTCGCAAGAGAGACCCTAGCGGTTAAACGAGAACCCCCATGTGACACATTGCATGAGTAATTTCTAGCATGTTCTCAACTCGAGTGTTTATTCCAACTCTGACACAAAATTACCATAGCGCTCTCTATTCATCAACTTCGTGGGTAGGAGTTATGGGATAAGGATGATGGTATTTGTGGGTGTCAGATTGGATAGTTACTCGCACGGGAGTTGAAGAATGTAAGAAGCTTGTCACTAATGTAAAAATGTTTGCAATGAATGTAAAATATTTGTCAATAATATAAAGATGTTTGCAATGAATGTAAAATATTTGTCACTAATATAAAGATGTTTGACTCTTTCCATAAATGGCATACTTGAGTCTCCAGTGAATTAATCACAGACAGTTGCTCACAAAACAATTAACAATACATTATTAGTCACACACTATAATACAGTTATGACTTAACAAATTTTCTCAAACAAGTGTTAAGAAATACCATTAAATTTAATAGAATTTCCTTATTTAGTGACCTCTTGAAAAATCTTGCTAGCGTCAGCACTAAGGTAGCCATCAACACAACAATTAGATATAACAAATTAATGACTAAAAATAATTTTTTTCTCTTCCAAAGTGGAAAATATTTACCAGTCAATTAGAGCTACCAAATGTCTTATAATCCGTAAAATGCTGGATGGTTACAGAATATTTATTGATGTCCACTCTTAACTATTCAATATGCAATTATATACACTATTTGATATGTACATGGCTCATGTCTTTGTCTCACGTCATGCTATATGTCTTGAGTCATGTTTCTTGACTCATGTCTCACGATCTTGTGTCTCACGTCTTTGAAGGCCGTGGCACAGGTTGATCGGGAGTGCATAGCCACAGGGCCTTACCCCACCCTCGATCAGGTCTTCATTCTGTCTTTTCTACCATGCACTATAGCAGGACACACTGAAAGAATCAATGACCGTCAATTTGCCAGCAAATCTCTCTCCCCCCATCCCTCCCTCTGTGTGTATGTGTGTGTGTGTGTGTGTGTGTGTGTGTGTGTGTGTGTGTGTGTGTGTGTGTGTGTGTTCGTGTTCGTAAATTTAACTTGAATCTTTCCACGAGTCTTCACTCTGGATTCTCTCATTAGTCTGTGATTATTACCACACCCCTTCCCAATAACTTTACCGTAGCGCTTGAACTATAAACTTTGAGCCTGGCTCGTATGATGAACAAGTTCCGATGCATTGTAAGGTTTACATGCAAGCGAGGTATATAATCGTGTAAATTATAAATAATCTCTCTGTGAGTGTGTTAAAGGGTGTGGACGTTTGCAAGGGGCGATGGTGATAGCTGGGTGCAAAGACATAAATCATTTCGCCAACAAACAACAACAAAAAAAATGAAACCCATATGTTCATGTGAGTGAATCATGTGTGTGTGTGTGTGTGTGTGTGTGTGTGTGTGTGTGTGTGTATGTGCGCGCACGCACACTAATTGCTTAAGACAAAAGTGAGGCTATGACAGAGAAACAGAACTAAACATTTTGCAATGACCGTTCGTTTCTCTATATTTCTTCTGAAATACAGGCCAAGTTATTGTAGGGAAGGATAAGTTTCTCTTTATGTATGTGTGGATATGCATGTGCACATAGAAAAACATCTGAATGGAACGTCTATTAACATGTTGCTAGCAGTAGTTTTATTTTGCGTCGTGAGTTAATGACATAATGTTTGTGTTGTTATACATCATCACTTTGTGATGTCATCTTCCATTCCGTCACTTAGATTTAAAATGAATCGTCACGTCATCAGATTTACACAAAAATGATAACGTCATGTCCACAATCAGGCCGGCGCTCCTGGACCAGACCGATGTCACACTGCTGGAGAGACAATAGCTGATATTTGGAAATATCGCGTGTTCAAGGGACATAACTTATACAAGTACCAAAGTAGTGGCCTCTGAAAAATCAATACTGATCGCCTGGTGTATATCGACATGCATATGTCTTCTTTTAATTTATAAAATAAAATAAAAAATATGCAAAGATCCAAAGTTCTTTTTTAAATGTTTATTTTATATGTAGAAAGCATCTTCCATATTTATGCTGCAAATGTGCATTGGAATGATTGTAATTTTTCTCTTCTAGCTGGTATTCAAAGGACATTTGTCAATAATGTACGGAGATTTATTTTCCCTGAAATTCACCTGAAACCGGTGTGTTTTATATGGAGGAATTCAGTTGCGCTGGATTGCCCATTAAATGATTGATTCTTTTCCCCCAGTAATTGCCCATTAAATGATTGATTCTTTTCCCCCCAGTAATTGCCCATTAAATGGTTGATTCCCCCCAGTAATTGCCCATTAAATGATTGATTCTTTCCCCCCAGTAATTGCCCATTAAATGATTGATTCTTTTCCCATCAGTAATTGCCCATTAAATGATTGATTCTTTTCCCCCAGGAATTCGTATAAACGATAGGAACGTATAAAATAATCATCATTTGTCTGTTGTGAGCATCCCCGCCCTCTCCAATTTCCCATTAAATAGTTTTCCAAATAGTTAAATAACATTTTCTTGCAACTAAAAAGCATGCCTTGCAAGACAGAACTGAGCATGATGGTGTATATTTTTTAGGTGTGAAAAAGTTTTGTTGCTCGGTACATTAAATGAGAACAAGTGTTCATCAATGTCGACTGTTCTGGGTTCGAACAATCACACATCTCTTCTAAATACACTTTTATGCTCTTATAAATCAAGGAACAATCACACATCTCTTCTAAATAAACTTGTAAGCTCGTATAAATCAAAGGACAATCATACATCTCTTCTAAATAAACTTTTATGCTCTTATAAATCAAAGGACAATCACACATCTCTTCTAAATAAACTTGTAAGCTCGTATAAATCAAAGGACAATCATACATCTCTTCTAAATAAACTTGTAAACTCGTATAAATCAAAGGACAATCACACATCTCTTCTAAATAAACTTTTATGCTCTTATAAATCAAGGAACAATCACACATCTCTTCTAAATAAACTTTTATGCTCTTATAAATCAAGGAACAATCACACCTCTTCTAAATAAACTTGTAAGCTCGTATAAATCAAAGGACAATCACACATCTCTTCTAAATAAACTTGTAAGCTCGTATAAATCAAAGGACAATCACACATCTTTTCTAAATAAATACCTCAAACAAAGTGTAAGGCAAATTGTCAACTGTCGGTACTGCATTCATTAGAAACCATTCTGTCAGAAGTGAAATGTACATGGAGAAACACCTTTGCCTTGCGTTTGTTTCAGAAGCGCACTTAAGTCTACAGCAAACCGCTTTTAACCTACACTTTACACAACTAAAGCGATGCTGCACACTATTACGTCTGCACTTAAGAAAGCAATTAGAAGGGAATATGCAAACAGAACTAAAACAGTAAACAAACACACGCACGCACGCACACGCACACGCACACACACTACATGCACACACACATTATAACAAAACTCATCCTCAAAACTCATAACAAAATATTCAAATGCCAAACACACACGAAACATACCCACGCACACACACACACACACACACGAACGTCTTTGAATTAGAAGACAGTGCGCTGTAAGTAAATGAAATTCACATTTTTCGATTTTATCTGAAAAGAAATTAAATACGTCCAAATTAAAGGGAAAAATGGAATGCTTTTAATAAAAGGCTATTTAACTTAGAACGAATTTAATGAAACCTATTTCATACCTCTTCCTGATTCGAAAGTTGTGACAAAGCAGAATATGGTTGCCGTAGTTACATTCCATTAACGTCTGAACACCGTACTAACGCCTATGCTGAGATAACAATTGCCCAGTACTCCTCAGAGAGTAAGCGGACTTGTCAGAAAGGTTACAGGACTGAGTGAGGCTCTGGCTAGTTTTAACAATTTCTGTTGTTGAAATGTAACTAAAGTGTTTAGCAAATAGCTGTATTAAGCAGTAAAACAAACGAACATTAAAAAAAAAAAACGAATAAAACCCCCAGAAAAATATAAAACTATCCGACAAAAAAAAAAGAAACGAATTCTAAATAATAATTTGTTAATAAGATATAATGGTCTCAACTATTTGAGAGTGGCTAGGCTTTGCGGGGTGTGTGTGTGTGTGTGTTAGTGAGTTTATACCTGCGTGCGCGCAATTACAGTTTAATTGTACTGTAGCTGAGTACCATGTAGTAGTTAGGGTTAAGGCAGATTTGGCTCTAGATTTGGGGTGCACAAATCGCGGCCTGCGGGCTGCATGCGGCCCGAGACAGGGCTCTATGCGCCCCCTGGAGGACTTTTGGATGTTACCATTATTACGAATGTGAAACACATTATTTCATTATTCGCGTTTCATTATTCATCTATGTGGCGGCCCTCCTCGCACTATCAATTGGAAATTTGGCCCTCTGGCCTAAAAAGTTTGTGCACCTCTGTCTAGATCTAAATGCAATATTGATTTGCATGTCTACATGAGATGAAAGGGGTCTCCAGTGCTATTAGTTATTAGTCTGACTATTAGTCAGAAAAATTACTCACCCACTTGGAGCTGGTTTAGATTTCGATCAGCAATTTTTGTAGCATATTCTCAACTCGAGTTGTTTACTTCCAACTCTGACAAATACAAAAAAAAACAAACAAACAAAGCCATCATAAGTAGTGCCCAAGGTCGAGTCACTTTGACAAATTAACAATTTATATAACAATTAAGTTTTAAAATAGGAATAGGCAAATTTATTATGCCACTCAGATTTTTCTATGTGTGTTTGTTTAGGAGTATGATTAAAATATTAATTGTGGGGATAATTTATTGATTAGTATGTGTAAAACCGATTCTAACAGCTTAATCACGATGAATGTCTTAAGTTTATGAGGAAAAATCATTAAAATCGTTTATAAATTTAATCAACAAATTCGAAGGAACTTCGTTTTCATTTTCACTTACTGAATTTTAATCAAAACATTTTGACTCTTTGTTGCTCAATTATTTAGTAACCATTATTCTCTCTCTCTCTCTCCCTTCTCTCTCGATCTTACTTTTAAAAATTATTTAATTTAATAAAAATTGTGTATAGGAACATTACTTGAGTAGTTACTCTCCACATTGCAAATTGGTCAGATGCCAATACAATTAAAATTCGACCAACCAACCAATCAATCAACCAAACAACCAATCAATCAATCAATCAATCAATCAATCAGATCTATCTTTGCATGTTCCATGCAGTTCGTGTGTGTATTGTTAACTTTTCGTTGTTTGTTTGTTGGCATGTAGTTTATCAGTATGTGCTTGTCGATGTTGTGCACACGGATGTGTTTGCAGAGTGGATCGTGCCAAGCAAAAGCTACGTTGGACTCACGAATGGCGACGGCCGGCAGTCGTCAGTGCTTAGCTTGGCAATACTTGACCCATTTACTCATTTAGTCTGGTAAACCAACATTTAAAAAAAATCCTAGCCTGACATTTCAGTTTGTTTTCCAAACCACATCTTTGCTACCATCTCGTCTTGCACCGAGTCGTGTCTGCATACTATGACTCCTCACGTGACTTTAATCAATGGACGCTCGTGTTTTGCACGTGATGTACGTAATCTCATATACAGAGCCATTGCAAAACCACTCAACACAGACTTCTGTTTATGCTGCTTCACATGTGTTCGCTTCCAGTGTGTATGTATGTGTCTGCGAGAGAGAAAGAGAGCGAGCGAGTGTGTGTGTGTGTGTGTGTGTGTGTGTGTGTGTGTGTGTGTGCTGAGCCTGATTTAAGAAATTATACATGCCAGGAGCCTGAGAAGTGACGCACAAAGTCTCACATGTGGGCGTGATGTCATTCTGATAGGTGACGCACAAAGTCTCACATGTGGGCGTGATGTCATTCTGATAGGTGACGCACAAAGTCTCACATGTGGGCGTGATGTCATTCTGATAGGTGACGTACAAAGTTTCACGTGTGGGCGTGATGTCATTCTGAGTAAGAGACAAAAATATTTACGTAATTTAAAAAGCCAAACGAGTCAAAAATGTAGTTTTCCTATGCAAACACTTCTATTTAGAGTGAAAGTACTAAAAGCCTTCAAGAAAATAAATAATACAGAATGGAGGGGGGTTAATTGGAATTGGAATAATTTCAAACTTGTACAGTCTTATATCTTAAGTAATTCAGCAGATTAGATTTAATATAAATCATAGGATCCTTTGCTGTGTTAGTTCCCTCAAACAGAACAACAATGTAGCTATTTCCAGTAACTTCCTTGTACCAGACATTACATGATGTAGTCCAGCATACTTTGCCACCATACATCAACACAGCGCAATAAGTCCTTACACTTACACGCTGGTTGGGAGGGTGGGGGGGGGTAGAGACTTCTCAAATCTACCACAGACGTAGCAGTTTACAAATTGATAAAATTATAGAAATTTCAGAGATTCTAGAATACAAAAAAAGCTGCTTCTTTCCATTAAGCTAACGGCCACCTTTCATGACTGGTCTTCTTCCACACTAACTTCAGAGTGAATAAAACATAAATTATTTTCAACAGGTAAGTATTGATCTAAGTATTCAACAAGAAGTACTGGCTGGTCTAGTTCTTGTAAATCTTAACCATTGGATAATAAAAACTACTCATCCACCTAAGACCAGTTTAGATTATATCAGCAAATTCTAGCATATTTTCCACCTGAGTTGTTTACCCAAGGTCGGGTCATTTTGAAATTAAACGATTTTATATAACAATTAAGTTTAAGAGTAGGGATAGGTAAATTTATTCCACCACACAATGATTATTATACAACAATAATAATTATTACAATAATAATAAGAATAAGAACAATAATAATACTTTTACAACAAAACATTAACAAATATTATTAAAGTAGTAATAATTTCTTCTTGACAGATGATGCCAAGACAAAAGAAAATGGGCAAAATTTACATAATGCACAATGAAATGGACACTATTCACAAAATTCACGCTTAATTTCGTTGCCCAGAAGATAACCACCCTAAAAGGCATAAGAATTTTATTTTTAATCCTCCGATGTCCCTCACGCCATGAATTCTATAAAGGATACAGACAGGTTTAAACAAGATCCTATTTTGAGCCTAAGCTGTCGCTTTTGAAGGTTAGATATATTCATGTTGTTATTCCTGTTGATTGAGGGTTTACGTTATTCCTAAGTTTATTCAACTTGTTGTTTTCCAGTTGGCGTTCGAACAGAAACTATTCTTGCAGTTGGTTTCCTGTTGTTGGCGTTCAGACAGAAACTATTCTTGCAGTTGGTTTCCTGTTGTTGGCAGCGCGAAAGAGAATAGTGTAATTCGCAGTACGGTCCGAAACTGCTGATTGCATGTTGTTTGCGGCTCAAAAGAAGTGTTTGTATGGATTTCATGTCATTTTCAGTTCGGAAGGATTTTGTTCATGTTGCTAGTGCCACGTTCTTTGAAACTCGAAAGGAAAACATTCAGGTTGTTTCTGATGTTTGCAGTTAAGAACGAAGAATATCCAAGTCGTTGATTTAAGGTTCTGTGCAGCTCGAAAGGGAAATATTTGGATCCTTGTCTCATACTGTTCACAGTTAAAGGGAATATTTAAGTCCTTGTCTGATACTGTTCACAGTTAAAAAGGAATATTTAAGTCCTTGTCTGATACTGTTCACAGTAAAAACGGAAACATTACAGTTGATGTTTGATACTGTTCATAGTTAACAGGGAAATATTTGGGTCTTTGTCTGAAACTGTTCAGAGTTAAAAGGGAATATTTAAGTCCTTGTCTGTTACTGTTCACAGTTAAAAAGGAATATTTAAGTCCTTGTCTGATGCTGTTCACAGTTAAAAAGGAATATTTAAGTCCTTGTCTGATACTTTTCAGGGTTAGAAGGGAATCATGTTCAAATGTTCAAAATGCTGGCAATAAATCAAAGTCAATGATATCTCTCATAGTGAAAGGAACGTTTTGATGGTATTGAATTTGCTAGTGTATATGTAAACTGAAAAACAATACATATTTGTATCTCAAGCATTTTCACAGTGGAAAATGACGTCAACGCATTACAAGCTTGCCTTAGTAATATTTTATTAGACCTATTGAGAGAAAATGACATCACCGCATTACAAGCTTGCCTTAGTAATATTTTATTAGACCTATTGAGAGAAAATGACGTCACCGCATTACAAGCTTGCCTTTGTAATATTTTATTAGACCTATTGAGAGAAAATTACATCACCGCATTACAAGCTTGCCTTAGTAATATTTTATTAGACCTATTGGCGGTGGTGGAGGGAATGATGTCACTGTATTACAATTTTGCTTAATCATTTTTTATTAGACATTTTGACACAGAAAAGAAATGCAGATGACATATGCTATTTTTATCTCGATAAATTATTTTTTTAAAAACCCACACATTGTCAATAAATCAAAAACAGCTTGCATTGAGTCAAGCTAAACATACCATTCTTAGCCGTTAACATTTAAAAAAATACAGTAAATATTTGCATTGGAAAGGGATTGAACTCTTTGGTAAAACGTCAATAGCTACGTAATGAAGTGGCCACACCAGTGGACATTTCCTGAACTACTTAACGGATCTGGTCGGAAAGGATTGATTTTGTAGGTGGATGAAGTGGTGCGTTGGGGTGCCGTCTGCTTTCAAGTGGGCCATAGACCTCCATAGCTGCCGTGTAAATGGCTGAAAGGAAGTGTATAAATGCCGCTAAAAATAGCACCAGAATGACACAAGGCTTCACATCACGAATGAATATAGAAAACCATTAAAGTTTGACACCAGTAATGAGGCTCAAACTAAATATTTAAAAAAAATCTATGATATCTTCCACCACTACTTCCACCATCTTTTAAATATTAAATAAAATCTATATCTTCCACCACTACTTCCACCATCTTTTAAATATTAAATAAAATCTATATCTTCCACCACTACTTCCACCATCTTTTAAATATTAAATAAAATCTATATCTTCCACCACTACTTCCACCATCTTTTAAATATTAAATAAAATCTATATCTTCCACCACTACTTCCACCATCTTTTAAATATTAAATAAAATCTATATCTTCCACCATCTTTTAAATATTAAATAAAATCTATATCTTCCACCACTACTGACACCATCTTTTAAATATTAAATAAAATCTATATCTTCCACCACTACTGACACCAATGAATCATTTAAATAAATACGTTTAATAACGCTAAAATTTATATAATAAAATATACTGAGAATGACTAGAAATGACACTGAAAACATGCTAGGAATGACATTAGAAAATATGCTATGAATGACTAGAAATGACACTAAAATATGCTAGGAATGACTAGAAATGACACTAAAATATGCTAGGAATTACTGGAAATGACACTAGAAACTATTCTAGGAATGACTAGAAATTACACCAGGAAATATGCTAGAAATGACACTGGAAAATATGCTAAGGATGACTAGAAATAACATTAGAAAATATGTTAGGAATGACTAGAAATGACAGCAGAAATGAACCCCTCGACATTAGAATCGCCCTAGGTAATGACACTGGAAAGAATACTGGGAATGGCAATAAAAATGACTCTGTAAATTATATAAAAGAGTGACAATAAAAAGTCAGGAAAGCAAATATTTCACACAGCAATGGTGCGTCCATCCTTGATGCCCTTTGAGCCTCGGACAGTGGTGACGTGACCAAGAGCATGGCCTTGACTCCAAAATAAATCCTCACCCTACTAAAAGAAAAAAAACTTGCGTAAGTCGACATAGCCCTTAGACCCAACCATCAGATCCCAAATCCACACACACACACACACACACACACAAAAGAAAACCAAACAAAAGAACAACCTCCTATTTCGGCGTGAAATCAGCCCAGGCTGGAAGTGCTCCCCATAAGGGACGATGAGCCGAGAAGATACGTTGGCTGAGAGCGCAACAAATACGTGAGAAGCAGAGCCTGATGACGTAGTGACACTGCCACTGTGGACTGGCGACCTTTCAGAGCAGTCGTTATTTGATGCCAGCGCTATGCTGGTAATGCTTAACATATCGATGTAAAGTGAAGTGTAGTGTGATTGTGAAAATGTTTATCACGATCTCAGCGTTCCAAAGCAGTTTTGATGACCGAATTGTGAAATATTTGATTGTTTGCATGCAAGTTACATTGATATAGTGTTTCATCGTTTGTCTTTACCCGGACAGGCAAGTATTTTGAAGCAGTATTTCAAAAATTGGCTATATCCGCACGGGCCAAATACAGTCTTTTGCCTACATTTGATGGGCCAAGTACAGGCAAATATGTTGATACACTAAATGTCAGAATCTGCCTACATCCAGAAAGGACAAATACAGACACAAGCGTAACAAAAATACTGAAGCAATCATTTCAGTTTTGGTGTGATATAAAATAAATTATTTTTAAAAACATAAATAAATAATTATTTGTAAATTTATAAAGACACTTCTTCACACACCGAGCATGATCTACAATTAATGTTAAATAAAATTTAAAGAAATATATTGACAATATATTTCAGCGTATTTTTAAAACTCTAATCTGACAATAGAAGCAACAACAAAAATTTAAACTATTGAACCATTTGGCTACGTGCCGTGTCACTGTATTCCCATGTTCCATCACGTCGAAATGACGTACTATATGCGTGTCGCTATATTTTCACACGCCATTACCTCGAAATGACGTACTATATGCATGTCGCTATATTTTCACACGCCATTAAGTCGATATGACGTACTATATGCGTGTCGCTATATTTTCACAAGCCATTATGTCGAAATGACGTACTATATGCGTGTCGCTATATTTTCACACGCCATTACGTCGAAATGACGTACCTACCAGTTTCGTATCACTGAGTACCTATGTGCATTTATAGTAACTTAGGTTTTGTTTAAATTGTTGAATTGTCAAAGTGATCCGAACTTGGGTACTCCTTGTGATAATGTTTTTGAGTTTGAATAAACAACTTTGGTGAGAATATGCTAGAAAACTGCTGATGCAATCCAAACTAGTTGCAACTAGATGAATAGTTTTTCTAATAGTCTCATAGTTGTACATAACAAAATCATCCAATGCGGATGGTCTGGAAGTTTCTTTGTTGAAGAAGTAATCTATTCTAATCATTTTGAATTTAACATAACTCTTGTCAGGTCATAAAGATGATCGTTAGCATAAGGTAAGTTAGCTGACTGATAAAGAAAGAATGGACTTAGAATATTTCGTACGTTTGCTATTGATCTATGATTTGAATTTGAGAATGCTTTAATGTAATATTTCTATGATTCACTAAATTACGTTGTACATTATAACTTGTGAATTTGGATTGATGCTGTTTTTCTATGCTGTGTATGTATCAGGCTAATGAAATTGTTGCAGGATTTATAAGTTGAGATTGTTGAGAAAGGAGTTTCGAGATGAAATATGCCTGGAAGATAATGATGCCTTATTTTGACTTTTGCAAAGTGACACTTTTGTTTATTTTGTCATTTCATATTACCGCGACTAATGTGCTGTACTAGATTATGTTGGTGTGTGAATCCATCATTGTCATCAACTTATCATTAAAATGTGTTGCTGTAAGTTGATTTCTGTGAATTCCATTCGAGTACCAATAGGGAAAAAATTGTGGCTTGAGCTTGCTCTCGAGAATTCAAAAATATTATTTTAAATGTTCCTCTTGGTGTGTTGAGTAAATGCACATGGAAAATCAAAAACATTCCTCTTGATGTGATTGATAGTGCATGTGAAATTCAGGACGATTCTCTATGGCATGCTTGGAGAGCGTGTCAAAGAATCTGGAACAGTTGTGTAACATGTTTCTAGAAGGGACAAGTGGGACCTCACCTAAATAGGGCAGTGACTTGTTGCAAACTGCGTGACTGAAATGTGCTAGCAACAGCTGTCATCTTTGAACAGGTTATGTGCATTGATTTTAATTATTTCTCTGAAACTCTACTCTCATTTCCGTGATGATATTTATGAGTTTAATAATGTATTTATGATTAATTGACTGCTTATGTCTACTCACATAAACTGTACAATTGTCCAGCATTAATTGAACAGTGTTGTGATGTAAATGTCAATGCTCTTTATATTCATATGTTGTATATTTGATTGTTGATTTAATAAATTTATGCTCAAACTTACTGACCTTCTTACACATATCGATAACCGTTTGTTAGAGAACAAAGTGGGTGATGATGGGGGCTCGCCAAATATAGATTATAAATATAAATATTATAATCGGATTTACCTTCTGCGTTGGTAAGAGGTTTTCTACCTACGGAAATATTATGTGACAGTAAATGTTTGTTTTTAATGTTGTGGAACAGAGAAAACTTTTACAGCGCCCGCATGTCCATTAGAAATTAATTGAGTTGTGTCTTCTTGAGAATTATTAATAACATAAATTAAGATTCTCAACACTTGTAATTAGTTATGGGTGACAGATTATTATTATTATTATTATTATTATTATTAATAATAATAACCATTCACTAAGAGGTGTAGGCGTTACACAGATTCTTTTGTTTTGCTTTAAATAAATACCTAAGTGCACAATACTTAATATAAATAAAGTAGTCAAAGCTTAGTACGAGCAATGTCAATGATAAGTAGATTACAAATCGCCTATTGCTAGTGCAAAGCATTGGAAAGGTTGAAGGAGTAGGGTGGGGTCTTCTAATTTCCTTTCGGATTCAAACTGAAATTGAAAATAATGTGTGAGAACTATTTCATGTAATATTTACCCGGTAGGTAGGCAGAGAACAGGAGAAGAATGGGGAAGTTATTTTTAGCTTTTATATACACACTTAGACGGGCTCCCCTGCTAAGAACTCACCCATTGCGACTGTAAAGTAACAAGTTCATAATTAATTAAATGTGCACAGTTCAGCAGCCTTGCACGCAAATAGCTTTGTCTTGTGCGCCTTAATACGTGTACATTTATTGCTTCACTTCCGTACTGACAGACCAAACAAGTGGCCATGCACTTCCGGTGGCGTCTGCCAATCACTTGGCAAGAAAGTTGGAGCGCTTTACATTAAACAAAGTCCGCCTACTCAGGAAAACAAGTTACGCCACCCAGTTTTCTTAGAGTAAATGAAAGGAAAGAATTCAATCACTTTTCTTGCTGACTTAGGAAGATGCAACCAAAAAAAGAAAAAGAAAAAAGGAAGAAGTCAATTTTCATGTAGTTTTCTAAGATTGCGTATCGTTTACTTTGCATGTGACTTGGCTTTTCTCACAGTGAAAAATTAGCCATTATTTTCAGACACATCAAATGCATTGTCAGACTCTACGAAGAATCTTGATTAGTTTTTATTTTTACGATCTCTTTGAACAAACTTTTTCCAACTATAGTTAAATCTCATCTTTAAATACATAACGTCAAATCTGATGGCACTCAACATTTCAAGCATATATAATATAGAATAAGTAGTATAAGACAACTATGTCCACACGTGCAGGACAAAATTCTTGAGAGAATAATAACGTACCTACAAAAATGCCAAAAGGCAGCGCCACTAGATATCTTGTACGAGACCAAGGAACGTAAACAAAATATAACAACTTTAGTAAGATGTGACTATAATGTTATCTACGTACAAGACTAAGATGTGACTATAATGTTATCTACGTACAAGACTAAGATGTGACTATAATGTTATCTACGTACAAGCCTAATATGTGACTATAATGTTGTCTACGTACAAGAATAAGATGTATTGATATGTAGCATAGTGACAATTATGAATGTGTGCAATGCATAACCTACTATATAGCGAATAATTATAAACATCACAATGAATAGCGGAGTATATATAGCAAATAATTTTAATGGTATTGTGCGTAACGTACTATATAGCAAATACTTTTAATGGTATTGTGCGTAACGTACTATATAGCAAATACTTTTAATGGTACTGTGCGTAACGTACTATAAAGCAAATTATTTTAATGGTATTGTGCGTAACGTACTATATAGCAAATAATTATTAACTCTATAGTGTGTAAAGTACTGTGACGCCTACGCCACTTATTTAATGGTCATTATTATTATTAATTATTCATCTATAGCCTTAAGTTATTAATAATTCTCTAGAAGACACCACTCATCTCTCTCACATGGTGGATATGCAGGCGCTGAAAAGTTTTTTCTCTTTCACAACATTACAAACAAACATTTACCGTCACACAATATTTCCGTAGATAGAAAACTTCTTACTGAAGGAGAAGACAAAATCCGTCTTTTGTTTATATTTAGTGAGCCCCCATCCAACCACTTTCCTCTCCAACACAAGGTAATTATCAATATGTGTAAGAAGGTTCGATAAATGTAACAATAAAATTATTAAATCAACAATCAATTATATAAATAACAAATAAAATTAAAAAGATTACTTGAAATAAATATTTCCATGAAACTACATTTGAATAATCTTAATGAATACAGTCTTATATCTTGAAAGACAATTCAACAATTTAGTGTCAATACAAATTACAGGATAGTTCTTACCTAGGAACAGAAATGGAGTTATTAGAGATCAGCAATAATAACTTCTACATAACCTTGTATAGATGAAACAACAATAATCTTTTAGACATACTTTTCATATCAAAGTCACAAAAAGTTTACTTTCCACGTCAATTCCATGAGTTTCCCTCCTCAAGTTGTAAAACACTGATTCAATGCTTATTCTCTTGAGCTAACCTGGGCGCTCATTCGCCATGTAGCTTCTTCAGAGCAGAAGAACAATTGTAACAATTTCTAGTAACTTTCTTGCACCAGAAATTGCTCAATGTAAAACAAGGAAAGGCTGCTTTTTCCTTGTAAAATTATAATCTGGGAACAAATGTTAAGTTTCCAGTTCATTCACTTTTAAACTCCATTCTTTCTTACATTCAAGTTTCAATTTACAGTTTCCCTGCAACAGAATTTATTAGCTGGATACATGCATACAACATAATAAATATAGCATTATAATTTTTATGAGCAGTTTCACTAGAAAAAATGTAGTGTTTAGCATAATAATAATAATAATAATAATAATAATAATAATAATAATAATGTTTAAGCATCATAGTTCACAATCTGTAGAAATAATAGTCTACTCACATAATACATCTCTATGTAAGATGCAAGTATAATATATCAATAGCAAATTGCATGAAATATTTTAAAGTCCATTCTCTCTCAACCAATCAGTTAATTCATCATTATGCTTGTCACAGGAAATGAGGGACAGAAATTATATTTTATTTCATTTTAATAAACCGCTAACAAAACTAGTTGAAGTAACCCGAGTTTTGTTATTTTACATATGTAGCATGAAAATTCCAGTAACGGTCACCTAAGATCTCTTTAGTAGACAGACGTTCGTGACGCAGTGTGTGTTAATTATCATATTGAATATATATATTAGTTTATGAAGAATATGTATATTAAATAAATTGGGACAACTGCGCAATACCGTCACATGTTGTTGACGAGTGAAATGGCCAGTGCGCATTAGGATTGACCACAGAAAAGCGTGCATCACGATTACCACTATATATCCAAGGCAAAAATCATGTCACAGGACATAGCTTCTGGAAGTTTTGGAAACCTTCAGTGAGAGCTATATAAGAGGCAAAATGAAGACTTTTACTCTCAATGTTGAAAACGTCGATTCGTCTGAAGCCAGTCTAACTTCACGTATGAATTATCTCATGTACAGAGATTTCATAAAGGAAAGCTGCAATAATCTCTTTCCATCCGTTTTCCATCCGTCTGATGCCATATATTGAGTGACGAGGCAAAATTACTCAGTATAACTTTTGGCAAAGTGGAAAGTTCGCTGTCAAGAACAACCCGATGCATGCGACGCTGGTTGTATGCAGTTAACGACACGAGGGACCAACTTGTTCTTCCCCCTGTCTGAGTTCGTTTTGGCAGTCTATCCCGCTAATTGAGAGGCTAGCACCGAGATTTTCTTACAGACAATCCGGATTTCTACACTCAATGTAATGCGACGACACATCCCACTGGACGACTCCATCCGATAATGCTAAACGTCGTTGGCGTGTCCGTTTCCACGACAAGCAACGATAATTATCGAGGCTGACAACAGTCAGCTAAATTTCAGATTTCTCCCCAGTGATAATCTGAAAGTGGTGCCTAGATTCTGCAGAGTCTTCACCTGTAACACGACGCCTCAATTGCGCCGTGATTCTTCACTTTGAAGTGCCGCTTATAAGTGACGTGTGAGTTTACGTCATCTCCTTGGAACTCTGACATTAATAGTGAGTAATCATTAGCACGGCTAACGCGCACATACTTAAGTCTAGGACTCTTAAGAAAATGAACACTATTATATCGTTTGCAAAATAAGAACTTTAATGTTAAAAGTAATGCTTATTTTACATGTGAACTATTGTTAAAGCGGCCACATTTGCCGCATAAGAATTGTATAATTAATCTTTATTTTATATTTTGAATTTCATCATTTTCATCTCCCCTTATTTCCCACAGAGTGTATGACATTGGAAAGTTGAATGAATGATTAATCACTGTGCGAAAGAGTAGTGCCCCTTTTAAATCGGGAAATAAATAACCTGATTTAAACATCTTTCAACTCTCTTGTTATTCATAGTTTTTGAGAGGGACGAAAGAATTTGTACTATTGTTTTGCACCGTTCGTCTGTTCGTCCATTTATTCACATTTATGATACACACTCACAACACATACCGCCAATAAAACGTTCCTTGGCATGACACTAATAAACTGGGCCCCACCCAAACATCAATGGAGTATGTCATGTGTGTCTATGTAACAACCTGACACGACGTAGTACTGGCACACGTCACGGGCTTTTCTTGGAGGTGCACCGGAGCAGGCCAAAAATAGACTTCACCCCTTGCATCTCTAACTTCAGCTCGGGTCGGCTTGTAACGAGCCCGCCCGTTTTGTAAACATTCTGGTGACCACTGACCGTGATCTGACAAGGTAAATTGTGTTGTTGTAAGAAAGTGTCATCTCTTTCCTGCTTTTCTATCTCATCACCATTATGCATTGTTTATTGCATGTTAGGGCTTTGCTACTGAGACTTAGGTGAACTGGATTTTGATAAGACTTATTATTATTGTGTTGAAATAAGTTTTATAATCTTTACGCTATTATCGTTAACGCGTACCGACTCGTGTTTAGACGTACATAGATCGATATTTTGTACGCTACATTAGCAACTGTTGTTTTGCTAATTTTGCTAACTTTGCAAATTTCCGATTAGGATTTCTTTTACTCGTGTTTGTAATAATCCTAATCACGTGGTGGCTGGTGTTCATACGCACACCATTGCACCACTTGTGACCGACAGAGGTCAAAATCCCGCGAATATTCTAAGTCACTTTATCCATACTCGTGATAACTAGCAATTTTAAAAATGGCCGAGCTAGTAAACATAAAGAAAGAACTCATGGCTATGGGTAGAGAATTCGGGTATGAAAAAGCCGAGCTAAAGAAATACGTGGATGAGGAGATAGCTAAATGGTATGTTGCGAAAGAAAATGAGGCGAAAGAGGCTAGAGAGCTAGAGGAAAAAAGATCGAAAGAGGCTATAGAGCTAGAAGATAAGAGACAGTTAGCTAAGGATTTAGAGATGCAAACTTTGAGAGAGCTAGAGGAAAAAAGATCGAAAGAGGCTAGAGAGCTAGAAGATAAGAGAGAGTTAGTTAAACAGCTAGAGATGCAAACTTTGAGAGAGCTAGAGGAGAAAAGATCGAGAGAGGCTAGAGAACTAGAGGATAGGAAAAATGAGCTAGAGGAAAAAAGATCGAAAGAGGCAAGAGAAATAGAGTTATTAAAGATTCAGTCTGCTAGGGATTTAGAAGATAAAAGGCAGGAAGTAGAAGAGAAAAAGCTTAAGTTAAAAGCTAGAGCACATCAGGAACAGCTTGAATTAGCTAAGCAAGAGGTAACAGCTAGAGAGAAGTTGTTAGATGGGACTGCTAAGCAACAGGCCGAATTAAATAAACCCCGTACACGGCTAGCTTTCTTTAACCCTGAAGTCGAGACGATTGACGAGTTTTTGACACGCTTTGACAGTTTCATTGCCAACTTTAATTACTCTGACATTGAAAAGAAACAACAACTCGGTCAAATACTCCAAGGTGAAAGCTCGCGCGCATTTACTGATCTAACGCGCGATCCCGCTATTACTTATGCAGATCTCAAAACGGGTTTGATGCGTACTTTTCAATGTACAGCAGAAGGCTTTCGAAAAATGTTTAGGAGAGCCATACCTAAAGCAAATGACACCATGCAAGCCTTCGGTACCCGGTTACGCCATTATCTTGATAGATGGATTGATTTGACAGACATCCGGAAGACATATGAGGGCCTATTTGATTTGATATTAAGAGATCAATTTCTCCATATTGCTCCGCCTGCAATGACGACATATTTGCAGCGAAATCCCCCGACTAACTTCTGTGATATGTTGAAGTTAGCAGACACGTATAATGATTACCCTGATCCGGTAATTACGAGGAGCGCACCACGCCCTCCTCCTACAAATCGGCAGAAGTATACACCGAAACCGAACCGACCAATGACGAAATCGGAAAAACCCGAACCGGTACAGCGGACATATACTAAGTCACAAGACGTACGACGTCACACACGTGACTCCCCACCTATGACATGTTACACTTGCAAAGGGAAGGGGCATAGTTCTCAGAACTGTCCCAGTCCACGTGATGTAAAAGTATGCACTGAAACAGGTGCAACTCTAAGGACCCAACAGGCTACAGTAAACGGACAAAGAGTCAAAATACTGGTCGATACAGGCGCGTCCATAAGCTGCATAAATGCTAAACTTGTACGCCCTGAACAGTATCTAAGGGGTAGTGTCCGCATTCGATGTGTTATGGGACACCTTAGTACATGTCCAAGAGCCACGGTACATGTTACGTCATCCGTATTCTCCGGTACAGTCACCGCCGCAGTGATAAGAGACATGCAGTTCGGATTCATACTATCGCCCGGGCAGTGTGACGCACACACTGATGACATCTATCCTGTTCTCCCCGTAACCACTAGAGCACAACGGGTACGTAGTAAACAAGGACCCCCAGCTCTAAAGATAGTCGAGAATACATTCCCGCAGTTGACCCCAAGTCAACTCAGTCACCTGCAGCAGGAGGACAAAAGCTTGTCCTCAATGCTAAAGCTGGCACGGAAAAACACTATTACGTCCAGCAAGTACGCGACAATGACGTATTTCCTGAAGGACGGACTAGCGTTTCGGCGCACCGACTATAAGGAAAATGATACTAGAAGCACCACGTGTCTATTTACCCCTAAACCACTCAGACCGCTGATTCTAAGCTTTGCACACGACTCAATCATGTCTGGACATCAGGGCGCGCGTCGCACTGAGCAGCGAGTTCGTGAAGACTTCTTTTGGCCAGGCCTGAGTAGGGATGTTCGCTCGTACGTTCGTACATGTACGCAGTGTCAACAACATATTGACCGAGGGCGTGTCAGTCGAGTTCCCCTCGAGATAGTACCAACAGTAGAGGAACCATTCCTAAAAGTCGCAGTAGACATTATTGGCCCAATCATTCCCGCGGCCGAAGGAGGATATCGCTATATCCTAACAATCGTGGATTTTGCAACACGATATCCAGAAGCAGTCGCATTAAAGGGCATCACAGCAATCGAAGTCGCAGACGCTTTAATAGACGTATTTTCTCGCACGGGCGTTCCCCGAGAGATATTGAGTGACCAGGGCACTCAATTCACCTCAGCAATGATGGCTGAAACAATGCGTCTACTGGCGTGTAAACAGTTGTTCTCATCACCATATCACGCTCAGTCTAATGGTGCCGTTGAACGTTTCAACGGTACAATAAAGAAAATGTTAATTAAAATGGCCTCGGAACAACCCGACCAGTGGCCGCGTTTTCTAGCACCATTACTCTTTGCGTATCGCGAACTCCCACAAGAGAGTACGGGCTATTCACCGTTCCAACTACTATACGGCAGGCAACCTCGTGGTCCCCTTAAGCTAATAAAAGAAACATGGGTCAAGGGAGACACTGTGACCGATGGTAAAGATGTTCACACGTACGTAGCCGAACTACGTCAACGTCTGACCGAAACGTGTCACTTAGCACAGGAAAACGTTCGCGAAAAACAACCCCGATACAAGCGAAATTTTGACCGTACGGCTGTGGAACGTGACCTCGAACCAGGTCAGCTCGTGTTACTCTTGCGGCCCACGCATAATAACCGCATGCAAATGCACTGGCGTGGACCCTACCGCGTTATTAAGCGTGTGAAGCAGAACGATTATAGCATACAGATAGGAAATAAGCAGAAAATCTATCACATAAATATGCTAAAGCGTTACTATGAACGCAGCGACGAACAGATACAAAACGTGAATGTCGCACTGATACAATTGGAAGACTCCAATTTCAGAACAGACATGATGTCCGCCGAAACCCAGCCTAACTCTGCAGTTACAGTCGATCAAGTCGAGATTGACTCGAACTTAACTGTCGAACAGCGCGACGCAATGTCAAAGCTCTTACACAGACACGCGCGCATATTCACCGACCAACCGGGCCACTCAGATTTGGTTGAACACCGCATCAAACTTTTAAGCGACAAACCGATACGCTTAAGACAGTACCCACAGAAATATGAGAGCACAAAGTACATAGCAGAACAGGTGCGTGAAATGCAAAAACAGGGCGTGATTGAACAGTCAATCTCCCCATATTCATCACCGGTCGTCTTAGTTAAAAAGAAAGACGGTACGCTTCGTTTTTGTGTGGACTACAGACAGTTAAATGAGATAACTGAATTCGATGCGGAACCTATTCCAAATCAGGACGAATTATTCGCAAAACTAACCAAGGCACATTACTTTTCAAAGTTTGACATGTGCAAAGGGTACTGGCAACTGTCAGTTGCTATTGACGACAGACCAAAAACAGCCTTTCCAACTCCGCTAGGCTTATTTCAGTTTTGCCGACTACCGTTCGGACTAGCGAACGCACCCGCAACATTCGCGCGCTTCATGCGAAAATTACCGTTAGAGAGCGTTGACGCATTGAATTTCTTTGATGACATACTGGTAGCAACAGGAACATGGGACCAACATTTATCCTCAGTGGATGGTCTACTTGACATTCTCGAGCGCCATAGATTGACCGTGAAACCCTCCAAAGTTCGCGCGGGCTTTCGAGAGATTGAATTTCTTGGCCATATCATAAGTGACGGACAAATAGGCCCAAATCTAGACTTGACTGCAGCCATTCGTGACATGACCTTACCGACTACAAAGAAACAGGTCAGGGCAGTTTTGGGGCTAGTGGGGTACTACCGAAAATTTGTCCCAAACTTCAGTACGCTTCTTAAACCACTGACGGACTTAACTGGAAACAAACAACCCACGAAAATACGATGGACGGCAGAGTGTAGCACCGCCCTCGAAAAAGTGAAGGACATCTTGACCAGTAAACCCGTCCTACAGTTACCAGACTTTGACAAAAGATTTATTGTCAGGACCGACGCATCAGACGAAGGCCTCGGTGCCATACTTCTCCAAGAGACAGATGACGAATACCTACCGGTAGCATACGCTTCTAAGAAACTGTTAGATCGTGAGACACGGTACTCTACGATTGAAAAAGAGTGCTTAGCAATCGTATGGGCACTCAAGAAATTTAGTGCATATCTGTACTCTAAACCATTCATCCTGCAGTGCGATCATAAGCCGCTGACATATCTGCGCACTAGCATGTATGATAACGCTAGGCTAACTAGATGGACACTCCTGCTACAGGAGTATAGCTTCGTTGTCGAACACATCGCGGGCAGAGAAAATTCGGGTGCCGATGCATTATCCCGGCATGCCATAACCGCGATATAAACAAGAGAGAGGATAGTCTCTCCACAGATGCGCATATAATTCCTGTGGGGACTATCGTGTGAAATAAAATTTTTTTGTTCCTATTTGATTTCCACTCTGTGAGCTCCAATCAATTTTAAGAAGGGGGTTGTCACAGGAAATGAGGGACAGAAATTATATTTTATTTCATTTTAATAAACCGCTAACAAAACTAGTTGAAGTAACCCGAGTTTTGTTATTTTACATATGTAGCATGAAAATTCCAGTAACGGTCACCTAAGATCTCTTTAGTAGACAGACGTTCGTGACGCAGTGTGTGTTAATTATCATATTGAATATATATATTAGTTTATGAAGAATATGTATATTAAATAAATTGGGACAACTGCGCAATACCGTCACATGTTGTTGACGAGTGAAATGGCCAGTGCGCATTAGGATTGACCACAGAAAAGCGTGCATCACGATTACCACTATATATCCAAGGCAAAAATCATGTCACAGGACATAGCTTCTGGAAGTTTTGGAAACCTTCAGTGAGAGCTATATAAGAGGCAAAATGAAGACTTTTACTCTCAATGTTGAAAACGTCGATTCGTCTGAAGCCAGTCTAACTTCACGTATGAATTATCTCATGTACAGAGATTTCATAAAGGAAAGCTGCAATAATCTCTTTCCATCCGTTTTCCATCCGTCTGATGCCATATATTGAGTGACGAGGCAAAATTACTCAGTATAACTTTTGGCAAAGTGGAAAGTTCGCTGTCAAGAACAACCCGATGCATGCGACGCTGGTTGTATGCAGTTAACGACACGAGGGACCAACTTGTTCTTCCCCCTGTCTGAGTTCGTTTTGGCAGTCTATCCCGCTAATTGAGAGGCTAGCACCGAGATTTTCTTACAGACAATCCGGATTTCTACACTCAATGTAATGCGACGACACATCCCACTGGACGACTCCATCCGATAATGCTAAACGTCGTTGGCGTGTCCGTTTCCACGACAAGCAACGATAATTATCGAGGCTGACAACAGTCAGCTAAATTTCAGATTTCTCCCCAGTGATAATCTGAAAGTGGTGCCTAGATTCTGCAGAGTCTTCACCTGTAACACGACGCCTCAATTGCGCCGTGATTCTTCACTTTGAAGTGCCGCTTATAAGTGACGTGTGAGTTTACGTCATCTCCTTGGAACTCTGACATTAATAGTGAGTAATCATTAGCACGGCTAACGCGCACATACTTAAGTCTAGGACTCTTAAGAAAATGAACACTATTATATCGTTTGCAAAATAAGAACTTTAATGTTAAAAGTAATGCTTATTTTACATGTGAACTATTGTTAAAGCGGCCACATTTGCCGCATAAGAATTGTATAATTAATCTTTATTTTATATTTTGAATTTCATCATTTTCATCTCCCCTTATTTCCCACAGAGTGTATGACATTGGAAAGTTGAATGAATGATTAATCACTGTGCGAAAGAGTAGTGCCCCTTTTAAATCGGGAAATAAATAACCTGATTTAAACATCTTTCAACTCTCTTGTTATTCATAGTTTTTGAGAGGGACGAAAGAATTTGTACTATTGTTTTGCACCGTTCGTCTGTTCGTCCATTTATTCACATTTATGATACACACTCACAACACATACCGCCAATAAAACGTTCCTTGGCATGACACTAATAAACTGGGCCCCACCCAAACATCAATGGAGTATGTCATGTGTGTCTATGTAACAACCTGACACGACGTAGTACTGGCACACGTCACGGGCTTTTCTTGGAGGTGCACCGGAGCAGGCCAAAAATAGACTTCACCCCTTGCATCTCTAACTTCAGCTCGGGTCGGCTTGTAACGAGCCCGCCCGTTTTGTGACAATGCTAATGGCCACCTTTCATGACCGGACTTCTTGCCACACCAAATTCAAGTGATTAGACAATAGAATTCTCTACTGTCTACAGCATGTAAACTTTTGATCTCAGCCCATTGGCTGGTCTAGTTCTCGTAAATCTTAACCATTGGATAATAAAACTATTCCTCCTGGTTTGCATTGCATGAACAATTTCTAATATATTCTCAGCTCGAGTGTTTACTCCAAATCTGACACAAAAATACCATCATAAGGAGGGCCCAAGGTCGGGCCACTTCGACAATTTTACAATTTATATAACAATTAAGTTTAGAAATAGGGATAGGCAAATTTACTCTGCCACACGTACTATAAAGCAAATAATTATAATTTTACAGTGCATAACTTACTATAGAGCAAATAATTATAATTGTATAGTCTGTAACATACTATTCAGTGAACAATTATACACTTTACAATGAATAGCGCACTGCATAGCAAATAATTATAAACTTTGCAATGCAGAATGTACTGTATAATAAATAATTATAACATGTACATTGCATAATCTACTATAAAGCTAGTAATTATAAATTTATACAATATAAATCATACTATATAGCAGTAATGAAAACTTTTACAATGTTTGCAATATTTAATTAAAATGTTGCAAAAATGTGAACTTTTACATGGCATAATATAATAGATAGCAATAATTATTGCTTTACATATACACCATATAGCAATAATTATAAACATGTACAACACATATAGTACTGTTACGGTAATTATAAACATGTACAATACACAGAGCACTGTTACAATAATTATAAACTTGTACATGTGAAATGCATAATGCACTAATTAACAACAATAATATTTTTTATAATGAATAAAGTAATATACAACAATAATAATAAACTTTTACATGAGTAAAGTAATATAGAACGATAATAAATCATTTGCAATGAATAAAATACTATACAACAGGAAGTGTAATATTTTTCAATAAAAATATTAATTATAAAAATATGTCCATAGGAATTATACGCGTGAATTGTTGGATGCTTTCAGTTACTGGACAGATGGTAATTATCGCACATATAAAGTGCCCTTGTCAAATAAACAGAGTTATAGGACTGTTTCAAGCACAATATGATTAAGAACTAATTAGTTGCGACAGATAAACTCCCTATAGCCAAAGTAACGTCAAAATACTTGACACAATCAAGATGCTACAAAGGACGTCAAGACAGGATTAAGACGTCAGAAAGGATTAAGCGTCAGAGCGGACATGATAAGACACTAGAGCAGAAGTGAGTAAGGCGTCAGAGCAGACAAGATAAGACGCCAATGGAATCATGAGAAAGGCGTCAGAGCAGACTGGAGAAGACACTAGAGGAGACACGACTAAGGCGTCATAGCAGTCAGGATAAGTAGCTAAAGGAGTCATGAGTAAGACATCAGAATGGACAGGATAAGACACTAGAGCAGACATGAAAAAATCACGAGACAGGATAAGAAGCTAGAACAGACATGAGTAAGGTATCAGAGCTGACAGGAAAATATGCTAATGGAATCATGAATAAGGCGTCAGAGTGGACAAAATAAGACGCTAGAGCAGAAATGAATAAGGCGTCAGAGTGGACAAGATAAGACGCTGGAGCAGAAATGTATAAGGCGTCAGAGTGGACAAGATAAGACGCTGGAGCAGACATGAATAAGGCGTCATAGTGAAAAAGATAAGACGCTAATGGAATCATGAGTACGGCATCAGAGCAGACAGGATAAGACGCTAATGGAATCATGAGTACGGCATCAGAGCAGACAGGATAAGACGCTAATGGAATCATGAGTACGGCATCAGAGCAGACAGGATAAGACGCTAATGGAATCATGAGTACGGCATCGGACCGGACAGGAGAGGACGCAAAAGGATCATGAGTAAGACGTCAGAGTGGACAGGATAAGATGCTAGAGCAAACATGAGTAAGGCATCAGATTGGATATGACAAGATGTTAGACCACGCATGAATAAGGCATCAGAGCGGACAGGATAAGACATTAGAGCAGACACGAGTATGGCATCAGAGCAGACACGAAATGCTGCTAGATCAGACTAGAAAAGGTATAATAGCGGACAGGATAAGACGCTAGAGCAGACACGAGTTAGGCATCAGAGTAGACAGGATAAATCACTAGAGCAGACACGAGGAAGGCATCCGAGGAGAGACGAGTAAGGCGTCAAAGCGGACGGGATAAGACGCTCACTCTGACAGAAGCAAGATATTTGTGTGGATAGGAGCACATTCCAGAAATGTATAGAGCCAAACCCAGATCAAGCCAAAGCAGACAAGACGCCAACGAGGACAAGACGTGACAACGGACAGTCAATATGTCAATGCGCACAAGACGACATCGTGGACAGGACGTGAAAGTAGGTAAGAGAAAGTAATTTTCAATTGCAAAATGAACAAAGCATTTATAGCAAACTCCGTACAATACATATTTTAGATACTGATTATGACAACGAGCAAAGTCTGAAATGGATAAAACGTGAACTCTGAATGAATAGTAAATATAAATCTAATCGACCAGCACATGAGATACATTCTCTCTCGAAAGATTTAAAAATAAGCAACTGCAGCCACATGAAATAAAAATTTAAGCATAGATTTCATGTCTTTCGTCGTCTTTGATTTTTTTCTTGTTCTTAATTGAAGTGTTTTCTGGCTAGATAACACGCAATGCACTTATACCTTAAACCGGAAGCCAGTCTCGATAAACGGTTTGAATGGCTTGTCTGCATGTGTCTTGGAAACAGGTTTTCGGCGACTTACGCTCAATATACAGAGAAAGAAGAGATCCCTGTAGGCTCATTCTTTTATCAAGAGGAGCTCGAGGCTACTGTAGCAATGTGTCAGTGTAGTTCATTGAAATATATGTATCGGCGCGATTGTCGCTTTGAAATGATCCCCCCCCCCCGCCATTCTAATGATTGAAAGAAGGACCAAGTGACTGACCAAGGAATTGTTTAGTAACATGAAGAGATTTCTACGGACACATAAATACTATTCCCATTTTAAAAAGTATTCTATGCACAAACGAAAATTGTCAATGTAATTCTTGTAATTAGTTATGAAAGATTAATTAATAATAATAATAATTTTCATTAGCCAAATGGGCATGCCGGTCACACATGCACACGTACACTTAATGTAACGAGCACTAGCGTACTTAATGTAAATATCTGGGAAACGGTTACAAGCACTCGTACACTTAATAAAGAACACTCTAAAAAATTACATGCACTCGTACACTTAATAAAGATCACTCTAAAAAATTACATGCACTCGTACAATTAATGTAACTATCTTGAAAACCATTACTGGTACCCGTACTATTAATGTAACTAACTATCTTGAAAACCATTACTGGTACCCGTACTATTAATGTAACTAACTATCTTGAAAACCATAATAGGTACTCCTCCCATCTTGAAAACCAAAACAAGCACTCGTGTCTTGAATGTAACCATCTTGAAAAAAAAATTCAAAACAGGCACTTGCGACCTTAATGTACCCATTTTGTAAACTAACACAAAGCACTTGTGTCCTTAATATATCCATCTTGAAAATCAGAACAAGCAGTTACTCTTAAAGTTAGTATTAATATGTTTATTAGTGCATGCTTCTGTACATATACTAAGTATATATAATATATTATTGTACTTATTGATTGTTGTGTGTCGCTACTGTTCATATTTTGTTTATTTTTGTATTTGGTATTGTGGTTTTTGTATATTTATTTAGTTTTGCATGATTGTCTCCCTGTACAATATTAAAGAATAAACTATGTTAGATATCCTCCTCCACCACCACCACCACCACCACCGCCACCGCCATCATTATCACGGACACTATCACTATCGTCATCACCACCATCACCATCGTCGGAACAGTGAAAAGATTTATGTAGGGAAACATAATGTTGTGAAGCGAAATATTCCTATAAGAACATGAACGTTATTAAAGTAAAGAAGGGTGGGAGGTGGGTGAGAAAGATAACCTTTAGAATAAATTCTTGTTGGCAGCCAAAGGTTTCTGAGCCCCAAAAAGACATCAACAAAATAGATGCCTACGGGTACATTAAGATAACCAAACAGTGAATGATCCCACACTACACTCCAAGAGTAAAATTGCGTCATTTATTGTTTTTTAAAGGGAAGTAATCGAACTACTCTGACAGTTGACTTGAGAAACTTTAAATAGACCGTTCTCGCGAAACATCGAATACTTTCTTTCTTCCCACATTTTATTTTTAATTTTTATCTCTTTTGGCAGCAAGTACGGGGCTGGAAGATCTTCATGTTCCAAAAATAAGATTAAGTCTTGACCTTGTGGACACGTGCTGCGGGCTCTGGTGAAGATCGGACCAAACAAGCATTTATTTTTCTTCAAAATATATTTATACATCTTGGAAACTTTTCTTGGGGAATAAAAAGATTAAAAGTATATTTTTTAATCTTTGTCTTTTCTGTCTTTCTTACATATATATATGTTCATGTGTATTCTTAGGTGCGTGTGTATATTGGGGTGCTGATAAGTTGGGCGAGAGAGGGTTTTAGGGCAGGGATAAGTTCAATTATTTTATTGTAGGGGTCGGGCTAAATGTCGGGAGAAAGATACAGAAGTGATGCACAGCTATACTGCTGATACATTGTAACATTTAACTTTACAATGAAATTCACGTCAGACAGACGAATACAAATTTAATTTATAACAAGCGTATAGATTGACAGACGAATACAAATTTAATTTATAACAACCGTATAGACTGACAGACGAATACAAATTTAATTTATAACAGTCGTATAGATTGATAGAGCAACTGTTATGAGTATAGAAAGACAGTTAATGGAATAATTTTTTTCCAAAAGAAGAAATTGATATTGCTGCAGTTGGAGCAGAAGACAACAATTTTCCTCAGTTTTTCGTTCTTGCTGTAAATTTGTGCATTTCTTCCAGTTCCGTATTGTTTTAAACCTTGTTCTTTATGTTCCTTCCAGTTCCGTATTGTTCTAAACCTTGTTCTTTATGTTCCTTCCAGTTCCGTATTGTTCTAAACCTTGTTCTTTATGTTCCTTCCAGTTCCGTATTGTTCTAAACCTTGTTCTTTATGTTCCTTCCAGTTCCGTATTGTTCTAAACCTTGTTCTTTATGTTCCTTCCAGTTCCGTATTGTTCTAAACCTTGTTCTTTATGTTCCTTCCAGTTCCGTATTGTTCTAAACCTTGTTCTTTATGTTCCTTCCAGTTCCGTATTGTTCTAAACCTTGTTCTTTATGTTCCTTCCAGTTCCGTATTGTTCTAAACCTTCGTTATGTTCTTTTTTGCTCCATACTGCTTCAAAACTTGTTCCATAAATTCCTAGATCAACAGAGGCACGGAAGTGGAAACTTCCCTGAGCTACGAGTACCTGTGACTAGTGAACAAAAGAAACACAGTTGGGTACCGTTATGTATTCTTGGTCTTTTCTGCTTGTGTGATGTAAATGTCCTGCGTATTTGTGTTCGTTCGTTACTTATTTTATTCATAAATGTCCTGTGTATTTGTGTTTGTTCGTTACTTATTTTATTGATAAATGTCCTGTGTATTTGTGTTTGTTCGTTACTTATTTTATTGATAAATGTCCTGTGTATTTGTGTTTGTTCGTTACTTATTTCATTGATAAATGTCCTGTGTATTTGTGTTCGTTCGTTACTTATTTTATTGATACATTAAATAACGAACAGAACTTCATGCAAAGGAACAGAGGAAGATGTATAGCGGAATGCTGATATGATTTAAAGTAGAAGATGGATTTTATCTCAGTTGGAGCAGCTTTGAGCTGGTTGTTGATGGATGATGGACTGTATGAACGAACATGCCGGTCAATACAAGAACAGTGAAATTGAAAGTCTAAAATTTTATTAGATTTAGAACTATTACTAATGTTAGAATCTTTGTAAATTTTCTTCATTTGCTCATATATGATCATGTTCATTGTCTCCTATGTGATTTATCTTAGATTCAATTTCAGTTCACTGTAGTGTATAGTGTTAAAGAAGAATTTACTTATTTGCTATTAATTTTTTGTCAATTTTTCTCACATTTCGCAAGGTCTGATTTACAAGTTGAATAATTTATTTTAATTAGATTCCATTTTTCCTACACTGTACTTTGAAAAACATCCAGTCTGCCTCTCCTTGTAACTTTGATAACTGGGCTTAACATTTTGCATCTGCCCCTTTTACTTTTACATCATTATGCCTTATACTGCTTGAATCAATATATTTTATTATTTTAATATTTATTGAAATGCTACTTGGTAAAAATTAATATTTTAGTCTTGGGAGAGACTGATAATGCAAAATGAAGAAAAATGATTAGTTTTGATAATTAGCTAGAGAAACCACGATACTGAACTTTGCTGGCAATTAATCACTAAATTATAAATTCAGACATTCCCACACAAGTCCACAAGCTCATAATTATTCAATCTAGGAAAGATACTATAGGAGACAATCACTCACTATGGGAGATGTTTAGTGTTGGTCGAAAAGGCAGTACAACTTTGGATTTCTTTAACTTTCCTATTTAAGTTTTCTGATATCTGTTGTCCAGATTTTAACTGATCTTGGGTGACACGTTTTGCATTGGATCTGAATGTCCGTCAGTGGAGGGATGCAGTCCACTTGTACTGACGCTGATACTTTAGGTACACTACACTGGCATTGGTCAGAGTAGCGACAAGTTAGAGTGAAGATTACATGGCTGGGGAATTGGGAAACTAGACTAAGTTTAATTAATATGTCAGAGTTAAAAGGCTATAAGTTGAAACCACTACTTGTAGGAAGATTTAAAGTAATATGTTTGCCATGAAATACAGTCATGTGTATCATTACTAGAGATGTCACAAAATACAATATCATATGTGTCATAAACAAAATTGTCATATGTTGTCAATCAGTTCATTGTCATATATTACAGTATCTAATGCTATCAAATATATTACACTAAAATATATTACACTATCTAATGCTATCAAATATATTACATATCTAATGCTATCAAATATATTACACTAAAATATATTACACTGTCTAATGCTATCAAATATATTACACTATCTAATGCTATCAAATATATTACACTATCTAATGCTATCACATTTTTACACTATCTAATGCTATCAAATATATTACACTAAAATATATTACACTGTCTAATGCTATCAAATATATTACACTATCAATTGCTATTCAACAGCATACTATGGTATATCGCCATATAATACACTATCAATTGCTATTCAACAGCATACTATGGTATATCGCCATATAATACACTATCACAGTTAACTTACAGACCACTACTGTTGTTCTAAAGCGTAATGTAAATCATAAAGACAAGAAACACAACATTATACCACACATTACAAAAATATAATAAACTAAAGGCCCCAGTTAACAAACTTCTTATATATAGTAAATTCACAACAAACCACGCACACAAGATGAACAAGTCACTGTAGCGTAATACACAAACATAATATACAAAACACTAGGCAAAAATCAATGCACGCTGGCATTCTTTATGGCTATTGTGTGATATAAAACGAGAAACCTCAAAACAAAACAAAACATGCCAAACCTTAGGCAAAGAACGATGCGTGTTATTGTTCTGTACGCTCAGCAGATAAGTAATACAGAACAAAACATGCCAAACCTCAGGCAAAGAACAATGCGTGTTATTGTTCTGTACACTCAGCAGATAAGTAATACAAAAAAACAACAAAAAAACATGCAAAGATGTCGTGTGATACTTGAATGATTTGTAGTCGTCCTGATAATCCTTGTGTTTAGTATATATTGTGCATTAACCCAACTACAAGTATCGTCGATAGAACTAATACATAATATGTTTTGGATCTGTGCAATGACATTGTATTTTTGCAGTGAAATGACATTGTATTTTTGCAGTGTAACGACATTGTATTTTATCAATGTAATGACAAGAACACTATGCAATGTGAAGATACTATACATTGTGCAGTCGTAAAGACATTACAGTTTTGAAATGTAAAGATATCATAGTCTTGAAGTGTAAACTGTAAAGAGCACTAGTTTCACATACAAGTGTTTATAGTTTAACTTTGTCAACACTGCCATTAGAAAACAACAACAACAAAAAACAACTGATAAATTAAAAGACAAACGATCTATTGAGGATATTTATTAGGGTGATTAGACACTAACACACACACACACACAAAATGTCACTTTAAGAAAGATATAATTCGAAAGTTTTTAAAAAGTTAAAATTTTAGTGTTTTCAGTAGTTTGCAGGAAACTTAAGTTGAATGAAACATATCATCTAGAATTTACGTTCATATCCAATAGCCGTTAACAAGTTTAATTCACGGAAAGTATTATGAGGAAAGAGACTGCTCGAATTGTGATTGGTCCATATAAAGATAACGTAATTATGGTTCGTTGGAATTCATCTAGCCGTCTAAAAATGCGTAAAAATTAATTCAGTGTCAGGAACCAGCAGCTACATATAGTCAGTGTTTAAATTATTCTAATTGTTCTAATAAATATTAACTAACTGAGGAGAACACGTAGTTTGTCCAAAGGCTTTTAAATTGATGTTTTAAGGAGTAACTAATTGGATGTAAGTTCAAGTTCTGCCCCCGTGTATTTTGGGGATTATTTAATTATTCGTTAATTGGAAAGAAAAAATACGTGCTTGTTATGGTCATAAAATACCATGTTTTTCTTAGTGACGTCACCTAAAGACTATAAACAAAAATCTAATGACCCTTTCTCTCAATTTTTAGATGGGGCACTTTGTGCTCGGCCCTTGTTAGCTGTACTGCTAGATAAGTGATAAGGCACGTTGTATATTCATTAACCAGTCCTGTATCCTACAGCGCCGACAGACCTAATTTACTAAAACTAGTATCACACTGTGTTATCAGCTACGCACACACCCACAGACAGATGGGAAGAGAGAAAGTGTGAGTAACGAATGGTAGTTTAAAAAATTCATGGAGTGGCCTCAGTTTTGAGATAGAATGTTTGCACAAGGATGACGTCACAGAGAATGTGTGGTTGAGCAAGAACTAGAGAGAGAGAGAGAAAGAGAGAGGGACAGGGATACAAGAAAAGATGAATGATCAGTAAGATAAAGCCAGAGAAAGACGCACTTGAAAACAACTGTCCTGTGCACATGGCGGTGATGAAGGCCATTGGTACTTCAAGACGCGTTTACTCAGCTGTTAGTAAGCCTATCAAAAGATTGTCAATATTTAGGGACTTAGAAACAACAGGTTGTGTGCCCTTGATCACACTGTATGTATACTATGAGCGTGTGTATGGTGTGTGAGGAAGGGAGAGAAAGTGAAAGGGGAGGGGGTAGTGTAAAAAAGAGGCAGACAGGAAGAGTTGGAATGAAGAGGGTAGTAAAAAAGGAGTGACAAATAATAAGATAAAATAAATATAACTGTTCAGCTTATTTCATTTCCCAAGATTTGTAAGCGCTGAGAGAGAGGATGTGAGAAAGTATTTATGAATTAAATTCGTCTTATTTGAACCTATGTATCCTGTTTTATGTCATGAAAGAGATTAAAGTGGAAAATAGAAATATTTATAAATCATGTACGTAAATAGATAGACAGACATTATACAGAAAGGATATAAAGATATATAAATATATAGAAAGGCATATGCAAGCAGACAAGAAAGAGAGAGAGAGAGAGAGGGTTAAGGTCTTTTTAAAAAAATCATATGGAGCACTCCAGTAATAAACATGTGTTAACAACATCAGTAAGTGTAGCTAGTATAGACCTAAGGCACTTCAAAACACAGATGCGCGGATCGGACCAAGATCACATGACTCAGAAGTAATATCAGTCCAATGATGAGTTTAAATGAGGTAATGTTTTAGGGAATCTTGAGTGAGGTAATGTTTTAGGGAATCTTGTGTGATGAATTCACAAGGGGTATAGGGAGGTTTTGAAACTCTTGTCACACTTGTTATGTGCTGATTGGTCCGTATCCTTAACGATTCTTTTGCTTATTTTTCATTATATTATAGGAGAAATTTGCAAAAGGTCAGAAAGTGGGCATGTAGTTTCTTCTTGGACAGTATATTATCACTTATAGCAAACAACTGTTTGTTGCTGGTATTATCAGCAATCTTGATACAGAACTGGACAGAGTATGTTCTGTAGACTAGATGAGTGGCTTATTTTCTCGGCTGTTATCAGCAGTATTGTACTCAGAGTGCCTTGTTTTTTTGGGGGGTTGTTATCAGGTATGTTGTACTGAAATAGAGTGGCTTGTTGTCTTGGCTGTTAACAGCGGTATTGTACTGAAATAGAGTGGTTTGTGCTTTGGTTGTTATCAGCAGTATTGTACTGAAATAGATAGAGTGGCTTGTTTTTGGTTGTTATCAGCAGTGTTGTACTGAAATAGATAGAGTGGCTGTTTTTTGGTTATCAGCAGTTTTGTAGTGAAATAGATAGTGGCTTGTTTTCCTGGATGTAAGAGTTGCTTACATGGATGTGTTCTGTGCTTACGCGATGAATGTGATATGTGTTTACATGATGGATGTGAGATGTGTTTACATAATGGATGTGTTCTGTGCTAACGCGATGAATGTGAGATGAGTTTACATGATGGATGTAACATGTTTTACATGAATAGATGTGAGAAGTGATTACATGATGAATGTGCGCTGTGTTTACATGATGAAAAAACTTAGCAGAACCCTGACTGGTACCGTATGAAATATTGTTTGGAATGGCTGAATGTTTACCAATTACCAAACAATGCTATCTTGCGACACGTATGTAGTACTGATGATGCCAGATATATGCTGGAGAGGTGGAGCACTGTTTTAAAACAGTACTGATGATGCCAGATATATGCTGGAGAGGTGGAGCACTGTGTAATGATCAACAATGTCAAAGGTTGCAGAAAGGTCAAGGAGAGTCAGAAGTGAAATCTTTCCATCATTCAAAGCACAGAGAAAGTCATTAACAAATGTGGGCAGTTTCAATCCTCGGGCAAGGGAGATAATAAAACTGCAAATGATTGACAAGATTATAGTTATTTCATTGAGCTGCTAGGACACAAACACCTTTATTCCAGGACACTGGGGGACATATTTCACAATAAATTCAAATAAAATTCTTCTTTACAATTCTAAAGTAACTAGAAAGTCTTTTTGTTAGCAAGACTAAACTTTTAAATCGAACTGTCAAAATATCTTATTTCCAAACTGATACATTTCAATTACATTGAAAACTGTGACGCTAACGCCACTAAGTTAATGGTTAGATGGTTATTATTAATTAATCATCCATAACTAATTACAAGTAATGAGAATCTTAATTTGTTATTAATAATTCTCCAGCAGACACCACACGTCTCTCCCACTTGGTGGATATGCGGCATTGTAAACGATTTATCTCTTCCACAACATTAAAGACAAATATTTACCGTCACACAACATTAAAGACAAACATTTACCGTCACACAACATTAAAGACAAATATTTACCGTCACACAACATTAAAGACAAACATTTACCGTCACACAACATTAAAGACAAATATTTACTGTCACACAACATTAAAGACAAACATTTACCGTCACACAACATTAAAGACAAACATTTACCGTCACACAACATTAAAGACAAACAATTACCGTCACACAACATTAAAGACAAACATTTACCGTCACACAACATTAAAGACAAACAATTACCATCACACAACATTAAAGACAAACAATTACCGTCACACAACATTAAAGACAAACAATACCCGTCACACAACATTAAAGACAAACAATTGCCGTCACACAACATTAAAGACAAATATTTACATAATATTTCCAAAGGTGAAAAACGTCTTATTGAAAGAGAAGATGAATCCGTCTTTTAATCTATATTTAGTGAGTCCTCATCCACCCACTTTCTTCACCAACATATGGTCATCAGTACATGTAAGAAGGTCAATAAATTTAACAATAAATTTATTAAATCAACAGTAAAATATGAATTTAACAAATAAAATGAAAAAGAATACTTGATATAAACATTTTACGAAAGTACATTCAAATTATTTTAATATCTATACAGTCTTAAACCTTATAACCCACAGTTCAACAGATTAGTATCAATACAAATCACAGGATAGCTTTTATCAGAGAACAGAAATGGAGTTATTAAAGATAAGCAATAATAGTGGATGAGTGAATGCGTGGGTGGACCGATAGATGGATGGACTGATGGATCTGATTGATAGATATAGAGATAGATTTGACTGGATGTGTGGGTGTACGATAGACAGACGGGTGGATGGGTGAGTGGATTGACGAAAGGAGACAGAGAGAGAGAGAGAGAGAGAGAGAGAGAGAGAGAGAGAGAGAGAGAGAGAGAGAGAGAGAGATTCGGAAAGAGATGATGTAAAAACATACAGGAATATTGTGATCAATAACCCGATACGCTTGAGTGACTCTTAATATAGGGAGCGGTTATGTGGCATTCGCCGACTGATCAACGAGCAGAGAAAACGCGAAACACAGCACTCGACTAATCTTATTCTTGTCCTTCACATCACTATCAAGCTGAGCGGTCTGTTGTGATTGCGCTTCGGAGTGCCTGGCTGTCGATCTGAACTCGTACAATCCTCGGGCCTAGCTGTTCATTGTCTGCCTTCAACGTGGACAAATATTTTCCCACTTTTGTGTCGATGTCAGCCGATATTGCTGCACCACCATCCCCTCCCGGAATCTCCTGCGGGCTTT
The DNA here is from genome assembly GCA_028829895.1 of Sinotaia quadrata. Classification (NCBI taxonomy): domain Eukaryota; kingdom Metazoa; phylum Mollusca; class Gastropoda; order Architaenioglossa; family Viviparidae; genus Sinotaia; species Sinotaia quadrata. The sequence goes on from CM054177.1 coordinate 87,403,934, forward strand.
TCTGCTTTGCAGTCCCAGCGCACTTCTGTCGCCCACTCTGCATGCTTGTGGCTTTTTTTTGGAACGTCGACGGTAATGGACCGTTAAACAGTTGTTTTCTACTGATCAAATCTTTCCGCACGATTAAACGAGGTAAAATTATCTCATAGTATTGCCGTAAGTACTCGAAATTTGATGATAACATCTTGGTAGGACGTGTAAGAGAACGGGGGGAGGGGGGAATTAGGCGTGTTACATTTATGGACAAACTCGGTACCAGTGGAACTCTAGAGATTTAACATTCCTCTGATAATGAACCAGGAATAACCTAAAAGTAAAGTTTACTCTGCGAATGGGTATAGCTAACAGATTGACAATCGTTGTGGTTGCTAGCACTTTATAGATTCCTGATGTCTGAGTTGTTAGAAGTGAGTATGGAAGACCGCAATGACGTTGAACTGTGGCCTACGAAAATGAGAATTATAACTAATCAATAACAGAAGCTTAAATGTCACGACTTCTAACCTTTCGGTAAAGATGGCTACTTTTTCACTTCAACTCGGACTTCATTTTTCAAACAAAGAAACGGAACAAGTACTTAATTCATGTGCTACAAGCAAAAATGAAATAAATCAGGCACATTCCAGAATGGACGACAAGAAAGTGGAAAGTGCACTACAGCCAGCAATCGATTGATTTACAATAATGAAAACAGACACGAAATGAAATGACTCACATCTTTTACAGAACCGAAGCAACGATCTTATTGATTGCAATTGTTATAACAGACAATGCATTTACTTTTACACCACAGCAATGCTAATCTCTTCACACTCAGGGCATAATTCACATCCGGGATTTTTGCCTACTCATTACGCGACTGGTGACAGATCGCATTAGGAGATACACTATTACAATTTAGTGGAGATATTAATCGACTGTGCACTGATATTGACAATTGAGATCTGTAAACAAAGTTCACTGCTGTTAATTTATAGATTTCTATGAAAGGTACATACCTATCTTGATACAGACATAACTTTCTTCAACAAAATAACTTTCGGTCCATCACCATTGGATGAATTTGTTATGAGCAAGTATGAGAATATTAGTCAAAAAACTATTCATTTGCAAGTGCTTTGGATAGCATCAGCAAGTTCCTGCATATTCCCCAACTGAGTTGTTTACTCCAACTCTGACACTTAAAAATATCAGCATAAGCAGTGCCCAAGGTCATATCACTTTGACATTTAACAATTTATATAACAATTAAGTTTAGAAATAGGGATAAGCAAATTTACTCTGCCACAGGGAGTACATTTTCTTTTATCACCAGATAAGAAAGAAATTACAGGATGCTAAAAACGGCTTTTAAAAATGTCTGTCATGGAAACCTAAAGGGATTGTTTTAAAGCTAGAATGAAACTATGTTTGAATAGGTTTTATAGCTACACAAACTTATATCCTAAAATCATCCAACAACAGTGTCAATACAAATCACAGGATAGTTCTTATCAGAGAACAGAAATGGAGTTATTAGAGATAAGCAATAATAGTTTATAAGTAATCTGGTTTAAGCTCTGTCTCAATAACCTTTCAAGTGCTTTTGCAACAATGACACAAGTTATCACAAATTCATGCCAGCTCCTCATGTTGAAAACACTGGTAAACTGCCATTCTCTGGAACCTAACCTGGGTACTTTTCTCGCCATGTCAGCTCCGTCATGCAGAACAACAATTGTAGCAATTTCTAGTAACTTCCATGTACAGAAATTGCTCACTGTAGTCAGCATACCTTGCCATCAATGTTCCCTCTAAGGTGCGTGGCTGCGCGGCCGCGTAACTCATTAGAAAATGCCGCGCAGCAGTTTCAAAATTCCGCACAAGTTTTTGTAGCAAGTGCAAGCAACCGCCAGTTCTGCGCACACAGAAAAAAGTTCCACGCGCACAAAGGAAAAAGTTCCGCGCACACAGGAAAAATATTAGAGGGAACGTTGTTTGCCATCACTGGAGTGTAGTGTATTCTTACACTTACACACTACAGTAGAGGCTCCCTGTGTCTACCACAGTCATAGCAGTTTGTAATAAGTAAGAGATTCAGGAGATTTGAAAGGAAAGGTTGCTTTGTCCCTGTAAAATTATAATCAAGAAACAAAGGCTAAGTTTCCAGATTATCCCTTTTGAACTCCATTCTTTCTTATATTCACGTCTCAACTTACAGTTTCCTGCAACACTATTTATTAGCTCAAAACTTGCATACAGCATAATAAATACTGCATATCAGTTTTAATGAGTGGGTTCACCAGAAACAATGTAGTGTTTAGCATACCACATATAAACATCATAGTTCACAATTTGTAGAAATAATAGTCTACTCATATAATATATCTCTATGTACGACGCAAGTATAACACATCAATAGCAAAAATGCACGAAATATTTTTAAGTCCATTCTCTCTCAATCAGTCAGTTAACTCACCATTAAGCTAATCGCTACCTTTCATGACTGGACTTCTTGCCACACCAAATACAAGTGATTAGATAATATAATTCCCTATAGCAGGTAAACATTTGATCTCAGCCCCATTGGCTGGTCTCGTTCTCGTAAATCTTAACCATTGGATAATAAAAACAACTCATCCAGTTGGAATTGGTTTGCATTACATCAGAAATTTCTAGCATATTCTCAAGTTTTTACTCCAACCCTGATACAAAAATATCATCCCAAGGTCGGGTCACTTTGCCAATTTATCAATTAAGTTTCAAATAGGGATAGGCAAATTTACTCTGCCACATATATAAATAATTTTAGCCTCGTCTTGAAGCTGGAAATATGTATAAAAAAATTCTGAATGTCAACTTGTAACTGGAAATATGCTAATTAGAAAATCTGAAACTTGTCTTGAAACTGGAAATATGCTAAAGAAAATCTTAACCTCGCCTTGAAACTGGAAATATGCTAAAACAAATCTTAACCTCGACTTGAAACTGGAAACATGCTAAAGAAAATCTGAACCTCGTCTTGAAATTGGAAACATGCATAAAGAAAATCTGATTCCACTGATCAGTAGTTGGAATCACAGCTTACTGTACAAAGTCTGAATTACCTCTGGAACCTCGAAAAGCAATAGGAAATCTAATTTACCACTGAAACCTCGATTTGAAAAAGAAAGCCTAAATTACCACTGGAACCTTAGCTTGCAGTGTGAAGCCTTTTATTAGCACAAGAACCCCAATTCACAGTAGGAAGCCCGAAAATAAACAAGTGGAATACATGAAATGACATATGGCAGTAAAAATGCAATCCTCTCACTATTGATCATGGCCGTTAGCAGTGTTTTAACAAAGCTACAGAAAGCGTACAATGAGAAGATAATCACCATCTTGGCCATATGCCTTAGTAAGGCGTGAGCTTATGTGGTTTCTATACCAAGGACAGACTTATCTCCCTTGTCTTCCCTTTCTTCCCCTCAGTAGATATATGTCAAAGGAAGGCAGGATTTATAAGCAATATCTAAATATCAAAGGTACATGAAACTTTAATTAAAAATTATCTCAATTAAATAAGTAAGGAAAAAAGATTAGAGACAAGAAAACCCGTTCTCTTTAACGTGAATACAGAAATGGTCAGAAGAAACAATGGAGCTCCAGAAATGAAAACAATCTCATTAATAGCATGGCTCCGGCGCACTTAAAGAAAGAAAATACGAAGACTGATGAGGGATAATAACGATGATTTTTTTAATGTTTCCTCAATGATATCTATAAATGAATGTTTAAACATCAGATAACGCCGCCTGAAAAATGTCTGTTTCAACAACGAAACCATCAAAATATATACCCTCAGAAATCAATGGCAATTTAAAATGTATGATTCAGCAATAAAGTCAATAAAAGTTTGTTCCAAAAATGAATGCCTCATAACGCTTGTTTCAACGATGACGTCTTCACTTTCATAGGTCATAAGTCGTACTTTGAAAATACATATTGGTACTTAGAGGCCGTGAGTTCTGGATATGAAGACAAGCTGCAAGCATGTCTTGAAGGGAAAACTTCTCGCGATGCATAAGGTCGTATGGCTGTGGCAATTACTCCTAGAATAGAAGTAGAGAAGAGAGACGAGGGATGGAGGGTGACAAGTGGAGTTTGTTGGGAGAGAAATATATTTTAGTCTCTTTATAGATAGACACTTATTACTACAAAGAGGGTCAATCCAGTGCAGCGGAGGGATTGAGGGTACACGGTACACGCTTTTGTGTGTTTTATTTGTTTGCAAATTCCCATTTAAGGTATTATAACATTTAATTAATATCAAGACTATTCATGGAAATTTGCCTGGCCTCAGAAATAAAGGTCCCCCCCCCCATCCCGATTTTTCGTGGGATTGCACTTGTATTCAGTAACAGTATTCATGGTAGCATTATCAGTCTGTATTTCAAGCAAATTTGTCAGAATTGCTTACACCATTTTTTTCTTTATATAGTACGCACTTTTTGCACTTAAAGTACTGGGACAACAAAAGGTCACGTGACGATGACACGTGAAATGCTGCAACCAGCAAATAATACTAAACACGATTTTCAGGGCATAGATCTTGCTGTGCATAGAAAATAAACTTTTATGGTCGGTGCCCCTAGGATAAACTTAAGGTGTAAATAACGTCATCACGATAAATACTACACGATAAGCACTTAATTCAGATATAGTGCGCTGCAGTAAGAAGGGGTTATTTCCCTTGTCAGTAGGTATCCATATTATCATCTGTTCGTGGAAACATGCCCGACAAAAACCTGTAGGCTTATATCTCCCGAATTTTATGATCGCTATTTCAAGAATAATTTACTGACAGCATTTAAAAAAAAGAAATTGCATTCAAACTGTAACCAATAATGAAAAGACCTTTTATTCTGACACTACGATCTCATGACGTCATGCCAGCTTTACAAATTGCTGCAACTTTACTTTAGAAACATATCTCACTGAGAAAATTATTGAAACTGTATTTGGGAATAGAAACATGAACATTCTGATTACAGTATCGACAACAAGAAGGGGAATTATTAAAACTTTATTTGGGAATAGAAACATGAACAGTGTGATTACAGTATCGACAACAAGAAGGGGAGTTTCTAATTAATCTAATACGACGCTATCCAATGACACAAGGTTATATCCACTGTTGTTTTCAAACCAGTAGCTTTCACTCTTTTTGTGACGTAAGGTACTCAGCCTGCTTCGGCCCCACAAAAGAAAAATAGGCTTCGCCCCCTCCCCCCGACGGAGGGTGGTTGAGGGTGTGCGCCAAACTAGGTGCGACCTGTTTCATCCCCTTCCGCCAGCCCTCCTGCCCTCCACCTCAGACGCACTGCGAGGCTGTGGGGCTGCCCCAGAAGCAGCCCAAGACTGAGAACATCGTGCAGATGAAAGTCTATTGCTGCTTCTGGGGTGAGAGAGAGCGTAACAACACCGCCCCCCCTCCCCACGACGGAGAGCGGTTGAAGGTGCGACCTGCGACCTGTTTCACCCCCTTCCGCCAGCCCTCCTGCCCTCCACCTCAGACGCACCGTGAGGCTGTGGGGCTTCCCCCAGAAGCAGACTAAAACTGAGAACATCGTGAAGATAAATGGTCTATTGCTGCTTCTGGGGTGAGTGTGAGTGTGAGCGAAACACACCAACCGCAGTCAAAAGTATTACGTGTTTTGTGTGTTAACTTGCACTGTTTCTGAATAAAAGTGTGTCGCGTAACTTGTGTGTTAACTTGCATTCTGCTTAAAAACCAAGAAACAAAAATGGTCACGGGGTTAAAGACTTAAGTTGCATTGTGCTTGCCAACCAGAAACTAAAGTGTCACATTATTTGCAGTTAACATGCATTGCGCACGATAACCTCAAACAAAAGGGTCACGTGGTTTATGAGTTAAACATTAGTGAAATGGAATCTAGGTCAGCCATAAATAAAAATAAATCCATATGAAATGAGTAATTCCTATTCTTAGAATCAAGACTGCAAAATTTAAACTTTCAAAGATTTCTATAAAAGCATTTATTTTGGTATTGAAAGTCAATATTTCTGAAAGAAATCAGAGCTCTCGTTCATTTGCGAGACTGACTTCTCACCATAGCAACCTAGCATGGGTAAACGCGTAGTTTGAAAAATAAAATATGGTTAATCGCTGAATGCATATGGCTGCACAAATAAGGGACGAACTAAAAATTTTCATTTTTTTACATTTCCCAAAGATCACAAATTACGAGAGAAAAAAATGTGGATTACAAAGATGAAACGAGAAAACTGTCGTCCGAAAGAACATCGGTATTGTGTAGTGAGCATTTCCAAGAAGAAGACATTGAAAAGCAAAGCAAACAGTATTTTCGGAACAGTTTAGGAATGCCAGGCATTCAGGGTTAGACACACACATACACACACATATATATATATATTTTAGGGTTATATGCGTTTATTAAATATATATTCACCAAAACTCTTAGCATTATCTTTAAATCTGAATTTGTATAATGCATTTTATTACATCAACATTTGCCTGTGTGTTCATTGCACCATAATATTTTACTTGAAATACTGTAGTATTACTTTTAACACTATTTATAACATAACATATATGACAAATTTTCTTGAATATATAATTTTTTTACTCTAGCAACTATCAGAACAAAACTGGTCTATATTTTCTGCTGTTCACTTTAGTGGGTAAATCCATTAGAAGGCATTTGACACTTATTACTATCCATCTGCCATAACTACTTGTGTACAAATGAATAGTTGACGTAACTTGATCATAATTAAATATTTTCCTTGACAGTTTATGGTTTCATAATACTGCATATTAGCCAAGTGATAGAATTTTGTTGCACTAATTATACCACCATTATTAGTAAGGTGGCAATACTGGATTTTTTCATATAATTCAACATTACATTTTTTTGTAACCGTACTAGATTGTTAGATCATATATACGCTATAAACTAATAACTGTAATATTATTAAGGAGAAATGCATACATTAAAGTATAATAAGAGTATTTAGCTATTAAATTAATATAACACTGGCCACTACCTACATTCATGCATAAACATGCAAACATAATATATATGAAAAAGAAAGTACTCTACTACTAAGAAAAGTAATTAAAATTATATATGAATAATAATTATTATAATCACTCATTTAAAAACGTGGCTACTGCTATTCTCTCTATTGTTTATCGTTAGTCAGTAAAGTAATTAAAAATTATATTCAGAATGATAATCAATTATTTAAATATAACTATACTGCAATTCTCAAAATATTAATATAGATCGTTAATACTATCCTTTTACTTGGTAACGGGGCAAATTTCGTCCACAAACTACGTTTGACCTAGATTCCATTTCACTTTATCTTTAACTTATATTTTGAATGTCAACTGCAAACAACACCTGATCAGTGACTTTAACGTTCCCTCTGCTTGACAACCATAAACAAATGTTACATTGATGGATACATTAACTAGCCCTCTGCTTGACAACCATAAACAAATGTTACATTGATAGATACATTAACTAGCCCTCTGCTTGACAACCATAAAAAATGTATTACATTGTTGGATATATTAACTAGCTCTCTGCCTGACAACCATAAACAAATGTAACACATTGCTGGATACATTAACAAGCCTCTCTTTCACTCCTGTGATTACCTGTCAAAACAAACGTGTGCTAAAACAATAACTTCTTTCCTTTTTCCTTTTGGCATAGCAACTTGTTTCGTGAAGTGTATTCCTTTAGTTATTTCCCGATATAAAATTTCTTACATATAACGGTACACTATACAGCCTCAGGCTCTCTCTATAACTTGCTTCTTTTCAGGAAAATTACATATGTGTGTCAGTATATCATCCACCCTCAGGTCTCTGAACCTGTCGGACGAGGTTTTACAAAAGTCGTGTTTACTAATGGCTGACCATCATGTCCTTTACCCACTAGCCTGTGGTTTGCTTACGGGCGCAGCTGTTATGTCAGTGACATATGTCCCAGGTTTAGACCTAGGGAACATGTATTTTATTCCCCGGAATTCCCTTGTGACTGGGCGCTGTTAAAATCATAGCTTCTAAATTGCCGGTCACATACTGTGTTTCAATGTGCACCTTAGCAACCGGTAGTGTGTCTTTAGACCCATTCACCTATGCTACTGAAGTTCTGTTTCCTGGGTGCACATCTTCACTCACAAGACTGGAATGTAACAATACAAGAACACTGCCCCATGTATTGAGCAAAAGGTCTGCTTCCTTACCGTTTCCTAGGCCCCTGGTTATATTATTTTGCAATTTTCCCCTCGTCCTCTGTTTTACTGACTACGCAAACCCGATTAATTTGCCTACCTCTGCAATCACGCGCTATGTATCCTGCCTTATTGCAAATAAAGGAGCTACATTGTTACATCTGACTTTTACTGTCCTGAGTTATTCTGCTTTCATTCCCATACATTCTTCTGTCATTCAGGGCGTTGCCTTTATCACTTCCGTTCTGACCATGGTCTTTATTCCTGTCACCCTTATTTTCACAAACAGCATTCTGCTGCACCTTCTCACTATCTGTGCAGTATTTGTTTGTGTTTGTGTGTTTGTGTGTTTGTGTACCGTGTGTTCTTTTTCATATAGTTCTACTCTCTCTGCAATTTGATTTAATATCTTATACTTCCACACAGCTAGCAAAACACGTGACCAACTCTGGTCGGTAACAGTCCATAATTTTTTTTAATACATAACTCTCTTAGCCCCACATACTGTTTTTCTATTTTGGCCATAGGAACCCACTAATCAAACAAACTATGGAGTTTTGCATAAAGCTTTGTGTCTGGTTGTTTGTTTTCTGTACAGCACGGAAAAGTTTTATATAGTGCTCGGCGGAAATCCAGAAGCACGACACACAACGCTTTCTTTAAAACTTTGTAATTATTTATGTCATTATCAGGTAGCATGTGGTAAAAGTCACGTGCTTGGCTCTTGAGGAAACAAGAAAGATTAATTGCCAGTGTTCCACTGGAATTTGTTGAGCAGTTGCAAGACGCTCTAATTGAGTCACAAAATCATCTAAAGTTTGGTTTCTATTGTTGAAAATGGAAAGAATTATTTAAACTATTCGCTTATCCTGTCTGGACCTGAAATAACAGTTTTCCACTCGATCACTCTCTTTCACTTCAGCCTGGAACAAAAGTTCTGTCCTGTTTCTCCAATCTCTCTCTTTCACTTCAGCCTGGAACAAAAGTTCTGTCCTGTTTCTCCAATCTCTCTCTTTCACTTCAGCCTGGAACAAAGTTCTGTCCTGTTTCTATAATCTCTCTCTTTCGGCCCTAGCCGAGTCACACACACACACACACACACACACACACACACACACACACACACACACACTCGGTGTCTCCACTGGCACTTAACAAGACAATGGCAATGCAAGCACTACAGAATGACAATACATAAATATGAAATGGTAAAAATTTAACGAGATGATTAAAAGTGAAAACACGAAGCTTTATATAACAACAACTAAATAAAAGAAAAAGTTAATTTAGTATGATGAACACACACAAATAGTTTCACAGGAATAGATAAATTAATATTGTCACTAAAAGAATCTAATGTTTCTGGGTGTCTTGTGACTCCCCTAGACACGAAACGATTCTGACTTATGCACAGAGTTTCAATGTCACGTGATCCAGTGGGGCCAGTGGCCACAATCAAATAAATTCAGTATGAACTCGGATCAGTTTTCATACTACCCAAGTCCTATTTGAAAGTAAATACATAATTCCATTTTTTTCTTTCTAAACCCAAAATCCTCAGAGTTGAACTTTAAGCACTTGTTTTCTGGCAATGTCTTCTGTTTCAAGGTGCTCTCCCTTGAGCTCGTTGTCTCTTTCGCCAGGAAAGAACAATAATAGCATCAACTCTCGGCTCCTACCAAAAGCAAACCCCCAAACACTGCAATATTTTTTGTGTGCAGCTTTATGTATCTCATTATATACATGACTCTTCAGTTGTGAAGTTGGGCTATTCCCCGTGTTCACAATTTTAAAGCTAACTTATTCTGTTAAAGAAAATTCATGAATACAATTTTTAAATACTCATTCATTCTGTAAATTGTAACTTGACACAGATCATCCTTCGGGATTTTGCTTTATACTCAGTAGAAAACATTAATTCTTTACCCTTGTCTCTTTTTCAGTCAAAGTATTCTGACTATCTATTTCTGAACTGTTATATTGTCCCTATGGACTTTTCTTGCTCTGAAAAGGCTCCACTGGACAGTTTTCTATTTGGATTAGCCTTGGTTGTTTATTATGTATGCCTTATGGACTTCATTAATTCCACCCATACAGTATTTATGCCTTATGGACTTCATTAATTCCACCCATACAGTATTTATGCCTTATGGACTTCATTAATTCCACCCATACAGTATTTATGCCTAATGGACTTCATTATTCCACCCATACAGTATTGCTGAGTTTTACCAAACTGTTCCTCATGCCCAGTGCCATGTAGTCTGCTATTGTATGGTCTGGTGAACAGTCCATCAACAGGAAAGTGTTTATTGCTATATGGTGGATTTTTCCTGATTATGGCCGATAGCTCTCAGACTGACCAATGTGTATTACGCAAGAAGTCTCCCCTACCCGTTGGTTCTACCTACTTTTCTTCAGCTAAGCACCAAAATTAAATACTGCGCATTCCTTTCCATTGATACATGACAAATCTTGCTATGAACATTCAGAGTGACTATTCTATGTTCGAATCTCCTAATGCTCATCAGTATGCTTACCTTCTGGATTGTACTCCCTAATTTTCCTTTATTTTTATTCATACAACTTTTCCGATAAATGTTCGTATGAATTCCACTGAATTTGAAAGCTTACAACACTTAAGGTTTTAGTGCCTGACCTTCCTGTTGTACCTTTACTGATCAGAGCTGCACTTCCACTTTCTCTAAGTAAGCCGCTCTGATTCAATCCCTAGCAGAGTCATGTACCATTAGTTATCTGGTCACTGTCTGTGCTACTGCTCGGCATATGTGAGGATCCTCAAGGAAAGATAAATCTACTCGCATTCCCTCAGTACTGATTCTTTTTCCAACACTTTCATTTTCAGCCTCCCATCTTTCCTTCATGCTATATTATTTAAACAGAATAAAATATATTTTAATAATGTTAACTGACTTAGCCAAGATAAAATCATCACGCATGCACGCACGCACACACACACATTTACAAATATATTGTGCTTTGGGGACATTTTCACTCAGTTTCCCTTTCGTCAAAATATTTCACAGTTGCCCCTCTCTCGTTATTCTCGGAAGATCCTCAAAATGTCCTATAAGTATTAATCAAGATTATAAGCTAACCACTTCAAGACTGAACTATCTTATGTGTATTATTACTGCTTAATTGCAACCCACCCCACCCCTTTGCATTTTTACATAACAGACTAGAGGGTGCTTGATATACTAAATCCTAGACATACGCACACACATACCTATACTCACGCAAGTACGCATGCACGCACGCGGCTGCACACACAATTATGTAAGCATTACGAATTAGTCTGAGGATGTATGGTGAAACTATTATAACCTATGTGCCACTGAATAACAAAGCAGTTTTATGTTTTAATACTTATGTTGTGACACTTCCCTCATAAGTGTGTACAGAAACTCTGTCTCTCCTTTATAGGCCCAGTTCTGACACCAAACAATTCACTCTTATTCCAGATCTGTGGTACTTACCATTCCACTCAGGCCAAGATTTCCTCGGTCTGCAACCCAACCTGGGAAGTCGTCTTTTGCAAATGTTGGCTGCTATAGAATCGTCTGCTGTTTTACTATCTAAGCTTGATTATTGCAATTCTCTGGACTCTGGTCTGCTACTGCACCTAGTGAAGAAGCTTCAAAGATTCATACCACTGTAGCCAGGATTATTCTCAGAGCTCCAAGAACTGTTCATCATTAGATACACATCTTCAACACTGTGAAATTAAAACATATGTTCTACTGTAACTCAGGTTTGCTTATTAAAATTCATGTTGCCTTGCGAACTGAGGTACAAAAGGTCAATTTTAAGAGGATTTGCACGGTATCTCTTTCGTCACAAAGAACAGCCTCTCTCTTCAGTGTTATTGTTTGTTCCACCCATATGTTTTCGTCACAAAGAACAGCCTCTCTCTTCAGTGTTATTGTTTGTTCCACCCATATGTTTTCGTCACAAAGAACAGCCTCTCTCTTCAGTGTTATTGTTTGTTCCACCCATATGTTTTCGTCACAAAGAACAGCCTCTCTCTTCAGTGTTATTGTTTGTTCCGCCCATATGTTTTCGTCACAAAGAACAGCCTCTCTCTTCAGTGTTATTGTTTGTTCCACCCATATGTTTTCGTCACAAAGAACAGCCTCTCTCTTCAGTGTTATTGTTTGTTCCACCCATATGTTTTCGTCACAAAGAACAGCCTCTCTCTTCAGTGTTATTGTTTGTTCCGCCCATATGTTTTCGTCACAAAGAACAGCCTCTCTCTTCAGTGTTATTGTTTGTTCCGCCCATATGTTTTCGTCACAAAGAACAGCCTCTCTCTTCAGTGTTATTGTTTGTTCCGCCCATATGTTTTCGTCACAAAGAACAGCCTCTCTCTTCAGTGTTATTGTTTGTTCCGCCCATATGTTTTCGTCATAAAGAATAGCACTCTCTCTTCAGTGTTATTGTTTGTTCCACCCATATGTTTTCCCATTTATTTTTTATTTATGTATCTTTGTTGTAGCTTCAGCTATTTGTTATACATTGTCATTTGGCACACTGATTCATTTAGTTAGCTACATTAAGTTTAATTTTCTGATGTGTTAAAGTCGTTTCTCTAAAGACCTTGAGAATATCATGTGAAATTATAGTTAAGTCTCCAAGCTTTTATAAGATTATGAGGTTTCTTCTTAAACTTAAAAGTTATTAAAAACAAATCTTATACATCAATATAATTTGTATTCAAATGTACATGTATGATGATGATTGCATTGAATATATGTGTGGAAGTGAATATGGATTTGTATGGTGAAGTAATAACTACCTGCGCACTACCTCTGAGCCACTGTGAAGCAATTCGCTATTGTAAGGTTAAGGTCAGCCGCATGATCATACAAATGAAACGCATTTCAGACGAGCTGACTTGTCGACAAATTCCCAACATTCCGTTAACAATACTTGGATCAGTAATAACCGTTTGATAAGGTTTGTTTGCTAATAATTGACGTTGGCTATAGTCAAACGAGTCCCAGAGCCGTCAATCGATCACAGTATGGTCCGTAACTGGAGCCAAGCTGCTAAGGGAGGGTAACTCTAGAAGCTACCTTTTCCAGTCTGCACCAATGACGTATAAATTCACGACTCTCTGGAGACTGCCGGCTTACAGTTTTCATTTCTTCTGGATACAGCATTTCCTTTGTATCATTAGACAGCCAACATCGTAATTTCCAATGATTAAAACATTAAAAAGATCCTAGGTGTTTCGATCTCTTTCTAAGTTTAGGATAGAAACAAAAATGTGCCTAGAGGTTTCTATGGAAAGTTTCGCACGCCTAGTTTGGGGATTTTCTTGTATTGTGTTTGGATTAACGTTGCATTACCGTATTGCAAATGTAGTGCAACTTTGCATCAGCATTATTTAATATTATCATAACGTGATCCGAGGCAATCTCTACTAATGCCAAAATCGATTGCGAACCGCACAGAAGGCGGGCTTCCCAAGGCTATCGTTACCTGAGAGAAAGAGAGGCAGAGTGAGAAAGAATGAGAAAGAGGCTGAGTGAGAAAGAGAATGAGATAGAGGCTGAGTGAGAAAGAGGCAGAGTGAGAAAAAGAATGATAGATGCAGAGAGAAAAAGAGGCAGAGTGAGAAAGAGAGTGAGAAAGAGAGTGAGAAAGAGTGAGAAAGAGAGTGAGATAGAGGCAGAGTGAGATGGTGAATGATAAGGGAAGGAGGAAAAGAGAGAAAAAAGAAAGAGGGAGAAAGCGCAAGACAATGATACAGAGTGGTATAAAGAGAGTCAGACCAATAATCACAAAAAGAAATAGAAACGGGGAGAAGGAGAGAGTGACAGCCTAGTAGTAAAAAAGTATAAAGATGGAGAGAAAACAAGGGGAGAAATAGAGAGGTACGTTCACACAGTTAAGGTGGATACAAAAAACACAGAGAGAGAGAGAGAGAGAGAGAGAGAGAGAGAGAGAGAGAGAGACAGACAGACAGACAGACAGAGACAGAGACTGGAAAACAAAAAATTAAAGAGACAGAAACGGAGAGAGAGAAGGACGGACAAGTAGAGACAGAGTCAAAGAGAAAATGACGAGAGAAAAAGATAAAGAGAAATAGAAAGATGTACGTATATTGATGCCAAGGAGACGGGCAGAAATGGAAAGATGTACGCATGTTGATGACAAGGAGACGAACAGAAATGGAAAGATGTGCGTATATTGATGACAGGGAGACGGGCAGAAATGGAAAGATGTACGTATATTGATGACAGGGAAACAGGCAGAAATGGAATGATATGTATATATTGATGACAAGGAGACGGGCAGAAAGAGAACGATATACATATATTGATGACAAGGAGATGGCCAGAAAGAGAAAGATGTACTTTATTAATAATATGGAGACGGGCAGAAATAGAAATATGTACATATATTGATGACAGATGGGTAAAAATCGTCAAATTGACAGATGTACATATATTGATGTCAGGGAGACAGACAGCTAGGGAATCAGAGATGGATGTATAGAGAACATAAAGATGAACATACAGAGAGAAAAAGAAAGAGACAGACAACAGAAAAGAAAGAAAGAGATGGAAATAAAGAAAGAGGGAAAGGAAGACAGATGTACTGAGAAATACATTTTGATAAGGTCTAGAACTCTAGATTACAAACTAGAAGGGAGAGAGAGATGGACACAAAAATAATAGAAAGGAAAAAAAGATGGACATATAGAGAGAGAAAGAAAGAGAAAAAAGAGGAAATAGAGACAAGCTATATCGGTCTGAATATCACAGCTAAAATATCGTGAGGTGTTTTTTGCGTTTAATTCGCCAAGTATTAGTAAACTTAATCTGAGTTTTTTTTGACGCTAGCGAATGGTTTATAACTAAAAGGAACACGACGTACATGTGTGTATTACATGTCAGTTAAAATTTAGGGCATTATGACTGCTTCATTACATTTTTATTCTCTAAATGAATCACATACTTTGAAAAATCCTCTCTTAATTATTACGTCACTAAAACCTCTCGTGAAGTAGTGTATAAGTTTCACAGCTTGACGTCCCTAGGTATTAATTTCCTAAATTCAGTAGTTATTACGTCACTAAGTCAAAAGGATACTACGTCCATAAGATAAAGAGACACTACATCCATAAATTAAAGGGGTACTATGTCTCTAAGCTAAGTAGGCATTACGTCCGATGTTAGGCAGTCCTTATGTCCCCAAGTTGAACAGCTAGTGTATTTCATATGAGAAAACTATTCGTTTCTTTGTACACCATATTCGGAACACTCGTATTAATATGTCTGTAAGGAGAAGACGTCAGTAAATTCCTACAAATCTTATAACAATGCTGACAAATTCCTTAACGTTACGTCGTTCTGATAGATAGATAGATGGATGGAAGGATGGATAGATGGATAGTATGATAGATAGTATGATAGATAGATAGATATAGATAGTTAGATAGATAGATAGATAGATAGATAGATAGATAGATAGATAGATAGATAGGTAGATAGATAGATAGATAGATGACATTAGATAGATTAGAGGGACAGACAGACAGATTGGATGGATGGGTGGAGAGAGAGAGAGAGAGAGCGAGAGAGAGAACCTCAAAGTATAATAATTAGATCAAACAATACATAATTATAAAGTTAAACGAGTAACATTTCTTTAAAGAACAATAATAATCAACTGCTGTGACGCAACAAGAAGGAAACATTCAGAGTAAATTTTCATATTCCTATTTCTAAACTTAATTGTTAAATAAATTGTTAAATTTCAAAGTAACCCAACCTTGGGCACTGCTTGTGATGATATTGTTAAAGTAAAGAATCTGCTAGACCTTCTGATGCAATCTAAACCGGATTTTTTTTAGTATTTTTATTTTCCAATGGTTAAGATTTACACGAATGAGACCAGCCAATGGGCTGAGATCAAAAGCTTACCTGCTGTAAAGAATTCCATTGTCTAATCACTTTAAATTTGGTGTGGCAAGAAGTCCCGTCATGAAAGGTGGCTGTTAGCTTAATGGTGAATTAAATGACTGATTGAGAGAGAATGGACTTAGAAATATTTCATGTATTTTTACTATTGATATGTTATAATTGTGATTTAAGCAGAGATTATTATGTTAGTAGACTATTATTTCTACATATTGTAAACTATGATGCTTGTATGTAGTATGCTAAACACATGACATTGTTTTTAGTGAAAATGTTCATAAACTATTATGCTGTGTGCGTGTATCTGGCTAATAAATACTGTTGCAGGAAACTGTAAGTTGAGAATTGAATATAGGAAAGAATGGAGTTAGAGATGAATAAACTGGAAACTTAGATTTGTTCCCTGATGATATTTTACATGGAAGAAATGAGAGAACTAATATGGCAAAGGAGCGCCAGATTAGCCTCAAGGGAATAGCAGCTCATCAGTGTTCTACAATGTGCAAGAGAAGCACTTGAGACTAAAAGACAATTGTGACAATGAACTTGTGATTTGTTATGAAAATGTTAATGTCTCTTGCAACCAGAGTTTGAAGATATCTACATTAAATGTCAGTATTTTGCTAATATCTGTCATTAGTCGTCAATCTATTGTTGATGCCTGTCCTTATGTCAAGTTACTGACTGTCATAAAGTAGCCAACTTTCGTTGATGCCTGTCATTAAATGTCTAACTAGTAATGGCGTCTAGAATTAAGTATAATTTTTTTAAATGTTGCTTCTCTCTCCAGTGCATCCATTAATAACAGTTCCAATATAAATACAATGTCCAACCAAGAATGATGTGCAACAGATTAAAATGACCGATTCACTTTCTTTCTTTCTTTCTTTCTTTCTTTCTTTCTTTCTTTCTTTCTTTCTTTCTTTCTTTCTTTCTTTCTACTATCTATCTATCTATCTATCTATCTATCTATCTATCTATCTATCTATCTATCTATCTATCTATCTATCTATCTATCTATCTATCTATCTAATCTATCTATCTATCTATCCATCTATCTGTCTTTCTATCCGTCCATCCATCCATCTATCTATCTATCACTATTCTAAGTTTCATTATTACGTCACTGAGATGGTTGAGCTAAGTAAACTTGATTACAAGATCACTATTCTCAGTTTCTTTTTTCATTCAGAGAGATTGCGAATGTCGGATATTACGTAACGAAGAATTCACAGGAATGTTGAATGGCAATGGCTGATGATTGTTTCCCTTAGCTAGACGAAGCTGCTGCACCAGGATATTGACTAGTGGGAATTGTAATATCCAATTTCTCCACACATAAGAATCCTGCCAGTCAATCTTTCATGGGCTGAAAAGTGTCAAGGCCAGCACCTTTCCCGACGCTTATTCACATCTTAGATGGCGCTGCAAGAGAATGACGTATACAGTCGGATCGAGTGCACTTTGAACGCCAATTAATCATTTTCTGGGTGATGGCTGCACTAAACTGGGCTCGGGTGGCAGGGTACATTGTCACAATGTATTACGATTAATTCAAAAAATCTAGTTTTAATTGTGATGACCTGTTCACCTCTACTCATATACTCATAAGGGGTGCCAAAAATACGGCCGGCGGGCCATATCCGGACAGCCAAAGGTAATCATGTACAAATATATTTTTCAATTATAAACATTTAGTTAGTATTAGTTTCTGCATTAAAAATTTACTTTACATTTTTTCTTCTTTTTTTTCAAGACTACATTGTGGCAATCACAATCTGGGGAAAAGTTGATTTCTAGACTGACCAGTTGGCGTTACACATATTGTTTACATATCGCACACCGCTCACATGTTTCAAACCGTTCACAAAATTTCAAACCCCTCACAAACCGCAAACCACTTACAAATTGTAGAGGAACAGGCGGAACAAGCCCTGCCACGCCCGCCCGGATGTGAGAGGAAAGAGTGGAATTTGTATGACTGCAGTCACATGTCCTTCACCTCCTTTTACGAACACGATAACGATAATTATTTTTGTGTATATTTATGTGTATTATATTTATTGATGTGATCACTTCTTGTCTATTCTTTCTTTCGCTCAACTATTGCACATTCTATTCTTTGTCACATGTGAATAATGTACGTCCAGTGTATTCTTTGTCACATGTGAATAATGTACGTCCTGTGTATTCTTTGTCACATGTGAATAATGTATGTCCTATGTATTCTTTGTCACATGTGAATAATGTACGTCCTGTGTATTCTTTGTCACATGTGAATAATGTATGTCCTATGTATTCTTTGTCACATGTGAATAATGTACGTCCAGTGTATTCTTTGTCACATGTGAATAATGTACGTCCTGTGTATTCTTTGTCACATGTGAATAATATACGTCCTGTGTATTCTTTGTCACATATAAATAATGTACGTCCTGTGTATTCTTTGTCACATGTGAATAATATACGTCCTGTGTATTCTTTGTCACATATAAATAATGTACGTCCAGTGTATTCTTTGTCACATGTGAATAATGTACGTCCTGTGCATCGATTATTATTGAATTCCATCTGACACTCAGGGAAAAGAGTTATATTTTGTTCAGAATCAGCAGTGCGATAAGCACCTTATATGTCTACACGTCATGTCATTAGGAAAGGACTTGCTATGGCCGCCCCTAGATGTTTCACAGAAGCAAAAGAAAAAGTCCAATGCCTCTGATGGACTGCTTGTCAGATAATATGTTATTAGTGCATGATAATATGTTTCAAGTGAATGATAATATGATTATGTGCATGATACTAAGTTACTAGTGCATAACAACACAAACAAAGCCATGCTCGCTGCTCTAAAAAATATTTCTATAATCATATCTACACCAGGATCAAATAATATCCTATTAAATTTAGTGAATCATTTTGTATCCTATTCAGTTTTCTGTAAGGTTTCACTGGTAGGATTTAGGGCAATGCAGAACAGCAATGGTGATATGGAATCACCTTGTAAGATTCCACAATTTATTGATATGCTTGACCTGCTGCCTGGTCTAGCACCCATTAGTTCATTGTAAGGAGTTCGTTTCAAGGCGAGACATGATTTTATCAGAAATAATTCCTGATAGTAACTTCCAAGTAGTTGATAGGCGTGTGATTGGATGATAGTTGTTTGGTGTTGGTCCTTTCTCTAGCTATTTCATAATCAGGATTGTTTTTCTTTTTACCAGCCAGACTGGCAAGGTTTCTGGTTTGTTTAGTATCTTGTAGTTGTTCAGCAGGTCTACGTGTAAAGAGGTAAGATGTTTCAACCAGAATATTTGTATCTGGTCCCGGGCCGGGGGGTGGGGTGGGGGTGGCTTTCCAATTTGAAATCTTTATTACCTTCTTGATATATTTCTCGGTGATTGTGACGTTACATTAGTGAGGTGTCTTTTATGTTCATCTTTCAGTTCCTTGACCCATCTGGCTGATGTATTGTGCGTATTTGGATTGCTTTTCCCAGAAGGTCTTGATGTCCTGAATGTTTGGCATTTGTTGTTCTGTTCGGTAAATTTCCTGTGAATTCTTGATATAGTCATCAATGTCAGTTTTGAATGTTTTGTTCTGTTGGAATTGTTGATAATAATAATAATTAGTAGTAGTAATAATAGTATAGTACTATTCAGCCACTTTCCACGACTTTTATTTGACTGTCGGTTGTGATCCAAAGTCTCGGAATCTTACCAAGTTTCTGGGAGATCCAAGGTTTTGCGGAAAATGTGGGCACTTCCTAGGAGCGCTTATTTGAGTAGTGGGGCGAGTTTGTGGTTTCCAGGATGTTTATTCAGATAGCCTTCCAACTCACTTGTTATATTTCCCAAGGCTCATATCACTACTTATGCTTTTACATTCCAGTCTCTGAATTTCTAAATCTAAGGTCATGGTATTTTTCTATTTTTTCTCTTTCTTCTGTTTTTATGTTTCTATCACTTGGAAAAGCGACATCAATGATTGTTGCTATTCTGTTGAACTTATTAAGAACTACAATGTCTGGTCTTCGTGCAGAAATCACTCGATCTGTTCTTATCTCGAAGACCCACAGTATTTTGACTTCCGTTTCGGTGACTGTTTCGGTTTGGTGCATCCATGCTCTTTCTTGGATTTTTATGCCATAGTTCTCACACAGATTTCTATGTATGTGCTTTCCACTTCGTTGTGTCTTTAGGTGTTTTCAGCCAGAACCTGACATCCTAATATTATTTCCTCTGTTGTCTCATCCATAGATTTGCAAAGTCTACATTTGGAATCATTTGAGATTTTCATGATTTTCATTTTGTGTTATTTCGTGTTCAGTGCTTGATCTTGTGCAGCTGTTACGAGTGCTTCTGTTTCTGCTTTCAAACCTGCCTCTTTCAACCATTTGTACATTGATTGTTTTGTTGATATTTCATCGGCTTGTCGTACATACTGGCCACGGAGAGGTTTTTGGCTCCAGGTATGTGCTAGTTCTTGCTTCGTTGTTTTCTTCCATGTTTCTTTGTCTGTTTCTGGGATTGGTATAGTCCACTCATCTGTACTACTTCTAGCAGTGGATCATCTTTGTTGTTATTCCAGATGTATTTACAAGTCCAATGACTTCTCCTTCAATGACATGTTTGATTTTCTTGAGACATCGGCCTCCCAATTTTTCGAGATACATGGAACCTGTCTACGTCCACTTTGGGGAGGGGGGTAAGGTTTTATGTACTGAGTAGTTTTCTTGGTTTTTTTCCCAGTTTATTTATTTCATTTGCTGTCCAATCTCTGTATCTCCACTGTAGCTGACTACAGGTATTGCGTGTAGGTGTCGAACACTTAAGTGGTGCGTGGGAAAATTCGATGAAAAATGAAAATATATTTATTATATAAGCAATCGCTTTTATATTTTTTTTTTTACTTTAAAAAAAAAGTCATCATTGCGCGTTTTATCAGGGAGTGGAAGTGAAGTTTTCCATTTTTTTTTTACAAAACCCCCAAGAAAAATCCCTCTCTTCTGATGTGAGTGGCTCTTTGGTGCTTCTTCTGCAATGGAAACCTTAGAGTTAAACTTGAAGATAAAATCTAACTGGCGTGAAAGGCGACCATGCTGGGAATCGAACGCAATCACGAACTTCCTAACGTGTTCAAAGCATGCCACGTATGTTGAGCCTTTCAGCGTTTTGGCCAGCTTATAGTCATCTGCACTCTCTTTCAAATTCGTTCCTAGAGGTATGTCTGGATGAAGCCACGTCTTCTCTCTCTCTCCTCTCTCTCTCACCTCTCACTCACATACACATACATACATACATACATACACACACATACACACACATACATACATACACACACACACATTTAACACCGTCATACACATACTCGCATACAGAATCACAACTACACCACTGCCATCAGTCCACCACCATCTGTTTAAGCTGTGTGTGTTTGTTTGTGTTTGTGTGTGTGTGTGTGTGTGTGTGTGTAAGTGTGTGTGTGTGTGTGTGTGTGTGTGTAAGTGTGACATTTTTTCTTAGAATTCTTAATCCACATTCGTGTTTGTTATTACCGTACTTGCTAAATTATACGTTCATTGCAGACAGATAAAGAGAAAGAGCGACAGAAGAGAAAATGATTTTCTGCATAAATGTGTAAGCATAATAACTATGCTTACGTAGACTTACATGTATGCTGCATGTGTTTTTCTCATTCATGAACAAATGTGAAAGATCAAATTAATAAATTTAAACCAATTTCTGTTGCAAACTTGATGCTCTGGGCAAAATTCGACTCTAAGACATTTAAGTTTCTTTTGATGTCCAGACGTCACAGAAACAAACAATTCATACGTTTTCATTAGTACCGCGTCAGTAAACAATTCAGTTTTCATTAGTACCGCGTCAGTAAACAATTCATACGTTTTCATTAGTACCGCGTCAGTAAACAATTCAGTTTTCATTAGTACCGCGTCAGTAAACAATTCAGACGTTTTCATTAGTACCGCGTCAGTAAACAATTCAGACGTTTCATTAGTACCGCGCCAGTAAACAATTCAGACGTTTTCATTAGTACCGCGTCAATAAACAATTCAGACGTTTTCATTAGTACCGCGTCAATAAGCAATTCAGACTCTTTCATTGGTACAACAATTCAGACGTTTTCATTAGTACCGCATCAATAAGCAATTCAGACTCTTTCATTGGTACAACAATTCAGACGTTTTCATTAGTACCGCGTCAATAAATGTAGACGTTTTCATTAGTATCGCGCGTCAATAAACAATTCAGTTTTCATTAGTACCACGTCAGTAAACAATTCAGACGTTTTCATTAGTACTGCATCAATTAACAATTCGGAATTACCCATGTTATCCATTAGCCTCATAAACACAGACTAATTTTAGCGTTAGGACCAGTTCCAATTGATTCGGGAATCAATGACCGATGACTGATTTTGGCGCGAGATTCTCATACGCACTCCATTGTACGGGTGAATATCGATTATCGCTATTGGCACCGATTCCATCACTTAGGTCATGCATGCTACTAGGATTCCAGCTGCCAGCGCCAGGAAGTGACCAGGCCGAAGGAAACGATGCAAATGGCAACCTGGATAAAGAAGAAATCACAACAATAGGTGAAGGGGGGGGGGTAGAACTATTTATAGCTGTCCTGTAATAAGCGATTGGGGGGAAAAATTACAGTTGTCCTTTAATATGCGATGGAAAAACTATTTACAGTTGTCCTGTAACAGGCGATATAAAAACTAAAGTTGTCCCGGAATTGGCCTGAATCCCAGAACAATTGGATCTCAAACAAAAGAGATTCCTTTTTTGCTTTTTCTTTCTTTTCATTTTATTTTTCTTTTCCCTCCGCCTTCCATTCACAATTCTCACACCTGAAAATCGTGATCGTCCTAAAAGAAAAAGAAAAAAATATATACTTTATACCTAAAACTGGTCCATTTCGGCGGATATTAGACTGGGTGAACAATATTATTGGGAGGGGGAGAGGGGAAGGGGTTCGCTAAGCACGTGCATCTCCAGCTGTGTGAAGTGGAACGCCAGGCCGCGAGGCACGCGCCGCCCGCGCAGCTAGGTGGGCGGGGCGCCCCCTGCCGGACTCTTGCTTTCCAAACCAGCGAGGCATCCCTCTTCCGTGGTGGCGTCTTTACTCCAGGAAGGTCCTTTCTACGTACGCACGTTCTCGCCATCCGGGGTATTCCCATGTGTGCGTGTAACATTCCGAGGACTGATCCAGAGTCGTCGTCATTCAAGGCTTCGACGTGTTCACTGGTCACGTGACACTGTGTTTGTTGAATAGGTACCGTTAAATGAATAATTTATATTATGAAAACAAGAAATTTTCAAATGCGATTTTGTCGTCTCACCCACTTTTTGTGTATAGGCGTGGGTTGGGTGGGGAATAATGTGTCGGGGGGGGGAGAGAGAGAGAGAAAGAAAGAGAGAGAGTTTGTTTAAATAATTTCCTAGGGGCGTGTGTTATAACTGAATTTAACTAACATTTCACTCTGTACTTAAGTCATTACGTTCATTTTCGCGCTGGGTGCTTGCTTTAGCTCTGTTAATAATATGATTAGTATAGCAGTATGTTTCTTGAGTAATAAACAAAAATGTTACCAGATTTGAAATGAACAATAATGTATAAAATAAAACTAAATCTAACATATTACTGACCATCAGTCGTAGACTCATACGGAGATAATAGCAATAAATTGACAGGCGGATGTCCAGAAAGAAGGAGTGAAGATGGGTTATATTGCGGAAATGAAAATTGAACATCTCTTTCGTTGATCGGACATTAAGCTTGCCATATCACAATGCACAAATGGAACACTGATATTATATCACAGGAGTGAAGCTTTACATGTTATTGCGGAAATTAAAACCTTGCAGACTGATATCATATTGCGATAATGAAACACAGCACGCAGCAATGCAGAAATGAAACCTTGATATATTGCGGAAGCACGAACGTTATCATATTGCGGAAATGAACATTATACTTCATAATACGTGGCTTGTGGAACAGAAATATGTTGCGTACATGCTGCGAAAATAAAACTCTTGTATCATAATGCGAACATGAATATCAGTTTGTTATATTGCAGAATTAATATATTGTGTGTATAGTTGAGAAAAATACTGATTTGCATATCAACTTGCGGAAATGCAAATGATGTATAATTCTAAGGAAATAATAATCTGTTACATGAAATTACGGAAATGAAAATCTGGTCTATCAAACTGCGGAAATGAAAATCTGGTCTATCAAACTGCGGAAATGAAAATCTGGTCTATCAAACTGCGGAAATGAAAATCATGAATGTCATATTGCGGAAATACAGTCGTGTATACCACATTCCAGAAATACAATTGTGTATACCACATAGCAGAAATACAATTGTGTATACCACATAGCAGAAATACAATTGTGTATACCACATAGCAGAAATACAATTGTGTATACCACATGGCAGAAATACAATTGTGTATACCACATAGCAGAAATACAATTGTGTATACCACATAGCAGAAATACAATTGTGTATACCACATAGCAGAAATACAATTGTGTATACCACATAGCAGAAATACAATTGTGTATACCACATAGCAGAAATACAATTGTGTATACCACATAGCAGAAATACAATTGTGTATACCACATAGCAGAAATACAATTGTGTATATCGCATTGCGGAAATGAAAATCGTGATTACCATATTGCAATAATGGAAACAGGTCAGTTCGTCTTGTTGCTTTGAATTTAAATATTTTAAAACGAAAGTATGAAATTTACTGCTGAAATTTAAAACATTGCAAATCACATTGCAGAATTTAAAGATAGTGTTGTTGTGCTGAATTTAAACTTACAAATTAATTACATATTGCAAAAGTATGATATAAATCACATTACAAAAAATAAAAACCTTCAAGGCACGTTTATATTTTACAAAAATTAAATTTGACAGGTTACCGGAATTGAAATTTAGTAGAACGTAATGCGGAAATGAAATTTAGTAGAACGTAATGCGGAAATGAAATTTAGTAGAACTTAATGCGGAAATGAAATTAGATAAGAGCATATTATTGCAGAAGTGAAACCTTCCAAATTATGCTTTTGCTGAAAATGGAACCACACACATGCAATTAACTGCGGAGACCAAATTTCTGAAAATAAAATTGGAGAATTTAAATCTTGCAGACAGGATGGCACATTGCAAACAAACAAACAAACAAACAAACCAAGCAGAGCTACTGAACTTGACTAACAACTGACCATTGTTCACGCGCGGAAAATAAAATTCTTTTCCCACCGCCTTCAAGTGTCAGTGGAAGACCACAGACCACCAGACAAAGCGTGAAAGAGTGGGCGTGTCTCAGAGCTAAGGAAAACTTAGATATTCAACTTGACGTTTGTACGTCGACTTGTGGGGCCCTTGTGCCAATGACGTGTGTCCACCATTTCCGGTAGAAGCGTTTTCATTACGAGGTATCCGCCACTACGATCTGGCCAAGGTGAGCAGAATTTATTGGTTATTTATAGGACTGTTGAGTTGTAGGAGGAATGGAAGTAAGCATGACAAAAAATCACTAGTCATTCTTTGTTAAAGGTTAGGAAATAGCCATGGCAAAACACTTACTAGTCATTATTTGACAAAGGTTAGGAAATAACAATAACAACACAACAGTTATTCCTTAACAGAGGATACGAAATATTCATGATAACACACTTACTAAGAAGTAACCATGGCAACACACTAATTATTCATTGACAGAGAATAGGAAGTAACAATACAACATACTAGTCATTAATTGTCAAAGGATAGGAATTAACTATGATTGCGTACTAGTCATTCTTTGACGGAGAATAGTAAACGTAACTACGTTCTAGTCATGCATTGTCAAAGGATGAAAAGTGAACAATGCAACACATTAGTCATTCCTTGACAGAGGACAGGAAATGGCCAAGACAACAACCTACTAGTCATTCCTTGACAGAGGACAAGAAGTAAGCAATGGCAACACATTAGTCATTTCAGAAGACAGGAAATGGCGAATACAACATACTAGGAATTCTTTGTCAAAGATATGGAAGTAGCCATGCCAACACGATGTCTTGTCATTCCTTGCTAGAAAATAGGAAATGCCTTTCAGTTGTAACACCTTACAGTTCTTTGTCAGAGGACAGGGAGATTAAAAGTACACCCTTAAACTATTTCGTAGGTGAATAAAAAAGTGGATGACAGCATGCTTAAATATATTTGGTTAGAGGACAGAAAGTATTCAGATTACAATGTGTAATAATTTTTCTGAGGACAGGAAATATTATGACTTCATATTTCAGTTATTTTGTACCATAGTTTAGGAAGTATTATAACAACATACAATTTTTTCAAGAAGATAGAAAGTGCTATGACAGTACATTTATAATATGTACTGTCATAGCACTTTCTATCTTCTTGAAAAAATTGTAATTTTGTTACATGGTAGAAAATTCTATAACAGTATAGTTAAGGCAGAAGATAGAAACACTATGACTAAATATTTAAGTCACAGGGTAATTAGCATTATGGACACATACGAAAAGCACTTCTACGAACATATACTTAAAAAGTATTTGGACAGTGGATAATAAGCCCTAAGGACACTTATGTAAAGCACTTTGCCACTGGATAATAAGCACTACGAACAATACGGACAGTACTTTGTCATGAGATAAAAAGCACTATGGACACATACGAAAAGTATGTTGTCATGAGATAAAAGACATTATGGACACAAACATAAAGCAATTTGTCATGAGATACAAAGCTATGGACACATACGAAAGCACTTTGTCATGAGTTAAAATACATTATGGACACATACATAAAGCAATTTGTCATGAGATACAAAACTATGGACACATACATAAAGCAATTTGTCATGAGATACAAAACTATGGACATATACATAAATCAATTTGTCATGAGATAAAGTTCTATTGAGACATACTTATAAAGCTTTGCCTATGGAAAGGAAGCATTCTGCCAAACGTTTCTAAAACAGCAGACTGATACAAAGAGTGATGAACTTTGACCCTTTCTTGCGGTGCTTTCTTTCAGTAAATAAATATCAACATACCAATGCTCTAACCGCTAAATGGTATTACTAAAGAAACTGTCGCGCACTTGACAAACGCAATCAAAGCCAAATATTTATTTCCTATTTTGTTCAGAAAATAAGCGACAGGAGTATATCAGAAGCCATTTATTACACAGTGGATCTGAAGAAGAAACATGAAGCTTCACCATTATTTTTGGGAGAAAAATGTCAAACATTTGTTCGTGCTGTTTTTCACTCGCTGTGTGCCATGTTACAGGAAAGCCTCTAGAGCACCTGTTGCACTCGTTACTAAAAGTACACCTTTACCAAGATACACAACTCAACGTTTCTAAGTTCACTTTAACGAGATACAAAACTGACTCGTTACTAAGTGTACATTTAACGAGATACAATACTGACTCGTTACTAAGTGTACATTTAACAAAATACATTACTGACGTCCGTTGAACCACCGATTTTGGTTTATTGGCTATAATTTATTTTGGCCTGTATTTTCTCCGTCTATCTGCACCACGTCACATTAACTTTAAACACACGTATCTAATATCTTCGAGATGTATTTCTGCATAAGTTGAAATCATCCGAGCTCATCCAAGATAATATATCTGTACGTTTAAAATAAAAATATCGATTTTTTTAAATTTACATTTTCCTCCTTTAGACTTTTTCTTTTTAATTGTTGTTGGTATATTTAAGGGGTTAAAGTATATGAAGGTGTATGGGGGGTGGGGGTGTTGAGGATATTACTGATATGAGTGAAACCATTCTTTCATTGGACATTAATTTCTTGTCAGCAATTCAGTGTTAAATTTTATTTATTGGGGTGGGTCGGTTACAAAAAGTCTAATGAATTCAAATTCTTCTATCAAGATTTTTGGTTAGGACTAAAATTAAACTACATCTGGCATTAACCTGTCCTATCCAACTCGTGTATAATTGTACTCTGCAGAGATTGAGCCATTTATTTCTGATTTTCATTAATACCACTTATCTCTACCATGTGCCTGTGTCGTTGCCATGTGTCATGTATGGATGCCATGTGCCCTTTGTCGATGTGTGCCATGCGTCGATGTGTGTCATGTATTGCTCTCGTGTGCCCTGTGTTGATGTGTGACATGTGTTGTTTATGAGTTCGTTGTTGCTGTATGCCATGCGTCGATGTCTGCCATGTGTCATTGCTGTGTGCCCTGTGTCAATGTGTGTCACGTGTCATTGCCCTGTGCCATGCATCGATGTGTGTCATGTGTCGTTGCCCTGTGCCCTGTGTTGTTGCCGTTTGCCATGTGTCGTTGCCCTGTGCCATGTGTCGTTTCATATGCCATGCGTATATGTGTGCCACGCGTCGTTGCCTTGTGCCATGTGTTGTTGCTGTGTGCCATGTGTCGTTTCATATGCCATTCGTTGATGTGTGCCATGTGTCGTTGCCATGTGTCAGGCGTCGATGTCGTGTGCCGTGAGTATGCGTCATGCGCTGGCTAGCAGAGAAAGATCTCCATCACTGATATATGTGCAAGTTTTTAATTTTATAAATAAACGTGTTTTAATCGGATATTTGGCCATTGTAGAAATTTATTTGAAGTTCAAAATATTATCAAATATCAATATGTATTCTAACCGATCACTCATCATTTCAGATGTTGCCACTTGCCTGAAAGTATGAGTTACTTCCCTTGTTAGGAAGGTCAGATGTATTTCTTCTCTATCGCAGTTTTATTGCCTCACTTCAGATCAGTATTAGGGTGAACCAGTCAAGAAAACAGTATTCTGCGATCTTGCACTAAGCACAATGAGAAATTCGCATTATGTGTGCTGAACATACAGCGCGCACTCTGTGGACCTACTACTAACAGTGCTGAAGAACAAGCAATGTGCAATCTGTGGACCTACTACTAACAGTGTTGAAGAACAAGCAATGTGCAATCTGTGGACTTACTACTAACAGTGTTGAAGAACAAGCAATGTGCAATCTGTGGACTTACTACTAACAGTGTTGAAGAACAAGCAATGTGCAATCTGTGGACTTACTACTAACAGTGCTGAAGAACAAGCAATGTGCAATCTGTGGACTTACTACTAACAGTGTTGAAGAACAAGCAATGTGCAATCTGTGGACTTACTACTAACAGTGTTGAAGAACAAGCAATGTGCAATCTGTGGACTTACTACTAACAGTGTTGAAGAACAAGCAATGTGCAATCTGTGGACTTACTACTAACTTGGCTGAGGAATGTGTAATAAACTATATACCCACGACTCGCTCATATAACATCTACCCACACGACAATCTACGGAATTATAGAAATGCAAGAAAATTGTGAAAGTGTTTTCCACGATTCCAAATGGATTTAATATTTAAAAAATCGTTTTGTTGTGATGCTAACATGTGCTTTGTCTGTTGTGAGAGATAACAATGAACACAGCTGTGCTTCGTTCGGTCTATGAGATTCAGAGCGATTAACAGTGACCCTTTCTGTGGATTATTGTTCTGAGTTATTAAGAAAGTGATCTGTGACTTTAGCAGTGATCTTTGTTGTTCTGAGAAGTGAGCAGTGATAGTTCAGGTTTTAACTTTTCTGTCAGGTTCCAAGAGCGACTTACTTGTGAATATTTTTCTAAGATTTTCAAAGGAATTAGTAACGAATTTAGCATTCACTGTTGTTTTGAGAGTTTAAAATTCAAAGGAATTAGTAACGAATTTAGCATTCACTGTTGTTTTGAGAGTTTAAAATTCAAAGCAATTCAAAAATTGTGTGACAGACTTCCCTGTGAGGAACTCTGTTTTATCCTCAGTCTGTTTCAACAAGAAGCGATTTTTCCAAAATTGTTTTATTCTCAAATGGTTTTTCAACAAATTGCCTTGTTCTGCGCTTAAATCCTGGAATCTGATTTTTTTAAAGTTCCTTGGCAAATTAAAAAAAAGAATAACAGAATATGGATAAGAACAGATGTTATAGAGCCTGTTTCACAACATCAGGCTCAACGCAATATCAACAAGTGCAGATGTGAGAAAACAAATTTGTTGCAAGGAGATATACGACCACTATTCTGTCAGTATTCTTAGGTATTCACAATGTCTGCTTACTGTGTGATTACTATACCCTACAATTATTGTCTGCGTATCACGTCACTAATGAACTTTACACACGTCATCAAGTTTTGTGGACTACTACATCACACACTACATGCGTGACAAGAGTAATCGAACCTGATTTCAGCATTCCCCGTGTTAAGGTAGGCTATAAATATAATATTAAATAAAAATAACTTAGGTGTAAATATGTTCCTGAGAGCCATTTCATGTTTGAAACTACAGATGAACGTGTTTTGCCATTTAGTATAATTTATTTCTGAAATCCAGAAATCCATTTTTATTTCGCATCATCGTTTTTTTTCTTTTATTGCTTCACTTTTTTCTTTAGATGTTCATAATATTTCATAATATTCGGGGGAGGGGGAGAAGGGGTTATTTTAAAACTCACTGAATATATCTGGGTTTTTCCTATTGTTTCTCTCTACTGTAGCTTTCTCTTCTACATGCTATACCTTACTTTTCTCTTTTCCTCTTCTGTCTTCTCTCTCTTTTATCTCTTCTCTCTGACATCCTTTGTGCATGCACGAGTGTGTGTGTGTGTGTGTGCGTGTGTGTGTGTGTGTGTATGTGTATGTGTGTTGTGTGTGTGTGTGTGTATGTGTGTTGTGTGTGTGTGTTTTCGTCTGTCATTTTCACTCTCTCTCTGCAAACGTCCCTTTCTCTGTCAATCTTTCTCTGTATCTGTGTGTCTGGGTGTTTTTCTCTCTCTTTCTTTCGAGGTTTGTTTGTCTATCCACACCTGTCTCTGTCTTTCTCTGTCAGTCTGTCTGTCTTTCTCTGTCAGTCTGTCTCTGTCTCTGTCTCTGTCCGGCAGTCTTATGTCTCTCTGTCTTTGTCAGTCTGTCTCTGTTACTGCGTCTCTCTCTCTCTCTCTCTCTCTCTCTCTCTTAAATTCGTTCTTTCTCTATTACTTTCCTACATTCCAACTTCTAACACGTATTTCTGTTTTAAAATGTTTGTAAAAATATCTTTCAATTTTGTTGGCGTTCTTTGTTACTTTTATTATTATGTTGCATTTTGACTACTAGCAAATCGAGAAATTTTTGTTCTATTCCAGTTTTATGCCATTTCACTTCATTAATGGTCTGCTTTCTGAAATCTGTTTCTTGTGTATATGTGTGTGTATGCATTGTACGTGTGTATCTGTGTGTATGTGTGCGTGCATGTGTGGGTATGTACAGTGCGTATATATGTGTGTGCCTGTGTGTTTGTACAGTACGTGTGTGTGTGTGTGTACAATACGTGTATGTGCCTACAGAACGGGTGTGTACATATATACACACACATAGTACATGTCTGTGCATGTGTGTTTGTGCAGTGCATATGTGTGTATGTACAGTTCGTGTGTGTGTGTGTGTGTGTGTGTGTGTGTGTGTGTGTGTGTGTGTGTGTGTGTGTGTGTGTGTGTGAGTGGTATGGTATTTGGGGTGTGACATGGGGAGAGACATTAAGAAAAAGTCCTGAAAACAAAAACTGCAATCTAAAGCGTCTGACTGCCCAGTGTTTTGCTCCAAGTTTTGCAATTCAAATTCTTTACTTTAAAACAAAACGGCGCTATTCACAAGAAAATTGGGTGTGATCAGGACTCTTAGAATTCTTAGAGCCGCTAGCTCTGATTGAGTTGGATTTCTGTCTTTGAGTTTGCTGACTCAGAAAGTCGCTCCAGGTTGGAGTGAAAAGCTATCTACTTTTAGGATTGTCTTAATGGAACTAGAAGTATTTGATTCTGCATTTCTCTCTCAGACAGAAGATTATGCAGTAGTAGTACTAGTGCTTCATGCAGTTATTTCTTCGTAATAGCTATAACAGTATTACTACTAGTAGTAGTAATGGCAATGTTTTGCTGTTAATGAAGAGGCAAATAAAACATAGTACTGCTAAAGATGGTATCAGAAGTAGTAGGTATTTTTGTAATGGAGTAGTTGTGTTATAATAATTAATAGGCATTAATAATACGTTTAGCCGTAAAAGTATGCTAATAGGCATTAATAATACGTTTAGCCGTAAAAGTATGCTAATAGGATAATAAGGAAGCGACGACTCAAATGGAATAATTAGAACACTTCTCACCATTTTACCTTTCATAGTGATGTCGATTTATTTCTCTTGTTGTCCGTACTGTGGTGGTGTTTTGGTTGTTTGTTTGTTGTTGGGTTTTTTTTTTTGCTGATTCCAAAACGTCTCTAACAGTGGAACTATCGTGTTTGCTGTATGTTTGTTGATTTTGCTTACCTCTGATTGACTTAATAGTTGAATATTTGTATTCAGCAAAAACAGTGGGTTAGAGTGAGGGTTAGTTTTACTATGTTTATACTTATAATTAAAGAAAATAAATTATACTGAAACATCGCTTCGGCGCCATACTTTTTACAGTGGGCTTGTTGGTTCGAAGTTTGATGCACATTTGATTGTTTAGAAAATGGACCTACTATTTATTTTAGCGGTGCAAACTTTGTTAGTTTTCTCTGATTGGCAATAAAACATAGTGATATTATCACCTTCTCTAATGCCATATAACCTTGACTTTGACCATGTGTTTGCAAGCATTTTCATTGGTCGTCTACTTCGGTGTACGTCACGAGGGGTTATAGGTAGAGAGGTGTTGCAGAGGCAGCTAAGAGTGGCCTTTCGCCTTGTCAGGGGAGGGAATACGGAATGTGCGTAGGTGATATAACTTTAGTTGCGTCATGCATGACATAAGGAAGTCATATGTGTACGGATTTGACGGGTTGGTGTTCACATCGTATCAGTGTAACCACACAGTAAAGAGTCCTCTAACTCTTTAGGATACTCTCTGTAGCAGTTGATGCGCACGAACTAATAGGTCAGAGTTCATTGGATCAGTAGGTCTAAGTGCTTTTGCAAATTTCATCAGAAGTAGACTTTTAATCAAACTTCGGTAATACGTTAGTTTCTGTTGCACCAAAATACCGATCTACCCCGTGTTCCCCCTCCCCCTACTTTTACCTCCCAGAGGCATACAGTATACACATATTCATATATATTCAAACGCTCATACACTAGTGCGACAACACACACACACACACACACACACACACACACACACACACACGCACGCACGCACGCACACACACACACACACACACACACACAAAATGATCTATGAAGAATGGTCCCTTTAGATGCCCAAAAGTTCTCTAATGGGTTTATGGCCTATCTCGATTCTCCGTTGTGTTTAATTGTAATGCCAGTAATTAATACTAATTAATTCGTGGGGATCGGCGTCTATTAGGTAAAGGCGCTAGTCTCACACGCAACAGGTCAAGGGTCAGACCTTTGTCTTGCTATGGCGATATTTCTCGATTGATCTTCACTCACTCCCTTGCTCATGAATATTGAATACTGGCGGCCATCGTACTAAACGTTAAAGCTCTTTGGAGAATTAGCAAACAGAAATAAATATCCATTACTTTTATTATTACTGAATACTAAAATCTGTACGACTTTAAGTAAATACATTCCCGCTTTTGTTGTATGAGAATAACTAAAAATTATATTATGTTAATTCTAAACTTGTTTCTTGTCAATCATGCTCCATAAAACGAACATTGTGACAGTATGTACATGGCAGTACACACGTATATTGCTATATACTTCACTCTTTTGTTGACAGAAGTATCGATTCAACTTGAGGTTTGGAAGCCATCTTTATTATCAACTGTTGCATAGATCTTGCCCTTACTAAATAGATTGCATGCTTCAGTACTGTCGACCGATGCTTGACGGCAACGCGAACCGTACATACTCTTGCACCCCAAGAGCTAGAAAATGGCATCATTTGAGGTCAGAGTGCATCGGATCCTTCGGACTGTGTCAGGACAAGGTGGACAAGACTAAACTATGCAACACTGACCTGTTTGACGAATGGGGTGGGGGTTGGGGGTGGGGGAACCCCAAACAGCTAAATACTGAAGACGAAAGAAAAGTGTTTCCAGGAATGATTTACAGAATTTTGGCATTTTAACCTCTTAAGAGTTATTCCCGTCTGGTTTCCGGTTTCACATCTCCTTTTTTGTGGGTGATGATAATATTTACTTCGCTCACATGGGAAATGGTTACATTCAATTCTTGGGAAATTGGTCACTTGGGAAATGGCAATATTTGCTTCCATCACGTTGGATATTACTATATTTACTTTGATCACGTAGAATATAGCTATATTTATTTGGATCGTATGAGAAAAGATTATACTTACTTCGATTACGTGAGTGGTGACTATTGCTCATCGAACACGCGAGTGGTAATTATTTGGTTAACTCCACTGAGTTTTACTGCCTACCTCAGTGTTTCTTTATGTTTTGTTGGTAAGTAGTTAATTCCACTGAGTTTCACTACCTACCTCAGTGTTTCTTTATGTTTTGTTGGCAAGTAGTTAACTCCACAGAGTTTTATTGCCTACCTCAGTGTTTCTTTATGTTTTGTTGGTAAGTAGTTAACTCCACTGAGTTAACTACTTCAGTGTTCATATTTTGGTGGTAATTGGTTAAATCCACTGAGTTTTACAATTATCCCCCTTCTCTCAGTGTTTCTTTATGTATTGGTAGTAATTGTTTAATTCCATTGAATTTTACTGCATCCCTCATTTTTCTTTATGTGCTTTAGTGGTAAACGGTTAAATCCACTGGGTTTTACTGTCACCACTGTGTTTTTTATGTTTTAGTGGTAAACGGTTAAATCCACTGGATTTTACTGTCCTTTTCACTGGTTGTAATTGGTTATGTCCACTAAATTTGACTGCCTCCTTCACTGTTTGTTTGTGTTTTGGTGGTAATTGGTAAAATTCACTGAGTTGTTTGTGTTTTGGTGGTAATTGGTAAAATTCACTGAGTTGTGCTCTCTTCTTCAGCGTTTCATCATTCCTGACGTGTTTGACCTCTGACCTCTTTATCGCTAGTGTCCTTCATTTTCTAGAATATTCTATGTTTATTTATATTTATTATTTGTATTAGTAGTAGTTGTTAGTAGTAGCTGGAGTAGTAATACATTGCATTAGATGTGTATGAATAGGAAATATCTCACAAATTAATTTTGTCAGTCAAGAATTTTATTGTCTTAATCAGGTGTCTGTATCCAAAGTAAATGCATATAATAAACCTTCATAGATAGATAGAGAGATAGATGGTATAAAGGGAGATAACCATTGTCGAACTTGACCGTCCTATTATTTAGCCCTTGGGATTCAACCTGAGGAGTTTCTAACCTTATATCCATTTCTAACCCCTTGATGTATATATTACTTATTAATGTTGTTTCACACCAGGTGAGTGTACATTAAATATTACTTTTTCAGCAAAGAGCTGGTCACGAGCTTTATATCTAACCATTTGGTGTGTACACTAAATGTTACTTCTTTATCTAACCATTTGGTGTGTACACTAAACATTACTTCTAGAGTCTAATTACTTGGTGTGCATACAAAATATTACTTCTATATCTAGCCATATGGTGAGTACACTAAACATTATTTCTATATCTCTATATCTTTCCATTAGTTGTGCACACTAAATATTACTTCTATATCTAACCATTTGGTGTGTACACTGAATGTTTGCATATATATCCAGCTGATGTGTACACTAAATAACATATCAGTTACTGAGTTACTGTATGTCCAAAGAATTGGTCATGATTCTACATGTAACCAGTTGGTGTGTACATTAATTACTACTTGTGTGTCTGGTTAGTTCGTTGTGTACACTGAATATAACAAATGTGCCTCTTTGCACTAATCATTTGATTGTGTATCAGTACTATCTCCCTTTCGATTCCACAAAATATAAAGTCAGTCGCCTACATTTTGCATTCCTTTACTTTCTTTATGCTTTGTCTTAAGCATGCTTATCATTGGCAGTCGACGGAATGGAATTATCCATTTCTGGGCTTTTCGATTTTGTGAGAATAGAGTAGATATGTTAACGCCCTCTAAATCAATTAAAACACCCCTTTTGGCTTAGCTACATGCACTCTCAAAACAGGGAAACGGTGTGGGTTTACCGCCATATCTTTCCCGGAAAAGGTCGTCTTCGTATCTTTTTTCTTTGTAGTTCAGATTAGTTCTATTAATGGATACTTAGTAAACACTTTGTATTTATTAATGAGTGGAGAATGAGAGAAATATCATGCGACTTGCAACAAGGGCTTGCAGTTGTAGGTTCTCTTGTGGCTCGGGAACTTGTTTGCACTGTGCACTAAACTTGTGGCTTGGGGACTTGCTTTTTCTGTGCACTAAACTTGTGGACTTGTGGACTTGTTTGCACTGTGCACTAAACTTGTGGACTTGTGGACTTGTTTGCACTGTGCACTAAACTTGTGGACTTGTTTGCACTGTACGCTAAGAATTTAATGACAGTGCGGAACGAAACGAATTCATATTCTTATGCTCCAATACAAAATCTACAATACTAGATCGAATTGACTTGTAACTTTTTAAGTCCTTTTAAGAAGAAGATCAATAGTAACTTCTTAACTCCTGCTAAGAAAACCAATAATGTAACGAAATTAACATTGACTTCTTTACCTATTCTAAGAAAACCAATCCTAAAGAAATTAATACTGACTTCTTAATTCCTGCTCAGACAATATACAACCTACTAGTTTTCACAGGCCCGGACAGCGTGGAACATAACTTGGATAATGGAAATAAAGTCGTGTTTATTATAAGAGACTTCATTATATCGATGACGCATTTCAGCGAATAATTAATGATTTATTACGTATGAACCTGGCATTATTTAACACGGCTAAGTTTGTTTTTGTTTAGTTTTTTAAAAATTTTGTTGACGCATAATATCTTGTATGTAGTCATATACTATATTCCATATACAATGTTAGTAAATATGTCTAACCACCACCACATATATATATATACATGTGTGTGTGCGTGTGTGTGCGCGCGCGCGTAAAACATATTCTCAACACCAAGACGAAATGAAAATATTGCAGTGAGCTTGATCGGTTTATTTCCCCTGGAAATAAAAGTCATCTTCTAACCTTGCTGCTAATTCATTTTCTGCGTTATGCATGTGCAGAGTTTCAACCGTAAACGCTTCAGTTAATCTGGACTTTAAATAAAAGTCGCTGGTAGTATCAAGTTGTTGCTGCAAAATCTTCACCATCTGCAGGCGACAATAGGTTGGACAGTGAGGATTGTTTTATTTCAAATTGTCTCCATGGACACTGGCAAGTATAGTCAGAGCGTTTGAACACTTGTCGTGATGTAATGGCAGTAATTCAGTCACGTGACCCGGTATATGTTAAAATATGCAGCTGTGAACACGTTGCAGGTTTGGGGTTACCGCATGTCTGTAACTGCGAGATTCCTGCCCACGGCTGGGGACTGGCGCGCAAGCAGTAAAGGAAAGTCTCGTCACTAACTTAGAAAACCAATAAAGCCCCTTCAGCAGAGGCAATAGTTCCAACAGCGCGTTGCTTCTGGCGTCAAACGGCTTCCTGCAGGAGCATGCCGACCGAACAGATTGCCCCACAGCCTGTCCTTTACGTCAAAAGTTTGTTGTAACAAAGTGACAAGCCCTAGCCTTTTTCTCTTCGTCAGCTGGCGTCACGTCCGCTCTAAGCGCGGCTTCCAGCGACCGGAGGTCGCAGCGCTAACTCCTGACGAAGTTAAATCCCCTTTGCTCGGATCTGGCGCTTACTTATCGTTCCTGGCGACGCTCATGCTTTGCAGGTGTGGTGATTAGAACGGTTAATGTTTTCCTGCCGTCCATTACGCTTCTTTCTTCTGCTTCTCTCAAAGGCTTTCATCTAGCGAAGCCGCAAAATATTTCTGCAAGAATGTTTTTGCCCGTTAATGTAACTGCTACTACGCATGCAAGACCGCCCACCCCACTCCGTTCGCCGCAAAAAAAAAATATATATATATAACTCATCTGGTATGGTTCAAAAATCTGCGGACTTCTCTACGTAGTCACTCTGAGATCTTTAGTTTGACGTCATAGCTAGCTAGTCATCATAGTATAGCACTATTCCGTGTAATCCAATGATTGTAATTCCAAATTAGATATTATATAATAATAAAATATAAGTGAATGACTGTAATTACAAATCAGATATTATATAATAAAAATATAAGTGAATTACTATAATTCCTAATCAGACATTATATAATAATAAAATGTAAATGAATGACTGTAATTGCCAATCAGACACTATGTAAATAAATGAGAACGATAAGAATAGAATTGTCCTACCATCATTTCTTTATTATTTATTACATGCGTTTATCGCTATCTCTCTCGGTGCTTTCCCTTGTCGCTCTTCAAAATGCAGTTAAGATTTGTTTATATTTATATTTTTTCTCTTTACGATGCACGCGTTGTAATACTCATTTCTCATTTTCTTTGGCGGGGGTGAGGGTAGGGTAGGAAATACTGTTATGGTGTTTTGCTTGTTTTTATCGCCCCTGTTGTTAACTTTAAATTTCTGGCAGAAGTGGTCTTCATGGCGCCAATTGTATTTCAACCCGTGTGTCATGGCACATATTTTTTATTCCACCTTTCAGCACCAATAGGACTGTCTGGTTGTCAGGTTGGGGTAGGAAGTGCAGTTATTCCATGTTAATGTGATTCGGACATCAGAACAAATAGTAAAAGATTGTTGCAGGCAACACACACGCACACGCACCCACGCACACACACACACATACATATATACACACATACACATACATTTATACACACGCTTCCATATATACAGATATGCATATTACACACATACAAACATATAAACAAACGCAAATACACAAACACACACTCATATATATGCATATATACTCGCACCTAGACTTATTAAATACGTACGACACAGAAACACGAACACACACGCACACATACACATAGACAAACATGCAAAACTGAAACTTTCATATCTTTGCACACTCTACAAGTAGACAGCCTCCGTCTTTCACAGGTGTAAGGTCGTCACTTTCTTACAATTCTCTGAATTTAGTCGGATGACAATGAATGCGGACAAGTATATATATAAGTAATATAAATATAATTGTAGTCTAAGTTTGTGTGAGTGAGTGAGTGAGTTAGTAAGTTAGTTAGTGAGTGAGTGAGTGAGTGAGTGAGTGAGTGAGTGAGTGAGTGAGTGAGTGAGTGAGTGAGTGAGTGAGCGAGCGAGCGAGCGAGCTCAGATGTATTTCATTAGTGAATTAAGTATGAGAATTTTTATAAGCCCTTCATCAAAGATTGATTTGTGTTAGATAACGGTCTTGCCGTAATCTGCATATTAGGTCTGGGACGGAAGTTCTCTGGAATTAATTACATTGTGCTTAAGGGAACATGCAATGTCTGGCAAAAGCATTTGTTTCATAAAAATTGTTTTCTTTCTTTCTTTCTTTCTTTCTTTAAAC
This sequence comes from Sinotaia quadrata, assembly GCA_028829895.1. Lineage (NCBI taxonomy): Eukaryota > Metazoa > Mollusca > Gastropoda > Architaenioglossa > Viviparidae > Sinotaia > Sinotaia quadrata. The sequence continues at coordinate 87,443,749 of CM054177.1, forward strand.
CTTTCTTTCTTTTTCTTCTTTCTTTCTTTCTTTCTCTTCTTTCTTTCTTTCTTTTTCTTCTATCTATCTATCTATCTATCTATCTATCTATCTATCTATCTATCTATCTATCTATCTATCTATCTATCTATCTATCTATCTATCTATCTATCTATCTTTCTTTCTTTCTTTCTTTTTCAACCTTTCTTTCTTTCCTTTGTACATTTTCACTCTATTTTATCTAATAGTTAGAATGGTATATTCTTTACACTTTTAATGTTGTTCGTTTCAACATTTTATTTCATTTGACCTTAGTACAATACTTTATAAAGGATCTTTTCAATAAGTTTAGTTGCTTTATAAAATATATTTTTCAATAAGTTTCATTAATTTATAAAAGAACTTTTCAGTAAGTTTCGTTGTTTTATAAAACAATAATTCATTCACATAGCCTCATAACGGTTTAAGTATAGTTTTCTTTCACCTATCTTCAAGAAAAAATTACAGTTCTTTAAGTTATTTTCAAAGTACAATTGAAAGGGTTCATTCACTTAGTTTCATAACAGAATAATGACAGGCTTCTGTCTTTCTTACTGCCACTTCTATTATCTTCTGTGTTTCCTCTGTTATCTCTGTTATCTCCTGTTTTTCCGGTGTCATCTCTGCTATCTCCTGTTTTTCCTCTGTCATCTCTGTTATCTCCTGTTTTTCTTCTATCTCTGCTATCTCCTGTTTTTCCTGTGTCATCTCAGCTTTCTCTTGTTTTTCCTGTCATCTTTGCTATCTCCTGTTTTTCCTGCTACTGCTCTCTGCTGCCTTGCCTGTGTTATCTCTACTGTCTCTTCTGTTAACTCTACAGAATTCCTGTCTTTCCAATGTCACTTCTACTGTCCCCTGCTTTTCCTGTTACCTCTACTGTTGTCCCCTGTCTTGCTTATGCCAGTCTACTTCCCCCTCTCCGTCTTTCCCATGTCAACACTGCCGTCTCTTGTCTTGCCTACATCACACATACGGTCTCCTGTTTTTCCCATGTCAACACTGCTGTCTCTTGTCTTGCCTATATCACACATACGGTCTCCTGTTTTTCGCATTTCACCTCTACTCTCTCCTGTCTTATGCCATATCTACTATATCCTGTTTTTTCCCCATTTCACTTCTACTGTCTCCTGTCTTATGCCATATCTACTATATCCTGTTTTTTCCCCATTTCACTTCTACTGTCTCCTGTCTTATGCCATAGTAGATATCCTGGTCTTTTCCTATGTCAAATCTATTGTCTCATGCCTTTCTGTTTCCTGTCTTTTCTATGCCACCCCTTCGCCTTAGACTGTTAAATAATTTTGTTTAAATCTTTGTGTTTTGTTACAACGCATATTTTACAGCTCATTTTTAACTTTTTTCTTTTGAGATATAGAAAATTATAAAAGTTAAATATATATCAGCCCATTCGATACAACGAACAGATAGCATTTGTCACATTATATTAACATTGGTAAGTTCCTATTGCATCTCAAATCACTTATATAGATTTCAGTCGTATGTCCATTGTTGGACCCGCTTAACTGAAAATGAGTGGCCTTGAACTTGGCTTTAAATGCTTTATATTTAGTAACTGTATATTCAGCAAACGATTTCTTACGTCCCTGGCTGTTTTTTATTTAGTAATTTTTTAAAAATTTAGTAATTTTATTTAGCAAAGTTCGTCTATTTTCTAGCTGTGTACGTCGCGTTTTGTTGGAGGATGGGCTCGAGATTATAAATCTCTCACTACCCCGGGATCCCCATAACCATGGGCTAGTTCCCCAAACGCATCTTCTGGCTGGTCACATGTGTTGGATAGAAAGAAGATAGTGTAGAAAAGAAGACTGAAAAACATGAATAAAGTTCCGCCCCCCCCCCCCACCAATACGTACAGGTAGGGTTACTTCATTAACGTAACACAACTGACAACATACAACATGAAAGTGAGTCACTCCAACTCGACGACCTACACATATCAACAAATATATATTTAAGAAGGAAATAAAAAAAGAATTGTAGGTGACGTGGTGGTCAACAAATATATATTTAAGGAGAAAATAAAAAAGAATTGTAGTGGTTAACAAATTGCGGACAAAATAGTTGGGATAATAGAGTTCGTTGTAATCAGAACAATGGGAGTCTTTCAAATGAAACGACAAACTAGTGAAGCAGAAGGCAATGAAGCAGTCGAATGTGGAGCCAATTAAGCTCGTTTGTTGCACCTGATGGATTTGTGGAGGTGGATAGTAGATGTGGATTCAAGCCCAACTGTCTGGTCTTGACCCGTGGTCTGTTTGAGTCAATGCTGCCTTCGCGGCTCAGCGCTCGGTTGAAGATCCAGATGACGTATTAAGTGCCGATCTGCAGTCAAGAACATCAGGACTTTAAAATCTGTCATCTTGTGTTCCCTTTCACACAGAGTATCAGAGCTAATAATTCCTAGTCGGGTTGTGTAATTAATTAGGGAAGGCTGAGAATAAAAATAAAGTAAAATATAATATTTAAAGATACAGTAGGTCACGTGACATGTGTTTGGTTAGCCGGAAGAAGCATTACTATCGCCAAGGCGGTCGATCGTGCTGGCTTGCCTGTCCAACTCCGACTAATGACGCAGTCGTCGCACTCTGTCAACCAGAGCGTTTACTGGTCAGTTTGAATAAGAGCTCAATACTAATTAGGGCCGCATTCCAGTCCTAAGGTAGCGGTCATCAGTCCTATATATTGGATTTGGGTTAAAAAAATTTTTTTTTTAGAAAGGTGGAGGTTTGGATACATAATACCGTTATGTGACAGTGTATATGGTAATTATATTTAGCAATTTTTTCCTATGCTGTCTAAATGCTTTATATTTAGTAACGTTTCCTATGCTGTCTAAATGCTTTATATTTAGTAACGTTTCCTATGCTGTCTAAATGCTTTATATTTAGTAACGTTTCCTATGCTGTCTAAATGCTTTATATTTAGTAACGTTTCCTATGCTGTCTAAATGCTTTATATTTAGTAACGTTTCCTATTCTGTCTAAATGCTTTATATTTAGTAACGTTTCCTATGCTGCCTAAATGCTGTATATTTAGTAACGTTCCTATCCTAAGTGCTTTATATTTAGTAACGTTTTTATGTTAAGTGCTTTTATTTCTTTTCATTAACGTAATTCGTGCTTGTATATTTCTAGAAAGATTTAACATTGTTCACTAAATATTTTCGAGCGTTAAGTTGAGGGCAAACAAAACTATTTGATTGTTCTTACTTTGCATTAATTTATAATTACAGAACATTACCGCTAGAAGTTCAAAACATCAACTTAGAATATAATATTATAATTAAAAGAAAGTACTTTTATTCATGACAGCATGGTCCTTATCGATTTTTGCATCAATCAAACAAAAGATATTTTCTTGCGTAAACCACAACGTATACAAAAAAAAAGCCCATCAGTATCTGGCAACTTATGTGCAAGCAGAGTAAGAGATATTATCTAATAAAGGTTACAAATAATATTTTTAAAAAAGGGTGCAATACATATATTTCTCTCGTCCCGATCCCTCACCCCTTTGAAATTCTATAATTTTATTCATCTAATAAAGGTTACATTTAATATTTTTTTTAAAGGATGCAATACATATATTTCTCTCGTCCCGACCCCTCCCTTTGCTAATTCTATAATTTTATTCATCTAATAAGCTTCTAAAAACACTTCTCTCGTCATTGCAGAAGAGAATGGCGTTTTTTAGGTTTGATTCCCAGTCATGCAGGGCGCTCTTCCCAGGGTACGCCTTGCCTATTAATGGTGGCTTTAATTTTTGCTCACTACATTCACCAATCACACAGGTAGATTTAATTTAATCTAGGCCTGTACCCGATATGATCCAGTGGCTTTTGCCTCTCGGTCAGGTTTAATCTGCTTAACCCACATTTTGTCTGTCCCATCTCAGGCGTTACGTCAGCGTTTACAAATGCAAATTACCGCATTTTCATCCCAGCGGGGAGCTCGTGATTCCCATAATTCCGATTCCCATAACTCTTTCATCTTGGCCGCACAATCGATCGTCGTTGATGACTGGTCGATGTTGACTGACACGAGTCGGTTTCCAGTTCTTTCGCTCGTCACGTTTCCAATAATTTGGTTGGCATGCCACACTGATTTCTTAGTCTTCAGGGACTGCTTCGTGCAAACATGTATGGACAGCAGGTCCAGCCGCTTGCCCATACCTGTGAAAGGGGGGGGGGCATTTCCACAATATGTCTAACAAAAGTGTTAAGAGAAAACTGTTCTCCTGAATCTTGGCACCAGCCTGATCCTGGTTATGAAAGTGCTGGTTGACCCTGACTCTGTCTTTGAAAGTGCTGGTTGACCCTGACTCTGTCTTTGAAAGTGCTGGTTGACCCTGACTCTGTCTTTGAAAGGACTGGTTGACCCTGACCCTGTCTTTGAAAGTGCTGGTTGACCCTGACCCTGTCTGAAAGGACTGGTTGACCCTGACCCTGTCTTTGAAAGTGCTGGTTGACCCTGACCCTCTCTTTGAAAGGACTGGTTGACCCTGACCCTGTCTTTGAAAGTGCTGGTTCAGCCTTATCCTGTATTTAAAGGACTTGCTGAGTCTGTTCATTCGAACTTAATTAGAATCGTTACACACACATCACTCGTCTGTTGAGCGCCAATGAGTCACAAAGCACTCGGCGAAAGCTATGCTATTTTTTCTTTGTTCTTTGGAGCGACTTTATTCATTCAAATAAAAGAGAGTGTTAGGAAGGAATAGTAAGAGAATTAAACTGAATGTTTTATGTGATGTAACTCTTTAAAAGTGGGTGATGAATACAGAACAGGTCACTGTAAATATTAATAATACATTCTCATGAACAGGACTTATAAAGCACGATCGTCAGCTATTTTTAAAATAAATACGTCATTGATACTCAATAATAGTTACAGAAGGAGGGGGGGGGGAGGGTGACGAACTTTTCTGTAGAACTAGACGAAACGATCACAAGTGATGTATTGTATGTATACAAAAAAAGAACAGTAATTGAAACGGTATTATTTATGGAGCAGTACGAGTATCTCACATAATCATTTAAACTCTCTCTCTCTCTCTCTCTCTCTCTCTATATATATATATATATATATATATATATATATATATACACACACACACACACACATATATATATATATATATATATATATCCATCCATCCATCCACCCACCCACCCATCTATCTATCTATCTATCTCTCCATCTATCTATCTCTATGTGACGCTAACGCCACCTACTTAATGGTTTATAATTATTAATATTAATTTAATCATCCATAACTAATTACAAGCGATGAAAATCTCAATTTATTAATAATTCTCCAGAAGACACCACTCGTCTCTCTCACTGGGCGGATATGGGCGCTGTAAACGTTTTATCTCTCCCACAACATTAAAGATAAACATTTATCGTCACACAATATTTCCATAGGTGGAAAACTTCTTACTAAAGAAAAAAAATTCGTCTTTAATCTATATTTAGCGAGCCCCCATCCACCCACTCTCTTCTCCAACAGAAGGTTATCAATATGTGTAAGAAGTTCAATAAATTTAACAATAAAGTTATTAAATTAACAATCAAATTTACATATAACAAATACAATGAAAAAGATTATTTGACATCAATATTTCCATAAAACAATGTTCAAATAATTTTAATACCTATACAGTCTTATATCGCAAAACACAATTCAATAGATTAGTGTCAATACAAATCACAAATTAGTTCTAATCAGAGAACAGAAGTGGAATTATTAGAGATAATAGTTTCTATGAAACCTTGTTTAAGCAATGCCACAATAGTCTTTTCATGAGCTTTTCATACCAAAGTCACAAGTTTATTGTTCACGTTATTACTGTCAATTCCACATGTTTCCCGTCTCACGTTGTAGAGCACTGATTAGCTGCTATTCCCTCAAGGTTAACCTGGTGCTCCTTCACCATATTAGCTCCCTCAAGCAGAACAACAATTGTAGTAATTTCCAGTAACTTCCTTGAAACAGAAATTCAATAATATAGTCAGCATACTTTGCCACCAAATATCAAGAGTGCAACGTATTCCTTACAGTAGAAACGTCTCGAGTCTATCACCATAGTCATAGTGGTGTATAATCAGTAAATTGGGAGATTCAGGTAAAACAAGGAAAGGCTGCTTATTCCATGTAAGATATAATCAGGGAACAAGTTCTAAGTTTCCAGTTTATTCATCTTTAACTCTATTATCTCTTACATTCAAGTCTCAACTTACAGTTTCCTGCAACAGCATTTATTAGCCTGATACACGTACGTACACAGCAAAATAAATACAGCATTTCAATTTTATTCACTAGAAACATCTATCATACTAAATACCAGCATTTTAGTTTTTTTTAAAATCTAGAAATAACAGTCTACTCACATAATACATTTCCATATAAAACACAAATACAACATATCAATAGCAAAATACACTAAATATTTCTAAGTCCATTCTCACTCAATCAGTCAGTTAATTCATCATTAAGCTAAATCCCATCATTCATGACCAGACTTTTGCCGCACCAAATCCAAAGTAATTAGACAATGAAATTCTCTACAGCAAGTAAACTTTTGATCTCAACACATTGGCTGGTCTCGTTCTCGTAAATCTTAACCATTGGATAATAAAAACTATGCATCGAGTTGGAACTGGTTTGGATTGCATAGCAATTTCTAGCATATTCTCAACTCGAGTTGTTTACTCCAACTCTGACACAAAAGTACCATCATAAGGAGTGTCCAAGTTCGGTTCACTTTGACAATTTAACAATTTATATAACAATAAATTATATCTTGTAATAGGGAAGTAAAATTTACTCCGTCACATTATCCATCCATCAATCCTATCTATCTCTCTATCTATCTGGCTATACAAAACTTGTTTATTTTTAAGTGATCACCATTAACATTACATCTGACATTTTGCAGTGGCAACACTTGGTCAATTATCTCTGATAACCTGATATTTGGCAATGATAAAATTGTTTTATTCTCTCATACTAACTTATATATTTCAATGAGAACACGTGATGTATTATTTTTTCAGACAGTTTGATATCTTCCAGTGACAACATTTGACATGTTATCTCAGACAGACTGATATCTCTCAGTGGTAGCACTCTATTATCTCAGACGAACCTATATCTTGTAGTTATAACACTCAATTTATTATCTCGGGCAGACTGATATCTTACAATGATAATTCTTGTTTTAACATCGCAGACAGATTGATAACCCTTACAGTGATAACACGTGCTTTATCATCTTTATAAGATTGAAATCTGAGGTGATTACATTGGCTTTATCACGTCGGACGTGTAGTGGTTAACACTTGCTTTGTCATTCCGAATGATGTTCCTGAACGTCATTAAAAGCACTATCGTCTCAGGCAGATTAACGTCTTGCCATGATAACACTTACGTGATCTCAGATACCTCTCTCCTCCAATATCACTTACAGCCATCCGGGCATCAGTTACTTTATTCATGTAAATAAACTATATCACCTTACTTTTGTAAAACGTAGTGGAAGCTGGTCTAAACTAAAATCGAAAATCTAGAATAAATTTTGACAATTGCGAACTTTCACGCCATTTCCGCAAAATCTACTGACAAGTCTGAGCGATTGCTTTGACGTCATTATACAAAATGGCGGCCCCCTTGCAGTCATGCACGAAGATTGGGACGAGATCTGTAATTAGTTTCTTCTGCACAGAAGGTCTAAAATTTATCGCAGTATGTCCGGTTGATAGGGCGAAGCATACATGACTAAGCGCAAGTCTACGTATGAGTGGGCATATTGAAATTGAAAGACCCACCAAGGGGGACGTCACTCTTTCTCAGCTGAAGAAGTCAAGACGGCGATGTGTGGTTGCAAGGTCAGCCAGAGGACTTGTTCTTAGAAGATTAGATTGCCCTCACTGATCACAAATCAGATGAAGAGAGATAACTTTAACCGGATTTACACTGAAGATTGAAATATTACTTTTGTTCTGTTTTGCTGACTATATTCTATCATTTGAGCCATTTTATCTTTTTCGTTTGTTTGTTTTCCTTTTCTCCGGTGCATTTGTTTGCTTCATAAATTGTTTATGTAGCAAACGCGTAAGCAGCATTGTCATTATTACCGCTTTTATTAATTAACTTAAAAGAGATAATGTGATTTCATCTTTTGCATAGGAAACTTTATATTAACATTATAAATATGAACATTAATCATTACCTTTAAAATAAACATTATTAGCATAATTTAATTAACAGTGATAATCATTAATAAAAATTATCATGATTAATTAATTATCATGAAGATGACAGAGCTTAAGACAAAAATAAAACATGTATTGTACAATAATGTGCATTTGTACAATAAAGTGCAAATTTGGATAAATGACGTGAAATTTTTGTAATGAGTTTTTTTATGGTGATGGGCTATAACTGTGTGCATGATAATTTATTTTGAATCTGCAATCATTGCTTCAACGCAACACTGACACTAGAATCACTTCTGGTCCCTTCCGCTCTACGAACCTTTGTTCTGTTTGTCAACTCAAAACAGAATTTACACTTGTTTCCGTGCTGCTCCAAAATGTTGCTATTTTTTGCCCAAACACATTGCATCGGTCTGTGCAACAAAGACACGGCAACAATGGATTTTGTTTTACTGAAACAATTAAAATAACTTCATCCCAGTGGTCTGTTCTTCTCTCATGCTACATCCTATCCCCAACTTATAATATATTTGTTCAATAAATTATTGAATTATCAGTAAAACAGACTCTAACATTTCGACATTACACGTTTCGTAAAAAGATAATCCATCTGTAACCTGTTGGCTGATCATGTACACAGTAGCTTGTAATTTGTACTCTATAACCTCTAATATCTACCATGTAATCTTTACGCTGTATTTTGTAACGCGAACCCTCTTATTTATACTTTAAAGTCTATACTCTGTTCTGTGTACACTGTAATCTGTATCCTGTAACTTACGCTTTAATCTGTAATCCCGTGTCTCGTAGCCTCAAAATATGTATCCTTTAATCTTTGCTGTATAATCTGCAGCCTTCACTCTATACCCTGTAATCTGTACCGTATAATCTACAGCCTTCACTATATACCATGTAAACTGCAACGTGTAATCTGCAGCCTTCACTATATACCATGTAAACTGCAACGTGTAATCTGCAGCCTTCACTATATACCCTGTAATCTGTACCGTTTAATCTGCAGCCTTCACTATATACCCTGTAATCTGTAACATGTGCCTTGTAATCTGTGGTCTACGCCAGTTAACCTGTAAACCTGTTACCCTATGGCCCTTAACCTAGCTTGAACCTTGCACTTTGAATCGCTCATGGCCTAAGATAAAGTCTACTGTTCTTACCATGGCCGGCAAAGAACTGGACTTATGATTGCGAAATAGACACTGGTATCGTAAAACTCTGTGAGATGTTCTTCGTTGTCGTGTGCAAAAAGACACGGGCATCGTAGAATTCTGTGAGATGTTCTTAGTTGTCGTGTGCAAAAAGACACAGGTATCATAGAACTCTGAGATATTATTTGTTGTGCCGTGCAGTTAGACCGTTTCCTGGTGCTATTTGTTTGTTGCTAGGTGTGACGTCGAAAAGGAAGAAAGTGAGAGGAGGGATAAAAGGAGGCAAATGAGATTTTGACCTTCAGTAAATTGATATGAATCCTTAATTCACTGAATCCCTCAGCTTAAACGATTTTTCTTTGCGCACAATTAAGGACAGACGAGAGAAAAGATTGGATTTGCAAAGATTGGCAGATTACACCGATGTCACAGCCTGGAAAGACGACCTTGTCCCTTCCCTTCTTCCCCACCCCTTTTCCCACCGACAGGAGGAAAAAAGTTTATGATGCACGATTAATATTGGCAAAGTATACACGCTCGATTTATACACTTATAATAATTAAGAAATAATGCTAACGACCAAAACAACGGCCATGAGAAAAAAATGGATTCTCTGCACATAACATAATACAACCTATCTGGCAAACCTAAAAAGGGCTGTATAAAACTATAAAGTGCACGACGATGTTAACAAATGCTGTATAAATCTATAAACTAAACAACGAAGCTAAATGTGCTGTATAAATCTATAAACTAAACAACGAAGCTAAATGTGCTGTATAAATCTATAAACTAAACAACGAAGCTAAATGTGCTGTATAAATCTATAAACTAAACAACGAAGCTAAATGTGCTGTATAAATCTATAAACTAAACAACGAAGCTAAATGTGCTGTATAAATCTATAAACTAAACAACGAAGCTAAATGTGCTGTATAAATCTATAAACTAAACAACGAAGCTAAATGTGCTGTATAAATCTATAAACTAAACAACGAAGCTAAATGTGCTGTATAAATCTATAAACTAAACAACGAAGCTAAATGTGCTGTATAAAGCTATAAAATGTACTTGGACGCTGCAGAGTGCTTTACGAAATTCCCCTATAAATGGGACTTCTAAGATCATGGCGACTTTAAGTTATTTGTGCTTCTGGTCTTAAAAGTCAACAACAGTCCCTTGCAGGCAGCTTTCCTCTCAACTGTGGGTCATGTCAGCTGTCCGCTTCGATCCTGTGGTTTAAGGCTATTGATTTATTTCAGTGTTTTCGATTGCTAAGGAAAATAAATCTCTAACTAAAACATGCGACCCACCAATCTGTCTGTTGCAAAGGACATAACCTGCTTCTGCTTACTTCACAAACAAATTTCTTCGCGTTTCATGACTTTGTCTTGAACTGCGTTGTCTTCATAAAGGTGGTGGCATTTTACAGTAATGGTGACAATTTTACTTTGGTTTTACCATTTTACAGTAATGGTGACAATTTTACTTTGGTTTTACCATTTTACAGTAATGGTGACAATTTTACTTTGGTTTTACCATTTTACAGTAATGGTGACAATTTTACTTTGGTTTTACCATTTTACAGTAATGGTGACAATTTTACTTTGGTTTTACCATTTTACAGTAATGGTGACAATTTTACTTTGGTTTAATTCAAGGTATTCAATATCGTGCCTGTTACGTCGTCTTAATTCAGAGTACAGATGAGCATATACTGCATATATTGCCGCATCCGTTTCTATCGATTTTGTCTCTATTTGTCATTACTCACATTTCATCACGTGTAGCTGATGTCCTATATTTGTCATTACTCACATTTCATCACATGTAGCTGATGTCCTATATTTGTCATTACTCACATTTCATCACATGTAGCTGATGTCCTATATTTGTCATTACTCACATTTCAACACATGTAGCTGATGTCCTATATTTGTCATTACTCACATTTCATTACATGTAGCTGATGTCTCTATTTGTCATTACTCACATTTCATTACATGTAGCTGATGTCTCTATTTGTCATTACTCACATTTCATTACATGTAGCTGATGTCATATACTATTCTCCACATTTTTATTGTTATCTGTCTTCTGCCATAAGGTGAAATTGTTCAGATTAACTAAAAATGCCTCCATCTTTTGAGGCCCTCAGAAGGACTTTTCATGCGAGCTCAATAATTAGTTTTGCCACGAGCTAATTAATCCTAATAGATGTTCTATTTCTGTTCCAGTTTTCTTCCTTTACAGCGTGTCTAATTACACTTCTTTTTCTTAAAGCAATTTATCTATTTTGTCGCCTAATGTCGACATGCAATATGTCTTCAGTGCATAATATGTTTTTTGATGTAAGTTGTCTTGTGTATGTGTCTTCATTGCATAATGGTTTTATTTTAAAGGAAGTTGTCTTGTGTATGTGTCTTCATTGCGTAATATGTTATTTTTTAAAGCAAGTTAGTGTGTGTATGTGTGTGTGTGTGTGTGTGTGTGTGTGTGTGTGTGTGTGTGTGTGTTATGTATCTTCATTTTGTAATGTTTACTTTTAAGCAAGTTGTCTTGTGTATGTTAAGTGTCTCCATTTTGTAAATTTTTCTTGTTACCAAATTGTCCTGTGCATATTATCCGTCTTGTGACGTACAACTTCGTAGTGTTATGTGCTTCCTTCAGTAAAAATGTCTTCTTTATACGATATAGTCTTCAAAATATAATATGTCTTCCTAACGAGATGCATTTTCTTTATGCAACGGACTTTCTTTAATCAAAATGTGTCATGTTTATGTGTCTTTCTTATAAGGAGTGTTTTCACTGTATAACGTGTCTCTTTAAAAAGCAAGTTTTCTTTTTTATGCTGTGTCTTCCTTATGAGATGCATTTACATTACATAATGTGCTGCTTTTAATCAAAATGTGTCTTTCTTATGAAGTTTGTCTTCACAGTAAAGGGCGTCAAATTAATGTATTTGTTATGTTTTATTTAAGCTAATGCGTGTTTTTTGGGGTATGCATCTTACTTACGACATGTATCTTCATTATACACTTTTCCCCTTTAAAATACTTTGTGCATGACGTCTTTTTTACGAAAGGTATAATTGTTATGAAATAATTATGTTTTCAATATACACTGTGTATTCTTTGTGCTGTGTGTATTATGTACTGTGTATTCTTTGTGCTGTGTTTGTATTATGCACAGTGTATTCTTGGTGTTGTTTGGTATTTCGAACTGTGTCTTCTTTGAGATTCTGAATTCTCACTGTATGTTCTTTGTCCTGTTGGCATTGCACACTGTGTATTCTTTAAGCTTCTGGCATTCTCACTGTGTCTTCTTTGTGCTGTTGGCATTACGCAGTATGCTGTTTATGCTCACTGTGTGTTCTTTGTGCATGTTGGCAATTCTCACTGTGTTCTTTGTGCTGTTGGCAATTGGCAATTCTCACTATGTTATTTGCGCTGTTGGCATTACGCAGTGTGTTCTTTGTACAAGTTGGCATTAAGGGCTTCGCACACTGCTATACATTTGCGTCGCCACACTTGCATGGGACACGTATGGCTTGTGTGCAGACAAATGTATTTGCGAACATGGCCCAAATACATGCATGGCCGATGTGTTGGGAATAGAGTTAGTCCTTTTCCCCCAATACATTGCCTTTTGTTGTAGCCAATAGTAAACGATGTTCTAATCACGTGACAAGTGACAACAAAGGCTGAGGAAAAAGCATAACAATGGTGTCTTCTTGTGATGCTGAGTTAGAAAACTAACTGTGTTGTACAGAGACGAGGATTTTCTTTGGGATGCAAACTCGAAGGACTATTTTAATAGAGATAAAAAGAGACGATCTTTGCTGATGATATCTACGGCAACAGGTGGCGATTGGACTGGTAAGTGATTTCTGAAAGTTGATACATTGTAACACTGGCCACTAGAGTACTACTAGTACTAGAGAGGTAGTATACCAAAGAATACTATATTACCAACAGTCACACATGAATACACTGCATTTACTATAAATTATACACAGATTAATTTAAGACACTTACTTACTATTATTTATATATATAATGTTTTTTAAAATTGAGATAAAAAGGATGACACTTTGATATTAATTATTATTACCAATATTCTTTGTGAAAAATAGTAGAATAAAATGCATGTCGGCCTACTAAATTAGTAAGATTCATATTTTTAAAAAAAACCTCACAGGTTATAGTTCATCATTCTGGCTCTCTTAATGTGTTTTGCCTAAAGAACAGACACACTAAATAGTTTGCACTTTACAATTTCTAAGATTCATTTATATAATTTAGAGTAAATTTAAAGTCATTCAGTATCTTTGCAGAAGTCTGTATGTTTATTACACCATCTTTGACAGCGTGAAACACCAACTACATAAAGTGTAATTCCTGGCGAACGGCGAAACAATCAAAAAATCTTTTTTACATCAATTGTTCCTCAAGTTTGAAACCCAACGGCATTTGATGCCCAAGAGGTTAGAAATGAAGTTAAAGAGTGAGTCAATGCAGAAGGCCAGATTCCTCGGCAAAATAAAAGGATTAATGTTTGGACGTTAACTTTTTACACAACCTCAAATCACATAACTCAGATTATTTATAATTTTATTGTTCTGTCATAAATACTTTTTAAAGATAATCATCATTGTTAAACAAACATGAATATGCCAACAAGTTTAATAAAAAAAAAGTGCGTACTTTTGATGTGCAAATATTAATCTGATTCTGGTAAACACATTACAAAGAACGTTCTTAAATTTTATTTTATAAAAATCATAGTTTTTTTATTTACTCCAGTTGTTGAAGAGTACTTAAGCAGCAGTTTCTCTTCTCTAAGCGAAATATTTATCTTTCCTTTGTTGAACCAAGTTTTAGACCATTAAACTTATTGAATTAACTGCTATGTAAAGTAAATCTTATAATTATTTTATATATGTTTATGTACCAAATTGTATTATTAGTAAATGAATGTACTTGAGTTAACATTTTACACACAAAATAACTGGTAATTTGTTTTAAGACTAAACACTTAAAAAAACTGAAATTTAATTTAAAATAATTATAACTTTGATAGCAACATTAATGTAAAATAGTTTTTTTTTAATTTTTTCGCCATTCGCCAGGAATTACATCGTATGTAGTTGGTGTTTTACGATCTGTCAAAGATGATGTAATAAACATACAGTCTTGTTTTGACATAAGAAAATTGTGCAAAGTCAAACATGCTAATGTGACAGTTTTAGTCTTGGATGGTGAGAGACGAATTGGTTGCTGGAAAACCCCAAAACGACATGACAAAATTCCAAAGACATTTTCAGATATCCTTCTTGCTCGTGATAATCGATAGGTAAAAATTCATTGTTTCTTTCTCTCATTTTCAGCATCCTCATTTGAACATGTATGTGAGGGTATGCTTTCAGCAAATATGGTTTTAGTGGAAATGTGTCACCTTCAACTATAAAGTATGGTAGAACTTTATCTCTTCCTGGCAGCAGACAAGGTGATGGAATTTGTAGAGAGTTGTTTTCCAACTTTTTAAATAGGGTACTAGGCTTAAACCCCAGCATCTCCAGCTCGTCCAATCGCTCCCACATTTACATAACGAAATATATAATTTACAACTACAGCAAGCATGTTAACACTGTGGTGACATTTA
The DNA here is from genome assembly GCA_028829895.1 of Sinotaia quadrata. NCBI lineage: Eukaryota > Metazoa > Mollusca > Gastropoda > Architaenioglossa > Viviparidae > Sinotaia > Sinotaia quadrata. The sequence continues at coordinate 87,458,837 of CM054177.1, forward strand.
CATAACGAAATATATAATTTACTACAACTACAGCAAGCAGTATAATACTGTGATAACATTTACATAACGTAATATATAATTTACTACAACTACAGCAAGCAGGTTAATACTGTGATAACATTTACATAACGAAATATATAATTTACTACAACTACACCAAGCAGGATAATACAGTGCTGACATTTAAATTTATAATAGGTGGAACCTTCCCAGGGAACCATCCATGGCACCTACACAGGAAAATCCCATTTTCTTTCACATTCTCCTGAGGATGTTGGCATCTATAAACAAAAAAATATAAAAATGATATTAAACTTTAAAAATAGAAACTTAATATTAAATATAATTCATCGTATAAATATCTGTTATTTACAATTTACAATTTCTTTGTGTATCATTTCAGGATGAAAGTGAATCATCTCAAACTAATGAGACTGAGAGTCAGATATTAACTAAACCCCAAGATGATTTTGAGGAACCAGATCACCAAATATTGAAAATGAACTGTTCATCATCAAGCTCAACTCAAACAAGCAGTTCACAAGTAGAACAACAGATTCACAAATGCAAAAAGACAAAAGACAGACATGCACAGCAGGTAGTAGGATTAATTAAAACACTGGTCGAAACACACAACAGTTAGTAGGATTAATTAAAACACTAGTCGAAACACACAGCTGTTAGTAGGATTAATTAAAACACTGGTCGAAATATACTGTAAATAATATATAACACCTGTGAATGAGCATTCTCCAAAATTGATAAGAGAAGAAATTAAAAAATTAAAAGAAAGAGGCCAAAAAGCTCTTCGATTGAAAGTTCTTCAAGTGATAACAGAATTTGACGACTTTGAGTGAAGGTCAAGTACGACATGACTTGTAAAGAAAAAAAAAAGAAAGTGTAAACAAAATATTTCTGTTGCTATTAATAAAATGATCTGGCTTTTTTGATTTGTTTGTTTGTAAAATTTTTTATTTGTTTGTTTGTAAAATTTTTGATTATGTTGTTTTTAATGTCTTAATATATATTAATTTTTATATTATATTTTACTACTGTCATTTATCTAGAGGCGGGAAGACATAAATGGTTGGTGGTAAGTCTTCAATAAACATTGAAAGACTTTTCACCACACCCACTAGGAAAATAAACAACTAGTTTTGGGAAGATATGACTAGAGGTGGTCTGGACAGGAACAAATTCTTCCATATTTATATTTTACTTTCTGACAATTATTTTTACTGTTCATGAATTTTTTAAAATAAATATTAAATTTTTAAAACTACAGAAAATAATTACTTAATTTAAATCAAGCATTCTGCTTTATTGATTAATTTAAGTACTCTATAAAAATAATTATCATTAAATTAAAGAATTTTACTTTTAATAACTGGGTGTGGCCTCACAAGTTTCCATCACAGTTTTATGAATGGTGTTGTCTGGCACTATGAACAAAAATTGTAAGTCAGTAATACTATTACCTGTAATAAAAGAACGACAGTAATTTTAATAGTGATTAATACAAATTGCACACTTTATATATACTATCTGAATTAAAGACATCAGCACTGAAATTGCACTAGTCTGCCAAAATAATTAGTCATTTATGAGTGCTGAAGTGTTTTAATCATTTCAATAACATAATGATGTAAGAAAAACAAATCATATCACCATACTTTACAATGTAAAAAATTAAATAAACATACAATAAATAGCACAATATACATATGCTCAAATGCACAGAATTTATAAATATTATAACATGTGAGTAGTTCCATGCTGATTTGTACACTTAATCCACTCTCTTACTCATAGACCGTTTTTCTTGTTTTGATCTTCCAAAACCATTGAAACTGATGCAGTTGTAGCAATCGCATCATTGCTATCGCTGTCAAAATCGGAATTTGTTATGTACGCTGAAGATTTCATATAAAGTTCTTGGTGAATTACGTGAGAGTTATTTATAGGGATCAACAATAAATAATCAAGAAATAGTTTGAAGGCGGAGCTTATTCCAAATGTTTTAGCATCATGTGTTTTAGACGGAGACGTCTAAAACTGTGTAAAACGCGTGTCATAAAAATGCTCGGCGAAACATTTGTATGGCCGTGTGAGGAACCATAACCTTATGTTCTTTGTGCTGTTGACATTACGCAGCATGTTCTTTGTGCTGTTGACATTGCTAACTGTGTTCTTTGTGCTGTTGGCATTGCTAACTGTGTGTTCTTTGTGCTGTTGATATTGCTAACTGTATGTTCTTGGTGCTGTTGGCATTGCTCCCTGTGTGCTCTTTGTGCTTCTGGCATTCTTGGCATTGCTCACTGTGTGCTCTTTGTGCTTCTGGCATTCTTGGCATTGCTCACTGTGTGCTCTTTGTGCTTCTGGCATTCTTGGCATTGCTCACTGTGTGCTCTTTGTGCTTCTGGCATTCTTGGCATTGCTCACTGTGTGCTCTTTGTGCTTCTGGCATTCTTGGCATTGCTCACTGTGTGCTCTTTGTGCTTCTGGCATTCTTGGCATTGCTCACTGTGTATTCTTTGTGCATGTTGGTATTGTCCACCGTGTCCTCATTTTTCTGCATTACGTTTGATTGATTGACGTGTCTGTTCTGCGAAATGTGTCTTTCCTTAAAATTTATTTTAGCAATGGGTTGAATTTATGAACAGGCAGATTTTCTCTATGCATTTCTCATCTTGGAAGGATCTGTGACTTATAATGGATACAGTTTTCTGTTGCTAAGTTAATGCACAGCTCTCTACTGCCACGTACGCACAACTCTCTCTCTACTGCCAAATTAACACACAATTCTCTACTGCCAAGTGAACACAACGTCTTTGCTGTCAAGTTAACATATACTGCCATCGACTTTCCAGTTAACATGCACAACCCTCGACAGTCAATGAATACATAGCTCTCGGCTGCAAGTTGACACAAAACTTTCTACTGCTAGGTGAACACACATCCCTACTGCCAAAGGAATACAAAGCTCCCTCTATAGCTAAGTGAACATAACTTTTATTGCATGAACACACAGTCTTCTACTGCCAAATGAACATAACCATCTATCTACTACCAAGTGAACACACCTTGTCCAACTGAAAACAACTTTGTAACTTCAGTTGAACAGAGAACATAGCTGAAACAACTTTGTAACGTCACTTGAACACAAAGAACATAGTTGAACACAAAGAACATAGTTGAACACAACTTTATAACTTCATTTGAACAGATAATATAGCTGAAACAACTTTGTAACTTCACTTGAAACAGAGAACATAGTTGAACACAACTTTGTAACTTCACTTGAACACAGAGAACATAGTTGAACACAACTTTATAACTTCATTTGAACAGATAACATAGCTGAAACAACTTTGTAACTTCACTTGAACTCAAAGAACATAGTTGAACACAACTTTATAACTTCATTTGAACAGATAACACAGCTGAACACAACTTTGTAACTTGAACTTAAACAGAGAAACATTTGAACACAACTTTGTAACTTCAGTTGAACAGAGAACATAGCTGAACACACATTTCTTTACTTGAGCTTAGCAGAACACTTCGTACAAACATTCAAATATTACAACAACAAGAACAAGAACAAAAATACGTAGTACTTCTTCCCAATCCTCCCACCCACACACCGCCTTATGACGACAACTGCGACCACTATTTTATTTCACTAACGAGGTTTTCACATTCATCACCTTCCCGACCTTGCCAATCAAATTTTGTCTCCTTGTACTGGATTTCTGATTTAAACTTTTCTAACTACTGTTTTGCTTACAGTACTTTTTAAAAAGAAACTGCATACATTATAAGTCACATATCCTTCCAAGATGAGAAATCGGTGAAAACTGGAAGCGCTCCTCCCCCCCCCCCCAATAGTCAGTCAGGATATTTCTCTATACTTCTTTAATACCAACTCGATTCCAAATAAAGGAAACATAGCAAACATAGCCACAGCACGACTACGAGTCTTCGCTTTACCACTTCTTGTAAGTTGTCGACCAATGAAAATGCAATCATTGACACTGTCAAGGTGAAGGTCCCTAATGGAGTTGTGTTGTGTGGGTTTCTTTATAACTGACTCCCAAACATCTCAGGAAAATAGCACTGTCTTGTTTGTTTTGTGTTTAGTGAATTTTGCCTAACAGTCACTTATTAGATGTATGTTTAAATTCGGGATAAAGCAAAGGGGCCTACCCTTACTCTGATTAGCGGATAAAACAGCGCTATTTCTACCCTTGCTAACAACATGGAGACACGGGTGTTCCGCACAGAACTGTAATGGCTGCGCTGTGTGAATTTCACATACCTACTCAAGAAAGTTGTGAAAAAAATCATAATTGTGACGAATTCCGAAGGGCGTTAGTTAAATGACGGTGACGGTTCGAAGTACAGAGTGCTTTAAATGACGAATGATAATCCATAATCACCGCGTGCTGTCGTGAAAGTAATGTCCCTTGGCAGAAACCAAACTCATGCTAGTACTGAGTTCTGGATTCGTTTGTGAAACTAATTTTGCAAATTAAAAATAAATTAAAAAAAAAATCTAATATATTAGATGTTCTGTCTTTGTTTTCTGGTTCAGTCGGCTGAGTTAATTTTCAATTAGCTCTCTTAAATCCCAGTTCGCCCAAGGGCTAGTCAACTTCTCTTTCTTTTTGTGATGACGTGGATTAAAGCAGGGCGTGCTGAAATAAACATGCAAGAGCAGGAATGCGAACACTCACGCAGACAAGTAAATAAACGAGGAAAATATGTGCATAATGCTTTTTTTCTGAAAGTAGTTAGTGTACTTTATGATGGTGTTTGTGTATCTAGCGGTAAGAGACAGATGTGTGTATGCGTGCGAATGTGTATGTGTGCGTTTACGTGCACTTGTTTGTTTTTTAAATTCATTTAAATTCAAGGACGAAAGTTCTGTTAAGTACAAAGGATTTTGATGGCGTTGTACAATGTTTTAAAAACAGAAATTCTAGGCGTTTGTTTTGTGCCATTTAAATTGAAGGACGAAAGTTGTGTTAACTACACAAGATTTTGTTGATGTTAGAAAAAGTTTAATAACAGAAATTCTAGGCGTTTGTTTTGTCGATGAGTTGCTTGAGTTGGGGGGGGGGGTACTTTTTTAAAAAGTACCTTGAAAGCACAGCCACTCTTTCAATCTATTTAAACTGAATAAAAGACACGATGCAAGAGTAAAGCAAAAGTAATTATTGTTCTTTCAATCTGACACGGCTTACCATCATTTCTCGCAGTCCGACGATCAATTTATATGCCACCCCCACCCATCCCACTCCCTCCAGAGATCTGGCCGCAACAGATGGATTCCATATGTTTGTGTCAATATTTGATGTGCTTCATTGAGCTTTCTACGCATACCGATAATCAGTGGACTGCGATCTGACCTGAGCGGGGGAGGGGGAGGAAGTAGAAGCCCAACTTTTGAAGTAATCTCGCAGTTTAACGCGGAGCACAAAGGCACCGGCTACTTATCGATTGCAGGATTTCGGTCGTGTTTACTTCCCCCCCACCCCTTCCCTTCGTCAAACGCTTGAGTCGAAGGCTAATCAGGTTGAAGTGTGTGTTATAGCAGAGGACGGGTTTCAGCAAAACAAATAAACTTTTTCCACTTCATTAAAACTGGCAAGTATCTCGGGTTTTCCAGAGGGCGCCCTCGTGATAAAGTATGTTATAGCAGAGGACGGGTTTCAAAAACAAATATACTTTTTCCACTTCATTATGACTGGCAAGTAGCCCAGGCTTTCCAGAGGGCGCCCTCGCGATGGCGGTGAAGTTTCGTTGTGCCTTTGACTTTCTCTTTTAGTTTGAAGTTTTAAATAATTTTACATACACGGACAAACACATAGGCACACACTCATACACATACACGTACAAACCCCTCCCACCAAAACACCCACACTTACACCCACATCCACACACTTAGTCAAACATTGGCACACACTCATATACCAGCACTAATACAAACACTCACCCACACACTAAAACACGCAGATTCGTATACATTTATTTATACACTCGCACACATATACTATACACAACAACACTCACATAATATCCAAACGCACACGTCACACACACATACAAGCTCATATATATAGACACACACTGTCTTGTACACACACTAAACGACACACCAACACACTCCTACTGTGGAAAGCACGTGGTATGGTCCGTGTAGATAATATCTGGAAAGAGGTTACAACTTTTAAGTCACCAAAACATTCAGCTCATTGATTGTCAGTGCACGTTTGCTACGAGTCCATACGTGTTGGGTTTGTTTAATCATATTATCATATTAAGTGTAGGAGATGTTTTATAGGACAATATGTTCAATGCTAGCAAACGATTTTAGAAGTACTCCAACAGTTTTATATATATTGTGTGTATGGGTGTGTCGGCGTGTTTAAAGATAATTTCACTTAAATCCCATTTGTACAAGTTCTCTAGAAGACGTTCCTGATAATAGAATATTCAGAAATTGAAAATGGAATCTAATTGTAAAATTGGAAATAAAGTCTTTTAAAAATAAACAACAGTTAAAATGATTTTCCACGAGTAAAGAAAAGTTTGGACTACTTCACTAACATGCTACTCAATTCTCTGTAGCGTTACTATTAACCAAAACAACAAAGCAAACATCTTTATATGGTAAAAGAGAACCGCTTTATCTGTCTGTCCAACTTTCTGCATGTCGGTCTGTATCTATGTAGTAATAATAATAATAATAATATACTAGCAATAAGAACAACAAAACACATGAAAATGTTGGCAATAAAACATAGTCATCTTCTGTTACATTACAACAGCTCTTGACGGGAAAAAAATTAGTTTCACAGTTACACTTTGTAATGAAACTACACAAACAGTGACACGTTTCCCTGACAAAATAAACTTGAGCCAACTCAGGCTGACCCGAGTCTAGTATTAAGTAATGAAAATGACGGATACCAACCGGATCGGGCTGCACTGCATAAGACTTGTCTGAACGGGTAAACGAACTGTCGACTACCGCATACCCGGTCAGTGCATGGTGACCTGGAATTCCCCCGTACTACACGTTCCAGTGTGGTAAGTGAGACAATGTACTATGAGGCAATGATGAGAAACTGACACCTACTATAAACCGGACCGTGTCGGTCACTGGCCACGGGGACATACTATCCAGTCTTGCCATTTCGTTCGTATCTGATTCCTTGCGCTTGGTTTTGTAGTAGTAACATTACACGCGAGCGCGCGCACAGATAGATAGATAGATAGACAGACAGACAGACAGACAGACAGACAGACAGATAGATAGATAGATAGATAGATAGATAGATAGATAGATAGATAGATAGATAGATAGATAGATAGATAGATAGATAGACAGACAGACGGGCGGGCGGATGGATGCTGGAAAGAGATAGAGACAGTGATGGGCAGACAGAAAAAAGACGAAGAGAGAGATACATTAAACATAACTGAGTTAAGAGGTGGAACAGAGAGAAAAAAAGAAAGAAAAAAGCATCATAAATGAAGATTACGATGATTTGATAAGATCATTACTAAAAATAAGAAAAGTCACATGAAAGAGTAGTAGAAAATACGTGGAATTTCAAACTGTTAACAAATTTGATGAAATAAAGACTATTTTTTTAATAGGCCCTACTGAACACACGCCACAATGTAAATAATCATATATCACTTTTGGATACCAAAGGATGTATGCACACAATCTTAAGTACAGTGTGCCAAACGTCACTCCCCACGCCACGATACTGGACCCCATCTTGAGTAAGTGACATTAAAAAACATAATAGTTAATGTATCACACCCACACCCCGCCCATACTCCCACCAAATTCACGGAATTTAAAGAAGAATTTAATACGACACAATTAGAACAGGGAACACCAGTACACGTTCATCTTGTGGCGTGACGGCAGCTTTTTTTTAACGACACAATTTGAGCGATACTCTCTCTCTCTCTCTCACACACACACACACACACATACACACACACACACACACACACGCACATACATACACACACACATACACACACACACATAGAAATAAACAAAAATATATATATCTTTAGTCATTTTAAAACCAACATAAAGACGGCTTCATCCAAGTGAAAAAAGTAACACGTTTATTCACTAGGAGATAATAATTATAATCAATATGTGTTCTCTTGAACGCAGTGTTACGATGTAGTAAATCCTCTACAAATCATAAATCAGATACATGCTACCCTGTGCTATTTTAGTTTAGTACGTCATTCTCAGCCCTGTGCTGATCAAAGCAGCAAATGGAACCTCAAAGTCAAATGCCTGAGCTTAAAACTGATAACCCTCTAGTCTAAATCACTTCAGCTTAAACCGTAACTTCTATGTCACATAAATAAATGCGAATTAAGATACATTTATTACATTACAAATGTATTTATTATAAATGCCTTCACAATTTATTCTAAATTTGTTCGTGGCGTGCGTAAAGACATAAAAATGTTGATATGTGTTTACAGCATAAAGTTATTAATGTTTAAATAACGTATTTAAAAATAATAAATTATGTGCTTCATACTTAGTTCGAGACATAAAATATCGGTATGTGTGGCTTAAAGTCACAGTAGTGCCAATGTACACTGCGTGCTCAAAGCCATTAAGGCGTTAATATGTGTTTAACAACATCAAGGGTTAACGAATCTGTAGCACGTATTAACATTTATGGTCAGGCTCAGAGTTTGAATGGATATGAACTTGGTAACAAAGGTGATTGCAACATTTTGCAAAAAAACCTTCAGCGTTGATTCTGACCCAGCCTCTGTTAGAGAAAAACAAAACGGCAAGAAATTTGCCGGAAATATGCATCCTTTGGCAGAATTAATTTGAAGGGTTCATAATTATTACATTCAAAGTCTTTGGGAAGAATCAATTTTAAAAATGCATTTTCTACTGCATGAAATGCAAGAAATAAAATACTACAACTTTCAAAGTGTGTTAGAATTAATTTGAAAAAGTACATTACCACTACTATCAAAGAGAGCAAAACATTAATTTTATAAACTACATTGCTCTATATTCAAAGTGTGTTAGAGTAATTTGAAGAAGTACATTACACTATATTCAAAGTGTGTCAGAGTAAATTAAAGAAGTACATTACACTATATTCAAAGTGTGTCAGAATAATTTGAAAAAGTACATTACCACTAACTTTCAAAATGGTAAGAACACTACAAGCCCGTCAACGCCAGCTCTTCTGACTGAAAGTTACAAACACTGAGCAATGGTGGTGCGGACGTAATTGAGAACGAGTGTGGAGGGGGGGGACAAAGTTCGACTTATACATTCAGCTATAAAATAAAAGTGAGGTAAGATGATGTGAGAGGAATATAGGTATAATGGATCATATGGTCATTATAATCGTTAGTCGCTCTAGGTAATTGACGAAAGAGCATCAGAGAGCGATGGCACTTTGCAGTCCAAAGCATGTTGCCTAACATGTGCCATGCATGAATTGTCAGCGCTCACTCCAGGTTCTGACATTCCAGAATGAGAAAACTATCGAACACATTCCCAAGGCGCGCCCTTTGCTATCGTCTGTTTCATCCGGAACTTACTTTCTACACTCTATGCTTTACACCCATTTTCATTTCTCCTTTCTCTCAATTTCTACCAACTCTTTCTTTTACTGTATCTCTCTCTCGTTTCTGTCTTGCCTGCCTCTCACTCTCCCTTTCTCTCTCTCTCTCCGATCCTTTTTATTTTGTCTTTCTCCTTTCTCTTCCTTTTCTCTCTCCACTTCAGTTTCTCTTTTCTTTCACCTCTCCCTTTAAATGTCTTTCTCTGTTTCCATCTCTTTCCCCTTCTTTCTCTCTCCCCTCCGTTCTCTTCCCTCCTCTCTCTCCCTTCTCTTCCTCCTTTTATTTCTCTCCTTTCTCTCCCCCTTTCTTTATATTTCTTCTCTTTCTCCTCTCCAGCCTTCCTTCGTTCTCTGCCTCTTCTCTGCTTATTTTCTCTCTTTTCTCTTTGTTCCTTTTTATCTACCCCCCCCCTCTCTCTCTCTCACACACGCATATACACAGGCAAGCAAGCATATCCCTATTTATTTGGTCTCTTATTGATGTTGTTTTGTTTATTTTTTCCTACAAGCCGTGTGCCAGTAGTGCTGTCCTTTTTTCAGCAAGGCAATCTCTTCATAGCATGCAAACGACGTCCTTCTGGAATTTCATTTCTCTCTGAACTTGCATGATCTAAGCAACATAGGCACAGACATACAGACACAGACAGATAGACGCACGCACTCAGACACACAGACGGACAGGCATACAGGGAGCCAGACACACAGACAAACAGACACACAGACCGGCAAACGCAGACTGACGCAGAGAAGACGCACAAACCGGCAGAAACACAGGCCAGCAGACGCAAGGACAATCAGACTGACAGGCAAACAGACAGGCACACAGACAGACACACACAGAGACAGAAACACAAGCTCGCACATTTGCAGATATGAAATTGTCTTTTGTGCAAATGATCGTTAAAGACAGTTTAAAAGTGCATGAGTATTTTAAGGACAGTTAGTGGTTTGGGCTTGCCTCTGTTAAGCATTAATTTCAGTTTGTAATTTGGGCTTCCTTTACATAAGCATTAATTTCAGTTTGTAATTTGGGCTTCCTTTAGTTAAACATTCTTTGGCGGAGTAAATTTGTCTCTCCCTATTTTAAAATTTAATTATTATATAAGTTGTTAACTTATCAGAGTAACCAGGACATCGGGCACTCCTTATGACAGTATTTTTGAAAGTGTCTGAGTTGGAAGTAAACAACTCGAAATGAGAATATGCTAGAAATTGCTGATGTAATGTAAAGCAACTGGGTGAGTAGTTTTATTATCCAATAGTTATGATTTACGAGAACGAGACCAGCCAATGGGTTGAGATCTAACAGTTTATCTTCTGTAGAGAAATATATTGTCTGATCACTTGAATTTGAAGTTGCAAAGAAGTCCAGTCTGGAAAGATGGCCATTAGCTTGATGGATTTAATAACTAGTTGAGAGAGAATGGACTTCGAAATATTTCGTGCATTTTGCTATTGATATGTTATACTTGTGTTTAAATAAGATGTATTATGAGTAGACTATTATTTCTAAAGAACTAAAATGCTTGTATATTGTGTACTAATCACTTGACATTATTTTGAGATGCTGTATTCATATGCTGTGCGCATGTATCGGGCTAATAAATACCATTTCAGGAAATTGCAATTTGAGATTGGAATGTAAGAAAATGGAGTTATAAAGTGATAAATTGGAAACTTAGCATTGCTCCTAGGTCATATTTTTTCAGGGCAAGCAGCCTTTTCTTCCTTTTGATTTTCTACTTTCTTTGAATCTACTGGTTCACTGATTGTAAACCACTACGACCAGGCAAGATGTTGGAATCATCTGGCACAGTGTGTGTAAGTGTAAAGGAATACACTACACTCCTTTGATGTGTCATGGCAAAGTATGCTGATTAAATTTGGCAATTTTTGGTACAATGAAGTTAATTGAAATCCCTACAATTATTGTTCTGCTTGAAGAAGTTGACATGGTGAAAAAAGAAGCACCCAGGTTAGTTTCAGAGAATAAATAGCAGAACAGTGTTTTCAATGTGCAAAGAGAAACACATGAACTGGCATAATAATGGCAGACAATAAACGTGTGATCTTGTTGCAAAAGCAAGTGAAAGATTGCTGAGAGTGATTAATTCAGGTTATCTAAAAACTATTATCACACAACTCTAATAATTCTCTTTTTATTCTTATAAGAACAATCCTGTGATTTGTATTGAAATGTTGAACGGTATTTTGGGGCATAAAGTATTATGTAATATAGAAATTATTCAAACGTGGTTTCATGGAAAGATTGATATCAAGTAATCTTTTCCATTGTATTTGTCTTAGGTGCATTCGATTATAATTTATTGTTAAATTTATTGACCTTTTGTACTCATGTTGATAGATAATTTTATGTTGGAGAAGAAAGTGGGTGGATAGGGGCTCGCTAAATAAAGACGAATTTGTCTACTCCTTTAGTAAGAAATTTTTCTACCAATGGAATATTGTGTGACAGTAAATATTTATCTCTAACGTTGTGGAAGAGAGAAAACATTTACAGCGCCTGTATATCTGCCAAGTGAGAGAGACGAGTGTGGTCTGTTGGAGGATAATTAATAAAATAAATTAAGATTCTCATCATTTGAAATTAAGTTTGGATGATTAATTAATTAATAATAATAATATCCATTAACTAAGTAGCGTTGGCGTCATACATTAATTCCAATTTCTAATTTGGGCTCTCCTTTGTTAAGCATTAATTTCTGTTTGTAATTTGGGCTTCCCTTTGTTAAGCATTAATTCTTATTTGTAATTTGGGTTTCCTTTCGTTAAGCCTTAATTTCTGTTTGTAATTTGGGCTTCCCTTTGTTCAGCATTAATTCTTATTTGTAATTTGGGCTTCCCTTTGTTAAGCATTAATTCCTATTTGTACTTTGGGTTTCCTTTTGTTAAGCATTAATTTCCGCTTTGTAATTTGGGCTTCCTGTTAAACACGAAATTGCACTTAGTATCCACAACTTTCTCGGCCTTCCTTAAAATATATATCAAGGTCGGTGACGTTTGTAAATCTTGAAGGCTTCTGTGGTCAAATGTCGGTTTTGTGAAATTGTTACTAATAAATATTTTGCTTTGAGCCACTCTTTAGAATTTAGAATATCACATAAACGTGGATACTCTGAAAGTAAGATTGGATCATCAAAATGATATGTTGGGTTAGAATTGCCGCATTGATTTTCTTTTTCCAACTTAGCCTGGTATGCTTAGGCATATGTATTTGCAGCAGAGGACGGTGTCGCTGGACACCGTATCAGTACGCGACGCTTTTTAACTGCCTTTTTTATAACCAAGATATAACTCGTATAGGGTTGTCAATGGTACGATATTTATCAGCACACATAAACACTCTGTGGAGCATTTTTCACCCGCAAGTCCACCAACCACTGGAGACTCGAATGAAAAAATTACGGTGATATATTTAGTTTTTTAATTGTAATCTCATTACTAAGACCATAGGCCGATTCTATATTAATTACTGTGTGAAAACTCCGCAACACTGGTGGTTCCAACACTTTCGTGGCTCATGACGCGTCTCCAGGGTACATAATCACTCACAGAAAACAATTACAATTTAATACATTAAAATTATGAAACGATTGATTCATTGGTGTTTAACTTCTGGTTTCAACTTCAGCTAATTTTACGGACGACACTGACAAATAGCTTAAGGAAACTATTAACAATGACAGACAATTTGTATCAAGTTAAATAATGATGTATACAAAAGTTAGCAATGACACGCAATTGGTATCAAGTTAAATAATGATGTATACAAAAGTTAGCAATGATATACAATTGGTATCAAGTTAAATAATGATATATACTAAAATTAGCAAAGACATACATGTATAAAAATGGACAACACTGATAAACAATGTGTACAGAGGATTAACACTAATTCGTAATGTATTTTAAAGTTAACATTGGTAAATATATATTCTATGCAATAGGCTAACATAGATATATGTACAAAATTGGTTCATAGTATGTGTGTAAAAGGTCAATATTGAGAGACATTCAGTCTCAAAGGCCGGCATTGGTACGTATTTCAAGCAAAAGGAAAATATTAATAAATATTCTTTGTGAAAGATGTAGACATAGACAGTTATTCTTTGTAAAGTTGAAGACATAGACAGTTATTCTTTGTAAAGTTGAAGACATAGACAGTTATTCTTTGTAAAGTTGAAGACATAGACAGTTATTCTTTGTGAAGTTGAAGACATAGACAGTTATTCTTTGTGAAGTTGAAGACATAGACAGTTATTCTTTGTGAAAGATCAACAATAGAAGATATTCTAAAGAAAATGCGAACACATGGGTAGATGTTCTATGTAAAATGCGAACGCAATGGTAGATATTCAGTGTAAATTGTGGTATAAATAGACAAAGAATGCTTGTGTCTTATTGTATGCATGTCAACCTTTAGGATTGATTGAGTCAAACTTTAGGACTGATTGTGTCAATCTTTAGGACTGATTGTGTCAACTTTTAGGACTAATTGTGTTAACCTTTAGGACTGATTGTGTCAACTTTTAGGACTAATTGTGTTAACCTTTAGGACTGATTGTTTTGTTATACGGTGGAGTATATCCATGTCAACAGACAGATTGTGTAAACCTTCTGTGCAACTTGTGTATGGATACACACACACACACACACACACACACACACACACACACACACACACACACACACACACACACACACACACACAACACACACAACACACACACAACACACACACACACACAACACACACACACACACAACACACACACACACACACACACACACACACACACACACACACACACACACACACACACACACACACACACACACACACACACACCAGCGCTATGTGAAAAGTGTCACTCAGTTTTAGTCCAAGTATGAATCCTCTTCATCCTGTAGACTCGAAACCTAGTACTATCCTGAGGGTCATCTGCAATCATGAATAGTGTCGCGTACATATACTACATTTTCTGTTCTTTCCTTTTACTTAAAAAAAAAATCCATCAAAATTCTTTATTCAGAGGTGGGGAAATAAGGCGACCAGGAAGAACACGATTACTATCCAATTGAATTGTGGCATACAGCTTTCTGACCTTTGACCTTTAACTTTCGTTTTGTAGTTGTTTCCTTTAATCTTATCGTCTGCAAAAAACATCTATTATTCACGACGCCGTGACAGTCAGGTTCCACATTTACCTCAGTTGCTGTTCAGCACTCTAGTAATCTAGCTGATTGATTGGTAAATGAAAATGCTGAAGTGTCACAAGAGTATAGAGAATGCATTCTTTAAGGAAGGATAATACTGTTTATTAGCATTAAGACGTGGTCAGACAAAAAACATTAAACGGATCTTGGCCGCCTTCACCGTGTGTAAGCGCTTGAGAGACATCCTCATGTATTTAACATCTGCCAACTTAATAATTGAAAGAAATTAATGAAAATATATAGATGAGTGCCTTTTGTATTTACTCATAAATCAATACATCAAAACGGTGCTGCAACGCTTAAAGATCAAGACATGTCGTCATCGCTTCAACGTTAATTACTATAAGCAGGAAATAATAATAGAGTTGATTACTCCGAGAGGGAACTAATAATGACGTTGATTGCTCCGAGAAGGAAACAGTGATGACGTTGATTACTCCGAAAAGGAAAGAGTGATGACGGCGAGTACTCCGACAAGGAAATATTGATGACGTTGATTACTCCAAGAAGGAAATAGTGATGACGTTGATTACTCCGAGAAGGAAATATTGATGACGTTGATTACTCCAAGAAGGAAATAGTGATGACGATTATTAATTATTCTAAGATTGAAATAGAGATAACGTTGATTACTCAAAGAAGGAAAAAACAGCTGACGTTTATTACTCTAAGAAGGTAATAGTGATGAAGTCGATTACTCCGATAAGGAAAGAGTGATGACGTTGATCATCCAAGAAGGAAATAGTGATGACGTTGATTGCTCTAAGAAGGAAATAATGATAAAGATGATTACTCCGAGAAGGAAATAATGATAAAGATGATTACTCCGAGAAGGAAATAGTGATGACGTTGATTGCTCTAAGAAGGAAATAATGATAAAGATGATTACTCCGAGAAGGAAATAGTGATGACGTTGATTACTCCGAGATGGAAACAGTGATGCCGATGTTCAGTCTCCATTTGTATGCAATGATATTTTTCAAATCACTATTGTTTTTTCTTTCTTTCCTTCTCTCTCACTATTTCTCTCTCTGTCGTTAACTTTCTCATCTTTATACCTCTCGCTCTCTCACTTTCTGTCACTCTCTCTGTCTATAACTCTCTGTAACTTTCTATATGTCATTATGTCTATATCATTCTCTCTTTGTCTCTGTCTGTCACTCTCTCTTTCACTCTGTCTCTCTGTCACTCTGTCACTCTCTCTCACTCTGTCACTGTCACTCTGCCACTCTCTCTTCTCTCGGAGCCGGATTAGGAGGCCAAACCTAAAATCTTTCTTGTCCTGCTTATTTAATCAGGTCCTGCTTATTTAATTTTTTTACATTGGACTGGATTAGAGACTGAAAGCTTTCCTGTTACAGGTTTTAATAATTTTTATTACGCAAACTGCAGTTCACGAAGTGCTTTTATTTGTATTTCAAAAACGGCGATGAGCCTGTTCATGTACTCAAGTCTGGAGTCTTAAAGTATCCCCACGCCATCCCCGAGGTGCTGCAGTATTGCAGGTAGACGTAATGTCTGCCTTTCATTCTGTGATTACGTATTTTTTTTAGTTCTGGAATCAATGGAATTTCTTTCTCGCTCAACTATAAAGCAAAAGAATATCAACTGCTGAAGTTCTCTAAGAGAATCAGGAAACTTAAAGATGTAATCTCGCACACTTCTCGTCTTCTGCGCGTTCTTGGACATCGCGAATATCTCATGTCTCTACTGATAACTGCTATATTTCTTTTCTGGTTTTCTGCAATGTAGGAAAATGTCCTATTCGTTTACTACATTTACCCACCCTATAGTTACTTCCCTTTTTCCTGAAGTTTTATAAAGTGTTGCATACATTACTAATTTATCCACCGAGTATTACTTCCCTTTTCCTGTGTCTTATAAGGCGCTTTACACATTACTATGTTATCCACGGAGTGTTACTTCAATTTTTATTGCAGTTTTTAAGGTGTTTACACATTACTAATGTATCCACCCAGTGTTACTTCCCTTTTCCTGCAGTCTTTTAAGATGTCCTACACGTTACAAATTATCCACCAACAGTTATGTCCCTTTTCATGCAGTATCTCTTGCCACATGGGGTGCCGAAGCAGAAGTGCTGAATGGCTCTGTGGAGGGTAACGTCATCTTGGGTCTGTTGCAGGCAGACTGGTGAAACTCATTAATTGTGTTACCGAGATATGCACTTTCCGGAGAGCGGGGTGGGGGGCGAGGTAGGGGGGACACAACCACCGGTCTTTCCTATGGACCTTTTGTAATTCAGCAAAAAGCAGAGGTAGAAAACACGTTCACAAACGAACGAGCTGTGCGGCACAATGTGCAGGCCAAACGTTTATGCGTGTGCGTCCCGTACGTTACCAGGCAACTCGGGGAAAATATTCTCTGGACAAGTAGCAAGAGGATAACCACAGTGCTAAATCTGGTCGGTGGAGGAAGCGAAGACTGCAAAACCCCGGAAACACTTATGTCATAGGCCGATGTTAAATCCGGTAGGCTGGCAAGCTGTCGAAAGTAATCAGTGAAAGAGTTTCGCTAAGTAAGAGCGACCACTTCATTGAAAAACTAATCCTTTATTGAACTGTACGCAGAGGCTCTTTTTCGAAAAAGAATACTTTGCCCTTTCCAGCAATTAAAAAAAAATACTTTCTAGTATTTAGTTTAAGACTAAGTAGGAAGCACTGGCATTGCGGTTTCATAGGCCGACATTTTTCTCACAGATTTTCCTCGTTAATCACGTGACATGCCACAAGCGAGTGGCTAGGGGCTTAAAACCTTGAAAAGCTGCGACAGTTCAGACATTTGTGTCACCAATCACGTGTCACCTCATCCCTGTCAGGCATTTTAAAGCTGTCACAGACCTAATATCGTATATTTAAGAAAACCACTTATATATCTGAAAAGTAATTATGAAATACAATTGTAATTGTGTAATAACCACTTATATATCTGAAAAGTAATTATGAAATACAACTCTAATTGTGTAATGGTACTAAATAGAACATAAGTATGATGTTTTCGTTCAACTATAACACAATTATGGTGTCTTTGTACAATTATAACACAATTATAATGTCTTTTTGCCATTTATTTTTCAAATGATGGTTTTACATTTATGAGGTCTTTTTCAGCATTACAATTATGATGTCTATTTAAATTATATTACAAATAGTTTTTATTAAATAATAAATATATTAGAATTAAGTTATTCTTTTAAAACATTACACTGACTTGTGCCTATTTAAACTATATGTTAATGAGATGTCTGTTTAAATTATATTATAATATCTGTATTAAAAAGGTGTGGCTGCCAAGCCTTCCAACAGAAAGCACTGCAACATTAAAATTTAAAATGTTTTACAATTACTCATAGCATAAACTTCGAGAAACGTTCTGGCTAAATAGCCGCCATCAGGACAGTACAACTATAAATAGCAATGTAGAAATGGCATAATTAAATATAATCAAATACAAACAGAAAGTATCACAACAGAGGTCAATTCTAATTAAATTAAATATGAATTAGGTCTAACTTTTAAAATTCTATTACAATTAAAGTGTGATTGTTTCAAGAGTTTATTTACTGCATTAGGTCTTCGTAATTTGTGTGTGTGTGTGTGTGTGTGTGTGTGTGTGTGTGTGTGTGTGTGTGTGTGTGTGTGTATGTGTGTGTGTGTGTGTGTGTGTGTGTGTGTGTGTGTGTGTTTAAAATTTAAATGTATAAATAATAGGATTATTATTTAAAATAACTTGCAACTATGTCTTCCTGTTCAGAAATTGTGTTATGGATGTTAAGTTGACCTGTTTGAATGTTGTTTTATTTAAGTTTGCTTGTTGGACTATTTAACTGCTTACTCTTAGTTTGTCTACTTAAGTATGCTAAATTAACGTCACTACAGTTCAGTAATATTATATGGCAGTCTGTATACTTTCCATTGAGATACATATTTGCGCGATTGGTAATTTAAATAAAGCTTCAGCATTTATTTTGGTGCTTTAACTTCAACATTTTATTCTTGGTGCTTTCATTTATTATTGATGCTATTACTTCAATATTTTGTTCTTATCATCACCACCTTGCTCCCTCGCGAAAGTGGGGGTAGTTGTCAACAGCACGTAGGAAACTGTATGGAATGAATTACAGAATCCACACACAGAAACACCCTAGATGTTTGCCTGGTTTGAGCTTAATTTTATTCTGCATGCAGGGTTACATTTGTTGATATGTATGCATGCAAGAATGCGAAGTGGAATGATAAAATGGTGGACAGTACAAAGCAATACAACATAGAAACAAGACGAGGCAAGATAAACCCACTTGTCCTTTCAAGATTGTTGCTTAAAAATTGAAATACTATGATTATTTAACTAAGGGTTCTCTTTCATGTGGTGGTCAATCCAATCACTGCAAGACATTCATGAACATAAATTCTGGGGTGGGGGTAAATGATAAATGATGAAAATAAAATTTAAAAAAGAATAAATGATACAATCAGATTTTTCTCATAGAGCAGTAACTCCCACTATCAATAACTAATCATACATTACATTAATAATAATTTATTTTAACAGTTCTGGAACTAGTAGTTCCACAAATAATATATTTTCAAAGCCAACAAGTTGATGAATAGATAAATAATGTTCTGAATAAAAGTATCTCAAGTTTCCTCTTCTGAATCGATCTATTGCACTGAGGTTTTTAAAGATATAATGAATTACTCACAAACACTGTTTGCCCTGGACGTACTGTCACACAAACTGTTCCCCAACCCAAATTTTTCTAGTGTCAAAATCTTGTGGTCTCCCTGCTGCTGTTATGGTGATATATTACCACTCTACTCTGGCTCACACAGTCAACCTGCCTCTCTTTAGGTTAGGCCAAAAAAGAAACGGTTCCAATACCATCACTCTGTGACAATGCTGGTTTCAGCAGTTCACCATACAGTGATGTGTCATTGATGGCATGGCCATTTGCCCTTCCATCTGAAAAACTGCTTGAATGCAAAATGCTCCACCCATGGGATAGGTCTTCATCAGGGCTCCTTGCTGTCCCCAGATAAAATGTCCTAGTAGACTCATTTACCTTGTATTATGAATTGGCCTGGTTGCTTGTCAAAAAAAAGTGGAGACTTCCTGATTTCAGAAACTTCACTGTATTGAAAATATCCAGTCACTTTGCCATCATAACTTGGATAATCAACATGGCAACGAGAGAGAATACAAAAGGAGAATAAAGGTTTCCTCCCCTTGTCCACCAACACTGTATTCCTCAAATATTCTGGTGTCCTTCTGTTGACTCTATCTAATCACCTTCTTCCATTTTATCACAAGTCAAAGTTTCTATAAAAATTCTTCTGAACTCACAGTTTCAGTGCACAATACTTGTGTCCTTGAAAGTTTACAACTTCCTTGCTTAGCACGCACTAGCACAGAAATCTTACTGCTAGACCTCAGGCATTTCTAGCCCTCATGAAAATCTTACTGCTAGACCTCAGGCATTTCTAGCCCTCATGAAAATCTTACTGCTAGACCTCAGGCATTTCTAGCCCTCAAGAAAATCTTACTGCTAGACCTCAGGCATTTCTAGCCCTTAAGTGCATGTTAAGTTCTAGTTAAATAGATATATTTCATAATTATGAATATAACATATTTAAATATGATACATTTAAATATAAATAAAATAAATATTTATCCTGATTGTGTCATACAATAAGTCAATCCTTTTATTTTAATCTTCTCACACTCAAGCATCTCAACAATGAAATAACTGCATTCACACAATTGCATAAATCTAGACTTCACATGCATACATTGACAGAATACATTTATAAACTTAATATCAAACATAGTTTAATTGCTATTGCTTTGAAATGTAGGTGAATCTATGCCTGCACTCTCTAACCTAGCATTTAAAAAAAAATATCGACTATGTTATGCGGTGGTCAGCAACCTTTCCTGTGACAGTTCTCGATACTATGACTTCAACTTTATTCTTGATGCTGTTACTTCAGTATCTTATTCTTGGTTCTATAATTTTAGCATTTTATTCTTTGAGGTTTAACTTCAATATCATATTCTTGTTGCTATGACTTCAATAATCTTTGTTTTCTGGTACTATTAGTTGAATATTTTATCCTTGGTACCACGACTTCAACATTTTACTCTTTGTGTTTGAACTTCAACATCTTATCCTTCATGCTCTAGCTTCAACATTTTATTGTTGGCGCTTTAGTAGAAGTGTGGTACAACATGGAGAGGTTATTGAACTCTTCACGTTTTGTTTTAATTATGAAGAAACATCTATTTTAAAAAAAAAAAAAAAAGGCTGGCATGCATGACCATCGTTTGATCGAGTAGGTCACAGGCTGATTGTATAAACAAGGAGACGTCCGCCAGTCTTGGCGTGCTGGCGTAAAGCGGCTAGGACGTAATTTACATTGAAAAGTCTTTTGCTCCTTTCGTGACTTGTTTCTCTTCCGGTTTCGGTTTGCACTGGACAAACTAAAAGTGAAAATTTATTCCCGTTGACATAACGAAATGCGTGTGTGCAGGGCTGTTCTCGCGAATGTCTGTAACCAGTGGCTAACATATTACCAAACATCCTTCTTATAACAAACGGATTCCCCTTTTCGGTCCTGTTTTATAAGGAAAATCCCCGACCCTGTTTGGGGGTTTGGAGGGGGAATCAAAATAAACTACTGTTATAGTATTTTGATTTATGCAAATTACCTGACGTTGATTTAGTTGGAGAAATCAAACGTTCTCTGTTGCTTCTGGTTCAGTTATTCAATCATGAGATTCTAGACTAAGTTTATGTAAAGTCACGTGTTACCAGTGGCGACCGGAAATGGAAGTGCGAATTGGGTCAGGCACACCAGCGCGCTCTTTTGGTAGGAAAATAGTTAAGTACTGGCAATTTGTAAATATTTTTCTAAACAGGTCAAATGATATTTGATAATATTGCAGTTGGATGCAGACAATTTATTCTTTTTTTTCTAAACATTAAATAATACTGGATTGTAATGCAGACAAACTACTCATTCTTTCAACATGCTTTTCGTATGACCCTTCTCAATAATTATAATTATTAATATAATATTATTATATAAATAATTATTTCTTTTATTGAAAGGATTTTGTAATGGCATTTTGTGAAGTTTTGCTGAGAAATGGGCAAGATGTTAATTCTCTACCACCGCGGGCCACCTGTTACCTAAGGGTAATCCCCAAAACACATCTTCTGGCTGGGCACACGTGTTAGAAAGCTGAATGATAGATAACGTAGAATACATGAGTGAGAGTTCTAGAAGATAGCTCAAGCCCCCTGATACATACAGCCAGGATAGTAAGTAAATACAAGTGACAGACTACAACACATAACATGTGAGTCATGCTATACGAGTGGTCTATGTATAAAAAATAATTGTATTCAACAAGAGAAACATAAGACAGCATGGTTTTATATATATATAGTTCAACAGTTACTATTAGTGTTCATATATATAATTTATAATTTAAGTTCATAATCACGACCATGTAACCTCACAAGAGAATGTCCATTGCTGCCCTATGGCACTGCAGTAGTTATTTGATTTATTCATAGGAGTGAACTATGAATGAGTTGATAAAAGAACACTTAATGTTTTTGAGTGAACTCTAGAGTACTTTGGTAGAGTTTGTCTACAGCTTGACTAAAGCTGTTTGGTTGTGACTTTATAAATACATAACTTTAGGTCTGCCTGACTTGTTGTCTAGGTCTAAATGAATGTCGTTAGCCAATGCTTATGTGGTCCATTGAACCAGTCCTTGGCTTGTAGGTCATTCTGCGCTGGTGTTGCTTTGCAGTGCAAAACTCATCAAAGTCAACATCCAGGATAAAGTGGTTCTGTTCATTTGTTTTGCAGCTCTGTGCTCATTGAACTCAATGTCTCATATATCATAGATAAAGTCTCAGACAATGTGCTGATCTTTGGCAGGAATATATACAGAGGATGACTTCTTTCTGTGTTCATAAGTGGCAATAAGATTAGTAGAATGATTATACTTTTTAACAACACAAGGAGCCCCAAAATGTTTCCTCAATGATATGCTGCATTCGACTAACAAATTACAGGTGGGTTTCTGATACATTCGTGCACGTGGCTAAGCTGTGCTTTGGTTGGTTAGTTTAGTGATTTGTCTGGAACATTCAGGTATGTTTCCAGCCTGGGGATTAGGATAAACTTTTCTAGAAGGTAGATTTATGTGTGATCTGTTTGTAGAGGAGGAGTGGGTATGGACTATATAAGCCATTATGTAATATATTTACTAATGTTTAATTCAACAACCTGATTGTTATTTAAAGCCTCATTTCAGCTTAACTGTTAAAAGATTGAATCCTCAACCTAAACATTAAATTAATGCCTCATCCTAATTGTTAATGATTAGTGTCTCAACCTAATGGCTAATGATATTGTACATGATCCTCTCTGCTAGCTATGACTGTATCACTTTAATTGTTAATGATTACTGTATCTATTTACAGTGAGAAATTTTCCTTATTATTTCAAGTATAAGATTTATTGGTGTAGTATCACTTCTTTCCCCCTTCCCCTCTCTTAATTGGGCAGACAACAATTAGGAAGGTGAAGTTGGCATTGCCGAGCATGACTATATTACACTTAATTCAGGCTATACGGACACACTGAAGAGGCCTTGACCCATTCTTAGAATTCATAGAGAATATTTAATGCTGCAATAAATTCATCACACCCAGAGCTGTCTTTGAGCTGGAGAATTTCTACTGAAACATTCTTACCAAGTGTATACAGAGCTTTGGCTCCTGCTTGGCTTAGTTAAGGTGAACGTCTACCTGTGTCTACCTGTTACATTCCAGATTTGACATTTTGGCTACCAGTCTACCTCGTTTAGACTTTACTGTCATTCACTCGTCTTAGCAATCTCATCTACAAAGACACTCTATGTTTGACTAGAGTTTGTTTAGAAATATTTTCCCCAGCAGAGAAATACTGCAAAATCCCCATCCATACATAGATAGATAGATAGATAGATAGATAGATAGATAGATAGATAGATAGATAGAGAGAGAGAGAGAGAGAGAGAGAGAGAGAGAGATTGCAATATCCCTATATATTAATGCAAAAACAGAGTTTTAAAGATTCTATTTTGTACTTTTAATAAAACATTTATCATGAATGTGCGCACGCATACACAAACATACACATGCTGATAGATAGATAGATAGATAGATAGATAGATAGATAGATAGATAGATAGATAGATAGATAGATAGATAGATAGATAGATAGATAGATAGATAGATAGATAGATAGATAGATAGATAGATAGATAGATAGGTGTGAATCATTCGTGGGAAGTCTTGAAACAAAAATGTTGCTGTGAGATACGATACAGTTGTGATCCGAATATGCTGAGGGTTACAAAGTGAGTGTTGCCAATGGCAACTTAGTCAAGAGGTGGCTGGAAGGCGAACGTCAGTCTTCATGACGCATTTACACCGGTTTCTAGTGGTTGTTAAGGACGTGCTTGTAAGTGACGTACAAAGGTGTGACAAATGAATGGATGACGTAGCTGTCCGTATTTAGAAAACTCGCCAGTTATCAACGACCTGTAGTCTAAGCGTGCCAACATCGCTAAGCAGACCTAGACTCCAACGACCATTTCTACGAATGTCAAGTAGTGCGCGCGTGCGCGCGCGCGCGCACACACACACACACACACACACACACACACACACTTCGATCGCGGGAGATTGCAAATAAAAGTTTCATCGGCATTATCAGTGGATGCAGGTGATATTTTTTTATCTATGTATATGGGCAGTCGGTATTTTTATTGATATCAGCGATATTCGTGAAAATCACTGAAATGTGTGCATGTAATTAATGCTTCCAGTGAAATCTGTGATGCGTTTTTGTAATCTATGCTATAATAAACAGCACATTATATCTGTTTTTAATCAGTACTGATAGTACAAAGGAATGATATATCAGTTTAATCACTTCTGTTAGTAAATATCAATGATATATCTGTGTTTAATCAGTGCTGTGAGTAAATGTCAGTGAAATCAGTGCTGTTAGTAAATAGCAGTGATATATCTGTGATTAATCAGTGCTGTTGGTAAATATCAATGATATATCTGTGTTTAATCAGTGCTCTTAGTAAATGTCAGTGAAATCAGTGCTGTTAGTAAATATCAGTGATATATCTGTGTTTAATCAGTGCTCTTAGTAAATGTCAGTAATATATATGTGATCAATCAGTGCTATTGGTGTCAGTGACATATCTGCAATTGGTGTAGCAATACTGTCAATTTTTAGTGTCGTCATTGTTGTCAAAGATGTATGTGAAATCAGTCAATTGCTGACGTGTTACATTATATGTAGTCACTGTCTTCAGTGATGTATTTGAGATATTTGTTGTGCCTGTGCTCTCATTTATATGAATGATACATACCCGTGCAGTTTGTTAGCGTCAGTAATTTGTAACGTCAGAGGAAAAAATTATTACAAGTTTATAAAGATTTCCTTTAAATTTATTGATAAAATCTCTCTCCCTCTCTCTTTATTAGTACATGTACTATAATGTACTAAGATACTGTAAAATAGTGTAATTATTTGGCCAATCGTTTTAATTTAATAATTGTTAATGAATATTTAAAACATCTGAGAGTGATGTGACAGATACATGTAAAGACACTTATATATAAAGCGTACATAAGTATGCCTGCATTAATACAAATTTTTAAATGACCTACATACTTACACGTAAGCTGACTATACGAGCAAAATATTTGATAATTCAAATAAACATTGACTATTCAAATAGTATATATTTACAAAATGAGTAAGCATAATGACTGTATATGACCATACATACTGACTATATAAAAAAGCATATGGGCTATAACGACAAACATTGCCTATATGAACTAGCATATTGGCTAAACGGACAAGCATTGCCTATAGGATCTAGCATATTGACATAAACGGACAAGTATTGACTATATGAACTAGCATATTGACATAAACGGACAAGTATTGACTATATGAACTAGCATATTGGCTATACGGACATGGTTAACGGTGTTTTCTCACCACTGATTTATGGATTCACATAAATAGCAAGAGTTTTGAATTGGGAAATCGTTTATGATGAAAACCTTGCCTAACTTTACAGAGGCTACATTTATTTCCATGAATCGAAGATAAACCCGCCAAGTATTCAGACAAGGTAACATATCGATTTCTTAATAATTATTAACTTTATTAAATTAAGAAAATTGTAGCATGATCTTGTATTTTCTTATTGTGATTGATATGAATTGTTGTTATTTTTTCCTGATGTCATGGCCAGAGAATAGAGTGAAATCAAGTTAACACATCTTCTGTAATTTGTAATAATTCACTGAGATGTGTAATGATGTTGTGTGATGCTATCTCATCTCCACTGAAGTAAATATTAATTTGATGATTGTAAAACGCATGTGCACATTTGAAACATTTTTGTTTGATGTAATAATCATAATCCATATATGCATGATATATTTTAATTTTAATTGTAACATGCATATGCATGGTTGAGACAATTCCTAGTTTCATTGTAAAAATACGAAGTGAGGTCAAAATTATAATAGGACATCTATTGTCTGTTGCCACTACGCACAGATTGGCAAAATGAGGTTCATCACTCATGGAAATAATTTTTCAGAGCGGGTTTCAGTTTGGTGTTTGAGTTCTCTGGCTATTGAGCTAAGAACCTAATGCTGAGGTGCGCTATTCAGGTGTCATGAGTTATGCGGACCAGTCGACTAGAACATTCGATGACGGACTATTGATGTATGAATTGCCAGAAGGAGAATTTTCCGATAACTGCTGATGACGCAAGATAAGTGGGCATCTGACATACTCTGATATCAGAATTCGTGTTACGATCTGTATAAACATTCAAAGACAGAATAGGTGGTCTGTATAAACATTCAAAGACAGAATAGGTGGTCCGGATGACCTTTGTATTTGTATGTATTGATTAATGGATTCACTAGTTTGTTAAATATTAAATTTTTTAAATTTGTTATCATAATAAAGAAGATTGACTAATTATTAGCGAGAGAGAGACCAATGGAGAATCGGTCTGGGGCGTAAGTGTGCGAGTGATTTGTATGCATAATTAGTCGTTATTAGAATAACACGCCCAATTCATACAATATTACACAAATTCATCTGTCACTATAATTAATATCTAAGCTGAAAGAATTAATTTGTGAAGACTGAAGGGTGAATCTGGCAACCAATCTGTTGTCAGCAAAGGTGTAACGTTAGAATTAACAGCCTTTAAATCCTCATGCTGAGACAGGGTCTTTAAACAAATGCTGGAATGTAACATCTAGCAACATTAGTTTTGTCAACAAGGTGGAAACTCTCTGGTGCCTTTAGTTTTGTTAACAGGATGGAAACTCTCTGGTACCTTTAGTTTTGTTAACAAGGTGGAAACTCTCTGGTGCCTTTAGTTTTGTTAACAGGATGGAAACTCTCTGGTATCTTTGGCTTTATTATTAGAGTGATATGGGTATTGTTTACTTTATTTTCTTTCTTATGGGGAAGTGAAAGTTCCGCACCTTATATATCACGTCGGTTGTGTTCGAACCCTGTGTTTTCTTCTCTTTTCAAAGTTTTCGCTTTTTATTTGTGCCTTTCTCTGGGAACACAAAATGCTGACAGGGTCAGATTGTCTTAAACAGAAACTGCAAGGTTTATCACATAAGATTTATCTCTGGATGTAAATGGGTAAATTCTCTGTACTCATTGACATGGTTAGTTACAGCATGGTATAGCTGTATCATTACCGTGGTACTCATGTGTATATTTACATATGATATTGTACCATGATTAAGCTATTAATAGTTGTATTATAGTCTGGTAAAATGATTATGCTCATTGATATTAATAGTTGTGTTGTCAAACTGTAACATGATTATGCTAATTGCTACTCATGGTTGTGTTGTGGTGCTGTAATATGAATATGCTATTAATAGTTATAACAAAACTATGCTATTAATAAAACTGTGTTGTCTTAATGTAATGCGGTTATGCTATTAAAAACTGTATTGTTTTAATGTAACATGTCTGTCCAATTAATAAGTGCGTTATGCTATTAATAACTGTATTGTGTTAATGTTACATGTCTGTCCAATTAATAAGTGCGTTATGCTATTAATAACTGTATTGTTTTAATGTAACATGACTGTCCAATTAATAGTGCGTTATGCTATTAATAACTGTATTGTGTTAATGTTACATGTCTGTCCAATTAATAAGTGCGTTGTCCTATTCTATTAGATTCTAGATAATAACTGCTGTAGTAATGCTGTTCGATATGTTAGAGTTATTTTACTGGCCCGTTATCTGTGACGTCTCACTTTCTCCAGACGTCTATTTTTAATCATGCATTCGTCCGGGTATTTTAACTTAGTGTAGGGTTTCTCTGGCTGTACGTGTATATAAGATTGGGAACTGTGGGCCTCACGATAAATATGATTGTAGTTGTCACTTGAGGATCTTCAACTACGACTTTTGGCACTTGACATGCATGCAATACAAGCAAATATAGCTTCCAGAAATTTGCCTTATCTTCGGAACTGAAATAAAACCACCAGTTCTGCATTTGTAAGCGATTACTTATTTTATATATATATATTTTTTTTAATTCTTCAGCAGTTCTTTCCCCTTCTGTTCACCGCCTGTTTGCTTTTAGAACAAATTTAAAAATAGAAACTATTTTTTTAAAACAATCAAACAAGAAAATGCCCGTGTGTTTCATCAAAGATTCAGTAGTTTACAAGATTACTGTAGTTCATGCTTATAACATACTGAATGTTTTTCCATTAATTTATCATTCAATTACCTACACATTGTGTAGCATGCACTTACCCACAACTAGTCGGCCTTTGTGTGACACTTATCACGGCTTGTAAGAAGTGAAAAGAAAAACGACTTATAGATGCACTTTTCAACATGCTGTGTTCTTGCATGTGTGTATGTGTGGTGTAATACATATGTTTATAATGTACTTCATACAGAGAAAGATTTATGTATAGGTGCATGCGTGTTATGTGGTGTGCGTGTGTGTGTGTGCCTGCTTGAGTGCGTGCACTTTAGTGTAGGCTTAAATGCGTGTGGTAGTGAATCTGTTGTCCATTTGTGTATTTCTGTAACACACGCAGTGTAGTCTTTCATGTAGTCTTGGACAAGGCTTAAATGCGTGCGGTGTGTCTTTCGTAACCCACTCAGTGCAGTTTTTCATGTAGTCTTGGACAAGGCTGACACGCTCGACTCACCGCTACCGCCAGACTTTACCTACGTTTCCAGGTCGCCGAAACAGCGGCGGGTCAAAGATCACACTCTTTTGTTCGTCGCCTTAGCGGTGAGTGGAATACAAAGTCAAAAGTCACCTGTTAGAGAAAATGTGGACAAAATTGGGCAACAATACTGTTATTGTGTGGCAAACTGGCTCTGCTGATCACGGCACGCGGGGACAGGCTCATGCACACTTGGCAAGTCGTGGGTTGGCTGCGGTAGACAAGGGGAAGTAATTAAAGTGTTTGACTGAAATAAATGGCTCTCCCCGCCGCCGTGCTGGCTAATCGCGTTATGTTCTGTCTCCAGCGTGAGTGTCGAACCTTCGGATATGTTCCACGACAGGTAGGGAGACCAACTGTAGAAAGAAACTCACGTAACTGCTTCCAACGGCGGTCACCTTTCGGTTTCTCTCATTAACTGGCAGTTTGCTCATCAGCTGAGCACCAAGAAGAAAAAAATACAACACTCACACACTCACGTAAAGAAAACCCAGACCAGTCTCAAAGGTAAGAAAGGCTTACCTCCCCCTATTATATTTTGTTGAATTTTGCTCTTACTTATAAACGTCATCTTAGTGTAAAATCACATTCATATTTATCTTAGTAAGGTAAACAGGAAATCTTGTTTACTGTTAAACGAGTTTATTTTCAATTTATTTAATAGCAGGGTATGGTTCATGTTGATAGGAAGGGAAAAGAACCTATGACGTCAGTGAAAAATATTTTGATTTGCTTTCACCTATTTGGCTGTGTTACGCTTTAATAATTAGTACACGTCAATTGTCATCTTTCGTTTAGACTTTTCTTTCTCTCCATTTTTTTTTTTTTTAAAGATTCCAATTTGTTGCGTCGTTGTCTGTAAGGTTCAGGCCCAGAATATTACAAAATTGAACAATTTCATTCTGTTTTCAGTCTTAAAATCATTACAGCTAAAGGCCTTACAAGTCGTAGGCCTTTACTGTAGTCTTTACAGTAATACTACTATAGTGATTCACCTCAGTAAAGTCAAAGTGCTTTGCAGTAGTACTATTGTGAAGCATTTAGTCTTTACTGAGTTTAAGGTGAAATCGAAAGTAATGTAACCCTTTACTCTAGTGCTGCAGTAGTGTAATAGTAAACGCAAGAAGGAAAAAGAAATAGTTTGCAGTTGTATTTTTTGTTGGGACCACCATACCCTGAAAGTCACCAAGTATAATTAACTATTTAGTGGGACCACCATACCCTGAAAGTCACCAAGTACAATTAATTATTTAGTGGGACCATTGTACCCTGAAAGTCACCAAGTATAATTAATTATTTAGTGGGACCACCGTGGCCCTAAACTATATTTAGGACGTCTAAAATGAAACATATAATCAGCCATAAATCCACTCATGACAAAACATTCGACAGTAGTGATGTGATACATACGTAACTCTGAATACACAAATGTAGAGGGATACTGAAAGTATTACAGAAATGCGACCACAGCCGTAACATCATTGAGAGCAATGAAGTTATTAGTCATGTTGAACTTTTCGCTACATTTAAAAAGTACGAACACGATTGACACTGTAGACAAAATTTAATTATTAAAGTACAAATATTAAAAATTTAAAGTGGCACTATCTTAACCTTAAATTCAGTGTTCACTACGCTTGCAAAGCAGAACTCAGTCGTTAATTTTCGGTCATCATTGATTAACAACAATAGTTAGTCGTTAATTTTCGGTCATCATTGATTAACAATAGTTACAGCGATCGGCTGTAAATCTGGACAACACAAAATCTTGTTAATAATTTTCTTGGGGAAGGAGGAAAGTGCAATACACTGGGATCAGACAATGGGTCACATAGTTCACTCATGATATGTTTGTAATGTGGGAAATTAGCAAGGTTTTCTAATATGGGGAATTAGTAAGGTTTTGTATTGTGATAACATGGCAAGATTTTGTAATGTGGGAAATTAGTAAGGTTTTGTATTGTGATAACATGGCAAGATTTTGTAATGTGGGAAATTAGTAAGGTTTTGTATTGTGATAACATGGCAAGATTTTGTAATGTGGGAAATTAGTAAGGTTTTGTATTGTGATAACATGGCAAGATTTTGTAATGTAGAAAATTAGTAAGGTTTGATCATGTTGAAAATTAGTAAGTTTTTTTTATATTGTGGGAAATTAGTAAGGTTGTGTATTGTGATAACATGCAAGGTTTCGTATTGTGGAAAATTAGTAAGGCTGTGAATTGTAATAATATGGCAAGATATGGTGCTATAATAACGACAAAGTTTTGCAATAACATGGCAAGATATTGTTTTATAAGGACATGGCAAGGTATTGTTTTGTAAGAACATGGCAAGGTATTGTTTTGTAAGATCATGGCAAGGTATTGTTTTATAAGAACATGGCAAGGTATTGTTTTGTAAGAACATGGCAAGGTATTGTTTTATAAGAACATGGCAAGGTATTGTTTTATAAGAACATGGCAAGGTATTGTTTTATAAGGACACGGCAAGGTATTGTTTTATAAGAACATGGCAAGGTATTGTTTTGTAAGAACATGGCAAGGTATTGTTTTGTAAGAACATGGCAAGGTATTGTTTTATAAGAACATGGCAAGTTTCTAAATTATGAGAACACGCCATGGCATTGCATGTTTGGTAAGATAGTAAGATATTTTATTGTGGGAACATGGCAATGTGTTGTTTATGGGAAAATAGCAAGGTATTTTATTGTGGGAACATGGCAAAGTGTGTTTGTGGGAAAATAGCTACGCGTTGTTCTGTGGGATAATGGCAAGGTATTCTAATGTGGAAAATGGCTAAGTGTTGTTTTGTGGGAAATCGTCTGAAGGAGTACGGCAGGGTACATTTTTTGTCGTCTGGGATCATAACTAGGATATTATTGTAGAATCGTGGTTATTCACTGAAATAAAGGGGTGCGGCAACACTTAGATTTGTAGGGTTACATACTTATTGTCTTGTGGTGAAAATGGTGTGTGTTTATGAGGTTACGCACTGTCGTGAGAGATTACTCTCGTATTACGAGTTAGGAATGAGCATGAAGGACAGTAAAGAAGGAGGTATGTGCTACTCTCGTATTACGAGTTAGGAATGAGCATGAAGGACAGTAAAGAAGGAGGTATGTCCTGTTCCCGTATTACGAACTAGAAGTGATCAGGTGCAGACAGTTGAGAGGAGATCTACAGGTCATCCATCACTCTCTCATGGAAACAGACATTTTCATGGTGCTCTCTTTGCATTACGTTGAGAACTTTGTGTCATGGACACGGACTTTACTTCATGGCGTGGTCTTCGATCAGGAGTGGGCTTTGAGTCGTGATGTGGACTGGATAAAAATGTGGACATGTGAAAAGGTGAGTTATGTCAATGTGTGAATTTCATGACAGTGTGCAAGAAATTTTGAAAAGCAAGGAGAATAAGAAAAGCACCACTCTACAGACTACACGAAGCAAAAGATGAAAATAGAAGACCGATTCTCAAGAGGCAAATTGAACGAATTCAGAATAGGTGTTACTTGACTGGCAGCGGAGAAGTGAAACTCAACTAACAGGTAGAGAGAGTAATATAAATTATAAAGAAATTAATCAATAATCACGATGCAACAAGTAATAAATGCAGCAGAGCAATTAAGAAGCACCGTAGAGCTAGTAATAAATGTAATAGAGCAATTAAGAAATAAAGCAGAACTAATAATACATGCACGATAACTACTTTAAAGTGTATATCTCCTCACAGAATAAAGAGTCAATGTACGATAGAGTACTTTAAAGTGTATATCTCCTCACAGAATAAAGAGTCAATGTTCGACTGAGTCCTTTAAAGTGTATATCTCCTCACAGAATAAAGAGTCAATGTATGATAGAGTACTTTAAAGTGTATATCTCCTCACAGAATAAAGAGTCAATGTTCGACTGAGTCCTTTAAAGTGTATATCTCCTCACAGAATTTGTTTCTCTCATCACCGAGTAAAGAGCCAATGTTCGATAGAATAAATAGTGCATTCAAAAGGCGGTACTGCAAGGCCTTATATACAAGTACGAATCCTGACACACTATGACTCGAAGCCAATATGCGAGTAACTTCCTGTACATGACAGACACGTCAGACGCATGTGTTTATTTGTTTATGTAATTCGCTCCTTTTTAAGTAATTCCACAAAATTGCATGGTAAAAGAAAGAAAGAAAGAAAGATAGATAGATAGATAGATAGATAGATAGATAGATAGATAGATAGATAGATAGATAGATAGATAGATAGATAGATAGATAGATAGATAGATAGATAGACAGCAAACTGTATAAAATATCATTTGTTTCAAATATGCTCTTGCTGATATTACTCAAAGATTATATAAGTTGTGTGTTATTTGTGGTTGTGCATTGTTTGGTGATTGTTTGTGCTAAGAAACAATTCGTGACCCGATGAAGGAGTCGGCGCCTGTTCTCGTTTGAACTTCATACTTTTCTTGCAGTAAAACCCAAAAGAGTTAAAAGATAAACCGATAACAATCACGCAACGAAAAAACCAAAACAACCAAAAGCGAACGGGGGAAACGTACGTTATGTGAAAGTCGACAAGAGCCAAGAAAAACAAACAACGTCCGAGCAGCGATAAACTCGGAAGTTTTGCGCTGAAGAGAATTATAAGAAAGACCTGATGCGTTCAAACCAGATAAACGAATTATGAACATGAATGCTGTTACGGCTCGGGATGGGTGGAGGAGTAAAAGGAACTATGGACAAGTGTGACCAAAGAGACTGCTAGCGTTGCGGAGAATTAAAAAAATAAAATGAAGATCGTTTATGGGCACACATGAATTGCTGTTAGCTTGCAGGAACAATATCTCTTTGATATTTCTTGCACCATGAATTTCGCCACTTAACGTGTCCATGTATTTTAACAGTTGACACAAGCTCCTGCAAGCGCCCACACCGTGATGTGTGCGCTCAGACGTTTTTCGTACACGTGTGCACACCGCGCCGTGTATACTCCGAGATCAGACCAGTGCCTAATTGCCGAGAGTGCAACCTACGCGTTTAAAAGAGTCCTCAAGGTGCCTTACGAAGTTCTAGAATGTAACCCAGTTACACCTCCCGTTGTCCGGAGTTTTACAAGGACATTCCATTAGATTGTTTCGTCACTTGTGGCCGCAGAAATTGGAATAATTCTTTCTTCTCTGTTAAGCATTAGGGTCAAACATTCTAAGCTTGCATTTCACGCACTAACATTTCCCTCTACGGTGACGTCACGTCACGTGACGCAGTTTTGTGCTTCTTGTCCTAAGGAATGATTAAGCGACTGGTTGCAGATAAGAAAAGGGGAAGTAATACATAACGTTCATTAATATGCATTAATTTCATGCGTTCTCACTCTAACGTTAGGTAAACACTTTTTCTTTTTTTTTTTTCATTTTTTTTTTAAGCAATGCAAATGTTCACCCATAACGCTATCGTCAAATTTGTACGGATTAATTATTAAAGTGCGAATCGTTGAAATAAAAACTGACAATTTTGCTTTAGGGTCATGATAAACAGTTTTGCTTCATTTGGGAATATTGGCGTGTCTACAGGACACTGTAAACAACAGCGAAAATGAACACCACGAAAGAGATTGAAACGAACAATGTTAATTGTATCTATATTCATTTATTTCTTTAGGAAATATTTTCCGCTGTGTTAACTAAACGCCTTGGAGTTCGCTATTATAGAAATACAAAGGTGTCTGCCAATAATGTCGAAGGATTTAGAGCACAAGAAGTTATTATTATAAATTCCTCTTGTCGTGCGCGTGCTCGCTAAAAGACTCAAGGTCTTCGTAACGTTTCCGTTGTCACGTGATGTTAAATAGTAAAGCCTCGTGCGTCCTGGATTTACTGTTTCCGCCTCGTGTCTTGGCCTCTGGTCAAAGCAAAGACAAGGAATTGCTTGCCTCACTCTTTCTTAGGAGATTTACACAAGAATTAACAATAATGTATTAGTTCTGGTCTGTGTATTTGTGTGCACGTATGTGTGTGAATATATATATAAGTGTGTGTGAGATTGTGCGTAAATAGGTATGTATGTGTGCTGCGTGTGTGGATATTTTGTTTGTGATTGAATGTGCGTTTGTGAATGTGTTCTTTTGTGTGTATGTATACTGCGCGTGTGTGTGTATATATATATATGGGGGGGGGTAGGTTTGGGAGGTGAGTGTGTGTGACTTTTTAATGGGTTTTATTTGTTTACGTTAACTGCATGAAGAGATTAAATGACCAAAGAGTCTTAGAACATGCTCGACACTTGCAAGCACCATCGTAGATCGGGATTGTTGCTATTTATAAATTGTGAAAGTTTAAAAATATGTTCTATAATCTCTCCATTGGGCTCAAGTTCAGTTGACGCTATAAACTACTCTTGCCTGAAATTGTGAGTTATATTGTCTTAATATTAATTTTATGTTAATCAATGATTGTAAACATGCTGCTAAAACTTTGGCTTGCATTCATAACATTTTGCGTGTGCTGACACCCGTATACCATTTCTTGTAATATTGTTTTATCCCTGGTCATTAACGTATACCATTTCTTGTAATATTGTTTTATCCCTGGTCATTAACGTACGAATTTCTTGTAATATTGTTTTATCCCTTGTCATTAACGTATAGCATTTCTTGTAATATTGTTTTATCCCTGGTCATTAACGTATAGCATTTCTTGTAATATTGTTTTATCCCTGGTCATTAACGTACGAATTTCTGCTTAAATTGAATCTAGGTAGATGCCAAAACACTAAAAACATAAATGTTAAAACACTAAAAATAAGATTTTTTTCAAATTCTTTAAGTCTAATAAAATAACAGATTTTGCACAGATATAGATACGCACACATAGATGGATGGATGGATGGATGGATGGATGGAGACGCACAGATAGAATGATAGATAGATAGATAGATAGATAGATAGATAGATAGATAGATAGATAGATAGATAGATAGATAGATAGATAGATAGATAGCCTTCTGTCATACTGGCCACACACCCTTTCTACCTAAGGCCTGCCTATGTCAATCCCTTAATTCATCCCCGCAAGCATACATTATTTTTGAGTCACTAACAGTAATATTATGATTCAGTTAATTTCAGCAGAAAAATGTACCACCACCACTCCCCCCCAAAAAACTTAAATGGACGGTTAACAAATTTTGTTCCTTCCCACAGTTAGTATTGTCTCCCCTGAGTAAATTTCATACACTAATGATTAATAAATGAGTCGCGTGACAATCTTTCCCCTTCCCCATTAAAAAAAAAATCACTATCACACTTTTTTATTTTCAAGAATTTGAAACACCCACTTAATTCAGCTCGATCGTCATTTTCTAAATTCGCGATAGATCTCAACCGCACACAGCAATGACAGCAGACAAGTTAATACTAAGAGTGCAATGGTCTTCTGGCTAATTACAGAGTGCCGTATAGATCTACATGCGTAAAAAATGCTCGCACTGCAATTCTAGTCTTTTATAAATCTGTGTACTTAATTGACACTGCAATTGTAGTCTGCAGTTTACATCTAATTACCGTAATACTGACACTGCAATACTAGTCTACAGTTTATGTCTAATTATGTAACATTTATGTCTAATTACGTAAGATTTATGTCTAAATACGCAACATTTACACTGCCCTTGTGGTCTACAGTTTACGTTTAATTACGTAATACATTGCAATTCTTATCTACATACGCAACACAGACTGCAGTATTATCTCTACATACAGAACATGCATACTGTAATTTTAGTCTACAGTATAGTTGTAGCCTTCAGCATACTTGTGTAATACTCACACTGCAGTTGTGGGCTGCGGCCAGATCTGCTAATATGTTACTTTCACTGCAATGACCACAGTGCCACTGCAATCGATTTCATTAATGGAGTCTTTCTTTCAGTTCAACGTGCGCGTGAAGTTTAGGACCAGTGCCCGCCTTAAATCACTCTCCGTTCTGTGAAATTTGGGGGTCATTGGAATCAGAATGGCATGCGCTCAGCTCTTCCCAGAGAATTTTACAGCTACTTCAAACGGCCGATTATGATTTAGGGCAGGCATTCGAGAAGACACGAAAATAGCTAGGAAACAATCAATGCTCCTCTTTTCGAGTACAGCACATGTCGATCAATCTTCCTCTGAGTCCACTTCAGCGACCAATATGTCGACCACAGTGTACTGATGATGACTATGACGTCAGCAGTGATGAAGACGACGACGATGTGACGACAGTACTCTGATGACGACTGTATAGCGACTGCAATGATGATGACGACCCAAAGTGCAATGAAGAATGACTCTATGACTACTGCGACGACGGCGAAGATGATGACTATATGACAACTGCGATGACGACGATGATGATGACGAAGACGACGACGATTATGACTATATAACGTCTGCGATGATGATGACGGTCCCAGCGCACTGATGGTGATGATAACGACGATGATAACAGTATAATATAACAACGACAACGCTGATGATGATATAATGACCGCAAATACGGTGGTGGTGATGATAATGACAATGCACCAATGATGACAATATAATGACTTGCGTGATAACTATGATGGTGTATTTTAATCGCGCTTATCGAATTAAGAGTATTAATTGAAACAGTAAAGTAGATACATGGTCCTCCGTTATCTTAAAAAAGTTTTAAGAATTATAATTAGTGATAGTGTAATGATATATTATTTTCTTCATTTAAAAGTAGAAGTAGTAGCTAAAGAAACAGCAGCAGCACAAGCAGCAGTTGTATTAGTAGTAGCAGTGGTAGTAGTTACAGAGCTTGTTTCTTCGTGTTTTCAGCTAAAGTGAGTTCTTTAGTTAAATTACTTCATGACGGGCGCTATGAGGCAAGAGAATGACCACTTCTAGAGTATAATGGTGGCGGCAGAAATTGTAATCTTCCTCTCATATATAATCTGTTTCAGGCAGCAACAATAGAAGTGCCAGAGTTTATTTTCGTCACCATTTCCCTAAACTAGCCGCCCCTATCATTTTTCTGGCGATTGAAAGGAATTTACATGTTCCGAATACTATCGTGGTCTTTTAGCGAAAAGAAAGGCGAATTAAATGGGCGGTCTATTTTTGGACACGGACTAGACTTACAGTGCACAAAAGAGATAGGAAATTTTGTAAAGTTTAAAAGTCGGATATCTGTACATATATGTGATTGTGTGTGTGTGTGTGTGTGGATGTGTGTGGATGTGTGTATGTTGGTGGATTAAGTGCTGAATTTATGGCTATTTAGGGTGTACGTTAAGTTTGTATCTTGCTGATATTTTAATTAAGCAAAAACTGAATATAATATTTACAAGACAAGAAAATAAAACTAAACATCGGCAATTTTCCTGAATAGATACACTGGACTCAAATGTAATTCGGTTGACAAGAGGTGAGAGAAGAAAATTAGAAATAGAAAGGCAGATATATATGCTGTTGACACTTGTAAAAGGCCAGACATATGCTGTTGACACTTGTAAAAGGCCAGATATATGCTGTTTACACTTGTAAAAGGCTAGATATGCTGTTTACACTTGTTACGTCTGGTGATTGATTTATATTTTTACACTTTTAACGCTACGAAATCCTGCCATTTGCTCTCAAGGGATGTACTAGGAATATACAGGTGATATGTCAGAAATATAGGGGATACTTTTGACTAGGTGGGTCAGTATAGGCAGGTTTCAGAATTATAAAGGAAACAAACATCAGACATATGTTTAAAGGGAATCCCTATAGACATATAGAGGTAATATGTTTAAAGGGAATCTATAGACTTATAGAGGTAATATGTTTGAAGGGAATCTCTATAGACATATAGAGGTAATATGTTTGAAGACATTTCTATGGGGAAAAAACATGGGTATGTTTGAAGGAAAATGTTGTAGAAAGCAAAGATGTGTTAAGTATAAATGTTTATTGACAGATACCAAGTTGTGTTCGCTAGGAAATCTCATCGATTGATGCATTTGCTGCCTTAATTTGACTTTTGCAGAACAGAGCAAGCCTTTTTGTTTTTGTTTGTCACTTCATGCTACAGTGACTAATGTACTCTACTTGAATATGTTGGTGTGTGTATCCAATGTTGTCATCAGCTTATCAGTAAAACGTGTTGCTGTAAGTTAATTCCTGTGAATTCCGTTCAAGTGCCAATATGGCGGAAATTGTGGTTGGAGTTTGGCCTCGAGAATTAACAAAGATTGTTTTTAACATTTCTCACGGAGTGTTGTGTAAATTGCACAGAGAAATTCAAGAACATTCCTTGCTCTTGATAGTGCATGTGAAATTCAGGACGATTCTCTATGGTATGTTTGGAGAGGGCATCAAAGATTCTGGAACAGTTGTATAATGTATCTCTAGGAAGGACACATGGGACCTCACCTAGATATCAACGGCTGTGACTTGTTGCAAATTGCATGATTGTGAAATATGTGCCGGTAACAACCGCCATCTTTGAACAGGTTATGTGTATTGGCTTAATCTATTTATCTAAAACTCCACTCTCATTTCCGTAGTGATATCCATCAACTTGATTATACATTTTTGTTAGTGAATGCTTCTGTCACTGCCTTGATAAACTGAATGATTGTCCAGTGTTAATCGAACATTGTTGTAAAGTGATGTAAATGTCAGCGTTCTTTAATTATATTCATATGCTATATATTTGATTTTTTATTTAATAAATTTATTGTTAAATTTATTGGCCTTCTTACACATATTGATAACCATGAAAGACAGTGGGTGGATGGGGGCTCGCTAAATATAGAATAAAAACGGATTTCTCTTCTCCTTTAGTAAGAAGTTTTCCACCTACTGAAATATTGTGTGACAGTAAATATTTGTCGTTAATGTTGTGAAAGAGAAAAACGTTTACAACGCCCGCATATCCACCAAGTAAGAGAGACAAGTGGTGTCTTCTGGAGAATTATTAATAATAAAATTAAGATTCTCATAACTTGTAATTAGTTACGGAATGATTAAATAATTAATAATAATCATAATCATTAACTAGGTAGCAATGGCGTCACGCACAGCAATTTCAAATTGTTTCAATCCCTTTACAGCAACAGCCCATTAAATACAAACTGTCAGTATATTTGCTCAAAAGCGGATATGGCAGTCGTCGTTCGCGAAACTTGAGAAGGACAAGGACAGGGAACAGAAACCGATTTCTTGCAATAAGAACCGACTTTAATTCATTAATGGACACGAGCGACCCATGAGGCATAATTCTCACCCAGCAATCTTCAGGCGGGGAGGTCAGGCCCGCTGAAGCAAAACACAACTGTTCTCTATGGATTGATGAAAGGGGAGGTCACTGACCTTTGCCATCGTCGACGTTTCAGACCGCAGAATTATCTAAACTGTTCGCTGCAGTGCCACTATGAGTTGTTTGGAGAGTAAATGTGACGAAGATAAAACGCCTCGTCAGTTGTAAAAATGAATGCGGGCCGTGGAGTTTTTTCTGTTGACATATTAAGGTGGAGCGATTACTTAACGTTAAAGTGAAAGTTTGGAGTTTTATTTGCTTCTCTGTACTTTTTTCTACCTCCCGATGGATAATTTATTTGTATTTCTTCAGCAAAGTCGATTTGCGTAACCAAGAATTGTTCATGGCTATTAATAATATTCGCACCGTTTAGTATTTTTCCTGTTATTAGTTGTAATCATCAACATTGTCAGTAAAAATAGAACAGAAATATTTTATTTCAAGTATACAGTTTTTAACCGTTATGCCGAAAACATTTTCTGTACAGAAAGTATCCGGAATGCAGCATATGCTTGATAAAAGATTTCCGGAAAATTTTATATTCGAAATTTAACTTGATCTACAGACAACAAAATTGAACTTCTGTATAACTACGGTTTTCTATAGAAATCGGTGTTTGAAGGAGGAGTATTCTTTTAATAGAGTTTTTGGTTACTGTTTCTTCCAACAATTGGCTTAGGGACAACAATACCAGCTGTCTCTGGGTCCACTAACTTGTCGATCAGGAAAAAAGTGACCACAGACGGACACACACCATTTCATAATTGAATTAAATGTTGTAAGTTCGCCTGTAATTTTGAATTTTCGTGGAACAACTTGAAATCATGTCAGTATGGATATTCTGCCAGTCATTCATAAGTTAGTTCCCTTTTGGGTCGGCTAGATCTATTAATTATTTCCCTTTTCAGCAAGTCAAGTAAACAATATAAAACTTTGCTCCCCTCTAGTAAGCCACAAAAGAGAGAGTTTTCTTTCTTTGTCTTTTTTTTTTTTTGAGGGGGGGGGGGAATTTCGTCCACCAATATAGGTTTATTTCCCTTGTTAATAGGCCTAACAATATGAATTCATGTCCTTTCTGGTACGCCAAAGTGATTTTCTTTTCTTTTCTGTCGGTCAATACAATACAGTACAGAGTTATCTTCATTTTTGGGTAGGCCAAACAATATGTATTTTCTTTTCCAAACTATTTTCGAACACAACCAATTATTTAACAAACAAAGCTACACAAAATTGGCAGCAAAGAAGTCCACCTGAGAAGGCAACTTACAAGGAAGTCAACAGACCTAGGAAATTCTGTGTAGCATAACAATTAGCACTTGTCTGCTTTAGGTAATTAGTAATTTTCTTATTATTAAATTTTGTCACAGAAGAAAAGATAGTACACTTTTAAAAAAATCGTTGTAAAACGTGTGGTTCCGATTACTGGTTGTATTATTTATACTGGTATCATTACCCGTCATTGTCAGGGAATTTTAGGCAAATTATGTTCAGGGCTTCCTAGGTAATCACAAAGCTGAAAACTATGTGGAGTTGGTGCAGACTCTCATAAAGAATTACGCCACAGTGGGATGCAGAATGTCTCTGAAAGTCCATATCCTTGATTCGCATCTCGACAAATTCAAGGAGAACATGGGCGCTTACTCGGAGGAGCAAGGCGAGCGCTTTCATCAAGATATATTGAACTTTGAACGTCGTTACCAAGGACAGTATAACGAAAACATGATGGGGGACTACATTTGGGAGCTACTTCGAGAGAGTGATTCACAGTACAATCGTAAATCTAGAAAATCTACACATTTCTGAACCTTGTTGAGTAGTTTCCGACTGTGTTTGTCTATTCCTTGTGCAATTTTTGTTTTTACCTGATCATAATGACGAAAATGAAAAAAAATCGTTCTATTTTCACAAAAAAAAACTAGTTTTCTTCGTGCTGTTGTCTTGTAAGCAAAGTTTGTGCATAATGAAGTCATTTTTTCACGTACTTTAGACATAAGCAATTGAAATATAACACTTAGAAGCCAGGAACAAAAATTGTGTTACATAGTGTTATGAGTTGTTATTAAATTTGTTGTTATCTTACCCATTGTTACATAATTGCTTGTAGCACGACTGGATTAGCTAGTTGGCGGCTGAGCCATAAAAGAGGATCATAATTCTTAATTTATAAATAAGGGGGAGATAACGTTGCTAGCTTGGGCAAGTCAACTGATTTATCTAGCGAGGTGTCCTTGAGTAATAGCCTGAATCTTCTGGCATTTTCATAGTAGAGAGGTCAGGCCGACTGGCTGTCGCTATTGTTAGAGATTAATCAATAACCGATATTGAAACCTGAAAATCTAAAATAGGACAGAGTCATTAAACCTAACCGGGCATGTGACAGTCATCATCATCGTCTTCGTTATCAACATCATCTTATCGTTATTATTAATTTTTCTC
This sequence comes from Sinotaia quadrata, assembly GCA_028829895.1. Classification (NCBI taxonomy): domain Eukaryota; kingdom Metazoa; phylum Mollusca; class Gastropoda; order Architaenioglossa; family Viviparidae; genus Sinotaia; species Sinotaia quadrata. Next base: position 87,501,844 of record CM054177.1, read on the forward strand.
AAAATTCTATAATGTCTGTCAATGACTTGTTTTTGGTCTTCAGTCTTGGAATCCTACAAGGATTCTGAGAGATTCCAAGTTTACCAAGGATGTGGTCCCTGGCAAAATATTCAAATAACCTTCCACCTCTGCTGTTGCGTTTCCCAGTGTTCCTGATATTGCTGGTGTCATTTCCGCTTTCACGTCCCATAACTCTGGTCATTATCTGATATCCTACTATTTGAGACTGGCTTCACGCGGGGATTATAAGATCCACAAAAATGTGACTTCATGTGTTTCAGGGAATGCTTCTATGCTGCAGACGTCATCTGGCAAGTACATCTATATTAGTAAAGAATTCCTCATTCCACAATTCTCGGTTCTCGCTAAGATTGCAATAAAGAATTGTCATCACTTCATTGTGCATTCGGACATTTTATTCAGATCCAGGTTGTTTCAACATCCTGTGTATCGGTATTCCATTGTTCCTGCCAATCCCTTGCAGAGTTGTCTTTAGAGATATTTCGAACACTTTGTCATTAAAAAAAATAATCCTCTTTAAAATCATTATAATATTAACATGAGCAGCAGTAGTAGTATATTTAAAATATAAATATAACAAAGAAACAAACACAAACACGTACATTGAATACGCTAATTATCGTGTTATCGCTAGTTTCGTGGGGTTTGTAAATCGCATTTCCTTTTCCGATGTGAATCGCGTCTTGGTCAAAATGACCTTTTTCTTTTCGCGAGATAGTGTTCGTGCAGTTCACATTTGATTTTAAGAACAATCTATTAATTGTACGACACAAACAAAAAAATAAAGAAAACAACCAATCGATTTTCAGAACCGTGCGTTGCAATTGCGCCCAGAGTACGCAATGATTGCGGATCTCTGAGTAAAATCTGGATTTTTTCTCATTACAAAACTACTTCAAATATTGAGTAGCTTATTGTGTGCGTGTCTGAGTGTGGGGGGGTCTCTTTTGTCTCAATTGGAAAAAAAAATGTTTACTCTCATTGTAAAAATTATAGTTGTTTTTTTTTTTCCTGACTGTATTCGTGATCTTATTAAACTATTTAAAAATCTTTTTCTCTTAGTGCCGCACGTTTTTGCTGGTCGAGCTTGGTGCTGGCTGATGTAAATATGTACTTGAACCCGATATAAACAAGTCTGGGGTAGGGGAAAGGGAGGAGAAACAGAAGAAAATTACTAGAGAACAGCAGAAGGAATTGGGGGGGGGGGGAGGAGAGGTTGAGACGCGCAACCGCAGGGAAACAGGTTTGAAATCCACTGCGACGAAGATTAAGAAAGAAGAAGATGATCATGGAATTCTTAAATTACGGGGTAATAATGAGTGGGGATTTGAGGACTTTGAAGTAAGGGCTTGAAACTTAATGAATTTGATGAAGATAAGGAATTGCTGGTTTAAGAAAACTACGCTGATTCAGATTAGATTAAGTTTGCGATATATTATAGCTGTATCATGGAAGTAGGAATGATTAGGGATTTAAAGTTGGGGATAACTTATAGATGTATGGGACTAGAAATGATTAGGGATTTAAATTTGGGGATAACTTATAGTTGTAAGGGACTAGGAATGATTAGGGATTTAAAGTTGGGGATATCTTATAGATGTATGGGACTAGGAATGATTAGGGATTTAAATTTGGGGATATCTTATAGATGTATGGGACTAGGATTGATTAGGGATTTAAATTTGGGGATAACTTATAGATGTGTGGAATTAGAAATGATTAGGGATTTAAAGTTGGGGATATCTTATAGATGTATGGGACTAGGAATGATTAGGGATTTAAAGTTGGGGATATCTTGTAGATGTATGGGACTAGGAATGATTATGAATATACAGTTGGGGATATCTTGTAGATGTATAATGGGACTAGGGGTGAGTAGGGATTTGCGTACTGTGTAGTAATTAATTAGAAACAGGGATGAGAAGAGATAAGGAGTGGATTAACCAGAAAGTAGGGTTATGTAAAGATTTGAATAACATTGGAAGGCTTGTGGGTAGTACGTGGGTAGGATGATTACTGATTTAATAATAAGGGGTGGACGGATGTGAATATTGGATCGATAAGAACGGTGCTGGGAAATTTGGGGAAAAGTGAGTTGAGGAAGAGGCAGAACATTGAAGGAGTGGATCATGGTGTGGGAATGGATGAGGATCGCTGATTGAAATTTGAGGAAGGTGTATAGAATTCTAAGTAGATATCAGTTTTTTCCCTTGTTTTCACGTTCGCTTAAGAAAGAAAGAAAGAAAGCATTTATTTCATAACTGTTTGTCATTTGACAGCAATATAGGTAATTATATATTTACTTACTAATTTATTTCTCTGAAATAATAATAATGCTTTTCTGTGGCTCCTATCCAGACTGGTTGTCCTATGTTTAGTCGTAGATTTTTAATGTGATCTTTTTGGAGGCCTATAAATTATTCACAAGCTTCTTAACTATACAACACAATGTGCAGGTGGTAAATCACACTTTCTTCTATTTTGTTGTTGTTATGTACAAACCCAGCAGACTAATGACTTACAAAGGCGGGGGCCAACGGGGTCAGTCCAGAAAGTCACGATACAAAAGCTCGCGCACTTAACGAGACGAGACCTGTGGAAAGCTAAAGGGTCGAGGGAGATTTTACGTTTACTTTGCCTGTCATAATAAATTTTATTTATTTATTGCGAAGCGAAAAGGAGCCGAGCTTTTCGGTTGTAGGAAAGTCTTTTCTATCCACTATGAGGAGTTCCTGAGTGTAAGCGATCTAGATCTAGAGAGAGAGAGAGAGAGAGAGAGAGAGAGAGAGAGAGAGCTGTGAATATATAAATTATTTATAATATTTCACCTTTTCACAATTTAGAAAGTATTTACAACAAACATGTGTAAATAGTGTAATTCCTTTGTATTCTCTTTTACTTTTCCTGCTCTCCTTCTTTCTATTCCATTGTCTCAGCCCATCATTTTCTCTCTGCGTTTTTATCCATGCAACCACCCATCTCTCTCGTATCCCTGTCACCCCCCCCCACACACACACACACACACTTTCTCTTCATGTGTCTTTCTTTTTGACCTTCTCTCTACTTCCCCTCTCTATATGCCGGTCTTTCCCTCCTTCCCTCTCTCTCTCTTCCAGTCTTTATAGGTTACATTTGCTCTTTGCCAGAACGTGAGTATCTGATTTTGAGTGTGTCTTTGTAAGTTACATTTGCCTTATTTGGCAGTAAGTACATAATTTAATTTAGAGTTTGCCTGATTAATTACCTTTACCTTGTGTCAGAAGTTAAGGACACCGGGTTTTCCTGTATAGGTTAAATTTACCCTGTGTCAGGATGTAAAGACACGGGGTTTGCCTATATAAGTTGCATTATCTTGTGTTATGACTCGAGGTCTGCCTATACAGATTAAATTGACCTTGAGCTAGAACATAAGTATATAACTTAAAGTATGCCTTTCTAAATTATGCTTGCCTTTTGCCAGTATCAGTACGTAACATAGAGGCTGCCTCTGTAAGTGACCTTGTCCTTGTACTGTAAGCAAGACGTAAGTGAGAGAACGACCTGTGTGACCTTTGTCTCTGCAGAAATTGTTTGAATTATTGATGCATAAGAAAATGTCTTACATTAAAATGTACATTCAGCTTCTGTGTTTACATGAATGTTTATTTAAAACACACCATAAATTTTAATATCAAATTGACTATAGGGTAAGAAGTAAGATATTCTAATAAAAATAATCTGTAATAATAAATAATTCAAGAATTATGCCAATATCTTTAAATGTCAAAGATAATACAACTTCTGACAGAACAGCACTTGGGTGTCAGGGTTTCTTGTCAAATATGTAATCTGTATGATGTCCCAATTTACAGGGTTTCTAATGTTACAGGGTTTCTATGTTACAGGGTAACATAATATACTGTTTCATATAGGTACAAGGTTTCTTTTCAAATATGGAATACTGTTTTATGTTCTTAAAGTGGTTGAGTAAATTTGCCTATCCCTATTTTAAAATTATTTGTTATATAAATTATCAGAGTAATCCGATTGTGGTCACTCCTTATGATGGTATTTTTGTAAGTGTCAGAGTTGGAAGTAAATAACACGAGTTGAGAATATGCTAGAAATTGCTGATGTAATGCAAACTATCCCAACTGGGTGAGTAGTTTTGTTATCCAATGGTTAAGATTTACAAGAACAAGGCCAGCCAATGGGCCGAGATCTAAAACTTTAACTGCTGTAGAGAAATCTAGGGTTTGATCACTTGAATTTGGTGTGGGAAAGAAGTCTGGTCTTGAAAGGAGGTCGTAAGCTTAATGGTGAGTTAACTGACTTGTTTGAATGAGAATGGACTTAGAAATATTTCATGCACTTTTGTTATTGATATGTTATACTTGTGTTTTATGTAGAGATGTATTATGAGTAAACTATTATTTCTACAAATGTTGGAATTACGTTGCTCATATGCAGTGTGCTATCACTTGATAAAGTTTTGATATGCTGCATATTCATTATGTTGTTTGCCTGTATCGGGCTAATAAATACCATTGAACTGACACAGTAAAAGAGGATGCCCAAGTTGGCTTCAAGAGAATAACAGCACATCAGCGTTTTTTGACATGTATGGACAGAGACGTGGACAATAGACTTGTGACATTATTGTTAAAGTATGCAAGAGACAGGGCTTAATTCAGGTTATGTAAAATCTATTATCGCTATCTCTAATAACTCCATTTCTGTTCTCTGATAAGAACTATCCTGTGATCCTGTATTGACACTATTGTTGAATTGTTTTAGGGTATAAGGCGGTATTGTACAGAAATTACGCTAATGTGGTTTTTTTTGTGGAAATATTGATGTTAATTAATCTTGTTCATTTTATTTGTCATATGTATATTCAATTGTTGATGTAATAAATTTATTGTTAAATTTATTGACCTTCATACACATATTGATAATCTTATGTTGGAGAAGAAAGTGGGTGGATGGGGTCTTGCTAAATATAGATTAAATACGGATTTGTCTTCTCCTTCAGTAAGAAGTTTTCCACCTACAGAATATTGTGTGAAGATAAATGTCTTAATGTTGTGGAAAAGAGAAAACGTTTACAGTGCCCGCATATCCGCCAAGTGAGAGAGATGAGTGGTGTCTGCTGAAAAATTAATAATAACATAAATTAAGGTTCTCATCACTTGTATTTATTTATAAATTATTAATTTATTAATAATAATTATCATTAACTAAGTAGCATTGGCGTCACAAGTAGTTACAGCGTTTCATGTCACGCATGGAATACTGTTTCATGTCCGTAGTTACAGCGTTTCTCGTCACAAATGGAATACTGTTTCATGTCCCTTGTTACATGGTTTCTTGTTATACTATTATACTGTTTCATGTCCCTAGTTACAGGGTTTCTTGTTGCACTATTAAGTATTATACTGCTTCATGTCCTTTGTTGCCATTGTTTCTTGTCATACATGGAATACTGTTTCGTGTCCCTGATTATTAGCTCTCTAGATGTAGGTGAATTACCAGCCCAGCAATTCGTCAAGACCCTTGACCTTAGACACCATCATGTCTGACACGCTTTGCAAGAGAAGGTATTCAGTGCACGCCGCCATGACGGCTCGTTTATCTTCTCGTCAAACATCGTCTGCTCCGTTCTGACACAAGCATACAGTAGGCTGAGCTGCATAGCGGCCATTTCTCGTTCCTAACGATTGCAAACGATGGAGAGAATCTGCTGTGGATTCTGCATTTATACACCATAAAAACGCTCTTTTCCTTTTCCCCTTCTCCATCCATCTACCTTACCCCATTTTCTCGGTTGCTAAGATTCAACCCGTGTTTAATCCGTGATTCGTACTACCACAAAAAGAAAAAAAACTATTTGCGCTTTGAAAACATAAAGGGAAGTAGAAAAAAATTATAGGTTAAGTCAAGTAAAATATTCGTCATTTGAACCATTTTTAGTTGAAGATCTATGTACAATATTATTTAATTATTAATTTGGGGTTTTTTGAGTGTCTTGTTTGCTTTGTTAATATTGGTTTGTAAGAGTGTCTTGTTTGCTTTGTTAATATTAATTTGTAAGAGTGTCTTGTTTGCTTTGTTAATATTGATTTGTAAGAGTGTCTTGTTTGCTTTGTTAATATATTGATTTGTAAGAGTGTCTTGTTTGCTTTGTTAATATTGATTTGTAAGAGTCTTGTTTGCTTTGTTAATATTGGTTTGTAAGAGTGTCTTGTTTGCTTTGTTAATATTGATTTGTAAGAGTGTCTTGTTTGCTTTGTTAATATTGATTTGTAAGAGTGTCTTGTTTGCTTTGTTAATATTGGTTTGTTAGAGTATGTAAAGTGTGGGGGTGTCTATTGTTTAGCTGCCCCGATGTCTCTCTCTCTCTTGCGAGGGAAGGTGCAGTGCGTGAAATGTGCCAGTAATACATCGTTTTGTTTAGATGTTGCAAAAAAGACAGATACGCCATTGATGGTTGGGTGGGGCCCAAATTTATTCTGTCATGCAAAGGAATGTCTTATTGTTTGTGTCTGCGAGTGTGTGAATATGAATATTTATGATACTTTGACAAACAGATGAACGCAACATAACAATACAAACACGAACTTTTTCGCCCCTTTCAAAAACTCTGAATAACGAGTTTTTCAGAAAGTATGATTTAAGTTTCATTAACCTAATGGGGCATCTCTCTCATACAATGGTTAAGTCAAACACGCACCTTTCAAATGACACACATTCTAGGGAGGTGGGGGAGATGAAAGTGATGAAATTCAAAAATTCTCAACTAAAAAGTAAATATAAAATTTCAATGTGGTAAACTGTACCGCCAACATGAAACAATTCACACAAAACATGGAATAACCACCATACTTTAGTTCGTTTTACATATGTCAAAAATGTCTGTCCCAGTAAGAATAATATGTTCTCTTCTTTAATCTGTTGCAAATGTTCTAGTGTGCTTTGCCTCTATTTTCCTACTCACTGGTATTGTGTATTTCGAAAGAGGGGGACGCAATGATGATTATTCGAATCATTGTTCTAGACCTCCCATGCATGGACTGGGTCTGGTAGTCTTGGCTGTCACCATAGTGACAACTGTCACTGATTTTGATCCATTGTCACTCCAGTAGCAATGCCGGGCCTCAACGACATTCTGACACTGGCAGTGTACTTTGTCAAGTGAATATGTCCTAACGCTCGTGAAGGTGATACCTTCTCTACCTGTACTCTGGTCCAAGAAGAATCCACTCCTTCACACGTGGACTAGAATGTTCAAGGATGGAGCCCAGACAGAGAGTACTGAATGACTCGTCTGTCTATGATGGTGTGCAAATGATGTTACACACAAGGCTGTCTTGAAACATTGAATTTTTCACTTCGCCATGATGTATTTACAAGCACGTTGCCTCATGCTCATGATACTTGGCGTTTGATGGGTGAGAAGGATGAGAAAAAGAGATGTTCCCAACATTCCCTAGTGGGTATGACATAGTTTCTGTTACATGAAGTTTCGCCACAAAAATATTGCTCTTTTTGAAGTTACTGTCTTCATGTTACTCTTGCAAAAATCCTGTTCTCTTCTTCAGCCATAATACTTCTGCAAAACTACACTTGGTGTTTCTATTGTGATTTTGTTTGATGTTCCAAAATCATGGAGAGAGAATTTTACTTTGTCGCCTGGTGTAATGCCATGCTGCATAAACTTTGCCATGCAGCAGGCGCGAATCTTAAAATATTTCTGTTGTTTCTGATGTCTTGGTGTTTTTTACTCTCTCTCTCCCTCCCTCTCTCTCCCTCTCTCTCTCTCTCTCTCTCTCTCTCTCTCTCTCTCTCTCTCTCTCTCTCTCTCTCTCTCTCAGTTTCTAACCCTTCAGTTCTCTCTTTCATACTATCCTTGAGAATTCTAGAAGGTTCATCATCTTGTGACTTTCTTTCATTACTGCATGTGATGTAAAATGCACGCACTCAACTACCGAGGCAAACTTCTGGCTTTCCCATGGGGTGCACTGGCTAAGTTTCCTACTTTAACATTTGCGTGTAAAGACGTATACCCATATACACATGCATTTGTGAATATAATTGCATTCACTCAATATATAAATCCATCCTAATATATATATATATATCTTTATGCATGACATGATACACATGTACTAAGTCTGCACATGTCAGAAATTTGGTTAACATAAAAACATTTGGTATTTACATACATGCATTAGAACATATGAGAGCTCTTATGATCACACTTTTTGTCACTGGGTTGTTCCCCTTTGATTACTAACGTCTACTGCAAACAGTGAAATAAAGATTTAATTTTTGGCTCCATGCTTTTCTCGTAGCAAGAGGTTTTTTTAAAATTAGTATTGGTTCATTAGAGTGCCTTGTTTGTATTGGGGCATTTAGAATGTAGTTGTAACAGTGTGTTCACATAATGGCTTTTGTACCCCACACCCACCCCTCCTCTAAAAATAGACTACACGTAAACCTATCTTCTAGAAATGCTGACCCTTATCCCCAGGCTGGAAACATACCAAATGTTCCAGACAATTCACTAACCTAACCAATCAAAGTGCAGCTCTGCCACATGAATAAATGTACCAGAAACTCACCAGAAACTCACTGTAGTTCGTTAGTTGAATGCAGCTGACCATTGAGGCAACACATATTTTGGCTCCCATGGTTATCATCAATGCACATATTCACGTCATGAACCAAATGGTTATATTCTTGCTGAATATAACCAAATGGTTATTCTCGCTGAATATATTCATGTCATGAACCAAATGGTTATCCTTACTGTACATATTTACATCATGGGCCAAAAGGTTATCAAAACTGCACATATTCACATTTTGTGCTAAATGGTTTTCCTCACTGAATATTTTCTCGTTATTAACCAAATGGTTATCCTCATTGAACATATTCACGTCATGAGCCAAATGGTTATCCTCACTGTATATATTCATGTTGTGAACAAATGTTTGTTCTCACTGAATATATTTATGTTCTGAACTAAAAGGTTATCCTCATTGAACATATTCTCGTTGTGAACCAAATGGTTATCCTCACCGAGGATATTCATGTTGTGAACCAAAAGGTTATCTATCCTTACTGAATATATTTATGTGGTGAGCCAAATGGTTATCCTAACTGTACATTTTCACGTTGTGGGCCAAATGGTTATCATCATTGCACCTATTCATGATTTGTGCTAAATGGTTATCCTCACTGAATATTTTCACATTATTAACAAAATGATTATTCTCACTGAACATATCCACGTCATGAGCAAAATGGTTATCCTCACTGTATATATTCACGTTGTGAACCAAATGGTTATCTTCTCTGAACATATTCATATTGTAAACCAAATGGTTGTCCTCACTGAACATATTCACACTGTAAACCAAATGGATGTCCGGACTGAAGATATTCATGTTGTGAATCAAATGTTTGTCCTCATCACGTTGTAAATCAAATGGTTGTCCTCACTGAATTTCGTGCTCAGTGCTAGACGTCCTTCTTACACTTCACGTTCATTAAGAGTTCATCAGAGTTCATCCAGACAGACTTGACATTTTCGGAGCCACTTTGCTCTGGAGGTGCCAGAGTGAGAGAGGATTCACAAGATTTTCTCCTAAGTCCATTGTTATCAGTTTAACAATAAAAGTATTCATTTAACCCCTCACACCTATACATTCTTTTTATAACTTGTCAAACAGACATAATTTCCTCTTATCGAAATTATTTCAAACGTGTCGTCAGTAAATTATGCGTGATAATCTCTCTGTGTTTATTGGGGGGTAGGTGTATGTGCGTGCGTAGTGTGTGTGTAATATGTGTGTGTGTGTGTGTGTGTGTGTGTGTGAGATAAATTATTTTCGAATATAATCACTGTCTATGTATAATGTGTGTATTCCACGTATATAATCACTGTCTATGTATAATGTAATGTGTGTATTCCACGTATACATTTTGGCATTCCTAATAAGTTGTGTAATGGAGTCTATATACATTCTGGTGTTTGTTGATAGCGTCCTGCAGTCTGCAAACATCTGAGATCTGAAGTGCACTTCGAGATTTCGCGAGAATACCGAGAGCTCGTGCACGAGATTCCTTTTAAATCTCAATTCCGTCAGACTAAATATTTCTTCAGCAAAGAACTACCCTTGCAGCTATTTTCAATTAATTTCGAACAGCACTTTCAAAACAATCAATAAATTTTATTAGAGCAACGTTAAGTAACTAAATAAAAGATTCCAGGACTTCTTAAAAAAAGAAATTCACTAGCAAAATGCATATGTGGTTAAATGTAATTTATGGTTTAAATAGGATTTATTCCTTTTAGATACTCGTTTTATTTTTCTTTCACAAGTTTAAACTTCATATTTCGCAGTACTTATTCTAACGTGAACGATTTTTATCGTCAAATCTGGCGTGCACAACACCACAGTGAGCGGCTATGTCACTGAACGTATTTCGTTGAACTGGAACTACGCGTGCAATCATTTCCAACAGGCGTAAAAAAATTGAACTTGCTTTTAGCGTTAAATAAATACGCAGACAAAAGAAATTCAAGTTTAGTTAAGATCATTTCGTGGTGCATAAACTGCAAAATGCACTTATTTAATCACATTTTTGACATCTTTATCCGGCATTAATTGCTGCACTAACTGCCACGACTTGAATGTGTACCGTTGCAACACCTAAATATACTTGCCCATAGATAGATGGATGGATTGGTAGTTAGATAGATGGATGGATGGATGGGTTTTGGGTTGGGTTGGGTAGATAGATAGATAGATAGATAGATAGATAGATAGATAGATAGATAGATAGATAGATAGATAGATAGATAGATAGATAGATAGATAGATAGATAGATAGATAGATAGATAGATAGATAGATAGATAGATAGATAGATAGATAGATAGATAGATAGATAGATAGATAGATAGATAGATAGATAGATAGATTTTGTCGAACTTTTTTCCATCCTTTGTCAAGCTAGTGATGCAGACAAACAGAAAGACAGAAATAGTTCGAAAGAGACAGAGAGATAGAGAGAAAAAAGAAGGGATGGATGAATGAGTGGGTAACTGGGAGAATGGATGGGTAATTGGTTGGACGAATTAATAGACGGATTCCATTTATACATGCATACATAATCGGTTAATTAAATGCATGTCTGTCCATCTGTCTGATTCTTTTTCGTCTCTACTTCTCTGTCTCATTTTCTGAATCTGTTCATCTCTCTGTTTCTTTCACTCTCTCTCTCTCTCTCTCTCTCTCTGACGCCATCTAGTTAACGGTTATTATTATTATTATTATTCATTAATCACCCATACATAATTATAAGTGATGAGAATTAATTTATGTCAATAATTCTCCAGAAGATACCACTCGTCTCTCATTCGGCGGATATGTGGGCGCTGTAAACGTTTTTCTCTCTTCCACAATCTTAAAGACAAGCATTTACCGTCACATAATATTTCCGTAGGTGGAAGACTTCTTGCTAAAGGAGAAGACAAGTCCATCTTTAATCTATATTTAGCGAGAACCCATCCACCCACTTTTTTCTCCAACATATGGTGTCAATATGTGTAAGAAGGTCAATAAATTTAATAATAATTTTTTTAATTTTTTAAAAAATACAATGAAAAAGATTACTTGAAATCAATATTTCCACAAAATCACATTCGAACAATTTTAATATATATACAGTCTCATTTCCTATCACACAATTCAACAGATTCGTGTGAATACAAATCAGAGGATAGTTCTTATCAGGGAACAGAAATGGAGTTATTAGAGATAAGCGAAAATAGTTTGTACATAACCTCTGCTGCATTAGCTTCCTCAAGCAGAACATGAAATTCCCATTCTGTAGTCAGCATCCTTTGCCACCTTACTTCAACAGAGTGTAGTGTATTCTTTATACTTACACACTGGGGGTAGATACCTCTCGCGTCTACCATGGTTGTAGCGGTTTATAAATTAGTAAACCGGGAGATTCAGGTAATTTAGAAAAGGCTGCTTATTCCCTGTAAAATACAATCAGGGAACAAATGCTAAGTTTCCAGTTTATTCAACCTTAACTTCATTCTCTCGTACATTCAAGTCTCAACTTACAGTTTCCTTCAACAGTATCCATTAGCTCAATAAATGAAAACAGCATAATAAATACAGTATAATAGTTTAAGAACAGGTTCACTAGAAACAATGTCAAGTATTTAGCATACTATTTAAAGCATCATAGTTCACATTTTGTAGAAATAATAGTCTACTCACATTATGCATCTCTACGTAAAACGAAAGTATAACATATCAATAGCAAAAATGCATGAAATATTTCTAAGTCCATTATCTCTCAATCAGTCATTTAACTCACCATTAAGATAATGGTCACCTTTCATGACTGGAGTTCGAACCATTCCAAATTCAAATGATTAAACAATAGAATTCTTTACAGCAGGTAAACGTTTGATCTCGGCCCATTGGCTGGTCTCAGTCTTGTAAATCTTAACCTTGGATAATAAAAACTAGTCATCCATCCAAAATAGATTTAGATTACATCAGCAAGTCTAGAACATTCTTCACTTCTGTTTTTTACTTCCAACTTGACAATTAAAAATATCAGCACAAGCAGTGTCCAAGGTTGGATCACTTTGACATTGAAAAACTTATATATAATTGGGTTAGGCAAATTTACTCTGCCTCATATATAATTGGGTTAGGCAAATTTACTCTGCCTCATATATAATTGGGTTAGGCAAATTTACTCTGCCTCATATATAATAAATGCAGAAATAACTTAGATTATTGCCTTATTGTAAATATGCTCACACAAGTTGACACCTATTGTTTTGTTGCAGCAAGCTCATAAATGTTGACAGCTATTGTCTCATTGTAGCAAGTTCACACAAGGTGACATCCATTGTCGCATTGTAGCAAGTTCACACAAGTTGACATCTATTGACTCATTCCAGTACATTCAGGCACGTTGACACCCATCATGTCATGTGTTCATGCTCACACAGGTGCACATCCAACAACTCACATTCAATGCGGGATGACAATTATTTCATTGCAACATATACAGACAAAATCGACATCCATAACCTCATTTAACATGTTCTTGCTCATACGTACTGATATGCTTAACTTCGTTATAATACATTCACATAGGTCACACGTTCACACAAGGTGACATCCATTGGTGTGATTTGCTTTCTTAATTATGACAAAATATTGTATGTGTAGGTGTCGGCTTGCTGTGCTGCTGATGGGGTTTGGAAGCATTGATGAGTTGTCCTTCTATGGTCTGGCAAACGACTACGCTAAGTATTGATGGTGGAAACATTCAGCTCAATCATCTCCTGCACTGTAGAACACCTTTGTCGACATTTTTTTCATAAAGCCGTGCACCTCACTCCACTTCATGACGGAACAGTCTTCGGCCTTCAGCTGCCTCATTCTCACTGCTTTCCACCCAGTAGGAAATTCTGGAATCGTTGTCTCTATTTTGGGCTAAGTTCCTTCTTGTGTCAAACAACGTAGACTTTCCGAACGACGTCCTGTAGAACCACGGGGTTTGGCGCACGAATGTTGCCATTACTCCGCAATTTATCCATCATCATGCAGTGCTTTTCAGTAATAAGAAATAACATTCAGCAGACAACAGTCCACTTGCCTTATTAACACGTCCATTGACAGCTTTGCACCGAAGTGAACAACTTACGACATTCTATTTTAAGCAGAGAGGGGTACACCCTATGCCCACTAGTGTAAAGAAATGTACAGCTTACATTGTGTTCTTTGGGTCAGTGGCACACATCCATTATGACGTGTTTCGCTTAAAGTTTTCATTTCACTCGTGTGGATATTGCAGTCATCTTCACAGCTGTGGTTAATGCAGTTTTGCGAGCAGAAATGAACCGAAAATGGACTTTTGGAACCGAACGTTTGACCAGTCCACACAAACTGTGTTGTCTGCGAGCACAACTGCTGACATCAGCAACACCTCTACATTTACATCTGCTGTTTATGTCAGTGTAGCTTTGACCGGCTCCCATGTATTTCTTCCAGCAGTCAACATCACGTGCAACGAGAGCCTGTCCAGCTGTGGGTTGGATTTGAACTGGACGTACGAAGGATCTACTGCATCAGATTTCAACAATCAGTCACAAATATTGCCGCATGCGACTGTTGAAGTGGTTCTTATCTCATTTGTTGTGGTGATACTTTCCATTTTGACCGCAGGAGGCAACCTCCTGGTCATCGTGGCCTTCCGCCTGGACAAGAACCTGCAGACGGTAAGCAACTATTTTCTGCTCAGTCTGGCTGTTGCTGATCTGACCATTGGCCTGGTGTCCATGCCCCTATACACACTCTACCTTTTGATGGGCTACTGGCCTTTGGGAGCCCTTTTGTGTGACATCTGGCTGGCACTGGACTACACAATGAGCAATGCATCTGTTGCTAATCTCATCATCATCAGTGTGGACCGCTACCTCAGTGTCACACGACCACTGACATACCGTGCTAAGAGGACCCCTCGCAGAGCAGGCTGGATGATCTGTTTGGCCTGGAGCATTTCCGCGCTGTTGTGGACACCATGGATATTTGCATGGCCCCATATCGAGGGCAAGCGAACAGTTCCACTGACTGAATGCTACATCCAGTTTCTCAAAACCAATCGCTACATGTCAATTTTTACTGCCATTGCGGCATTTTATGTGCCAGTTACGATCATGTGCGCCATTTACCACCGCATTTATCGTGAAACGCGGAAACGACAGAAGGATCTTCCAAAACTACAAGGGAAGAGCAACAACTGCAGTAAGAAATCTGCCACCTTCTCCAGTGAGGATGAGGTAGGGTCGAGTATCAGCGATAAGCGAAACCACTCATCACCAGAGCTTGATGATCTGGAAGCTTTCCAAGCTAGCATTCAGCACTCGACATCTTTCATGAACCGTTTACTGTCCTGCCTCAAGATCGACAGAGATTCAGACTACATGGAAGATTCTAGTACGAGTGACCCACCTGCATCCCCCTCATCCAGCAACGCCACACAGCAAGTCATCACAACTATCACGTACAAGCCCAACGAAAATAAGGCATCATCATTGCGGTCACAGTCATCGTGGCGGAACCACAGCACATCCTCCTCTGCTTCTGCACGTGCTCATATGAACTGCAGCTCATCATTGATTCCGCTCTTGTCTAAAGAGTCTCCCAACCCCAACCCAGTCCTCTCTCCCATCTCCCCAGACTCACAGCTTACCACATCGTTTTCAAAAGACAGTCATGTTTCGGTTGTCTCCCCGCTTTTAGAGTCAGAACTGGAAGGGGGTGAAGCAGAAGAGGAAGAGGAAGAAGAGGTGAAAGATGTGGAGGATATAGAAGCTAAGACACATGGAGATAAGTGGTCCAAAGAAGGGAACAGCATGTACACTGTGGTTATACATTTGCCAGCCTGTGATGATGATGATGAAGATGATGATCATCAACTCGATGGCACCATCAAGATGAAATTCAAACCAACTATACGAATGTCTACCGAGAGTGACGCCGACAGCTTGGGGGACCTAAACCAGGACCTGGTGCAAAAGGACCCAGACAGTGACGACAGTTTGCCCATGGTCAGAGCAAACCTACAACAGCATTTTCAGCCATCTTATCACCGGCGTTTTCAAGAAGATCTCGACCAATCGGACGAGTGCTCTCTTACGTCCGACTCAGAGCGCATGCGCAAACAACCACCCGCAAGGCCTCCAACGGGCACTCCAGCACTGGCCCGTCGTGCGCAAAGTAATGACTCTCACAAAGTAGCCATGCAAGCCAAGATGGCAGCCAATGTGGCTGTCCGTGTGCGGAAGCAGCGAGCCAAGTCCAAGGTGGCACTGCGGAGGCAGGAGAGGCGTCAGGACCAGAAAGCGGCCAAGACATTGACTGCCATTTTGTTGGCATTTCTGATCACGTGGACTCCGTACAACATCTTTACGCTAGTGGAAGCTTTCTGTACAGGATGCATCAATGACACATTGTACGCTATAGGTAAGTGGTAAGTGTATGTACATCACATTGTGTGGCACACAAATTGTTGTAGGTAAATAAAGAGTGTTTTTATGATATATGGTGAGACACATATATATTGTAGGTAAGTAGTAAGTGTTCGTTCACTCTGTTCGGTATGTAAGTCATGTGTCTTAATGTGCATTTTATTAGCAAATAGCACGTGACTTTATGAGACAATGTAACATGCATATGCTATAGGTTTGTGTGGCAGAGTACATTTACCTGTCCCTATTTTTAGACTTAATTGTTATATAAATTATTAAATTGATCCAACCTTGGGCACTCCTTATGATGATATTTTTTGTAAGTGTCAGAGTTAGAGTAAACCGCTCGAGTTGAGAATATGCAAGAAAATTGATGATGTAATCCAAAACAGTTTCAACTGGATGAATAGTTTTTCTGACTAATAGTGTCACACTTGTGTTCATATAACTTTTATCCAAAAGGATGGTCTGGAAGTTTCTTTGTTGAAGAAGTACTCTTATTCTATCACTTTGAATTTAAACATAACTCGAGTCCAGTCATAAAGGCGACTGTTAGCTTATGAGAGGCAGCCTTTTTTATTTTTGGTTGTCACTTCATGCTACAGTGACTACTGTACTCTACTTGAATATGTTGGCGTGTGCATCCAGTGTTGTCATCAGCTTATCAATAAAACGTGTTGTTGTAACTTGGGTTCTGTTTAATTCTGTTCGAGTGTCAATACAGTGGAAATAGTGGCTCCAGTTTGGTCTCAAGAATTCATGAAGATTATTTTGAATGTTCCTCATGGAGTGTTGAGTAGTATAGTGCTAGATTTTATGATTGAGGATTTTTAAGTATTTCCTTGACTGTAGTTTAGTCCTAGATTTAATACAGATTTTTCTTTTAATGTTTCTTTGACTCTAGTTTAGTGCTAGTTTATAAAATTGAGGATTTGTAAATTTTCTCAATCTGTAGTTTAGTGCAAGTTTTTAACATTAATTTATTGCTGTCTTTTTTAAATGTTTCTTAGACTGTAAGTTTGGTGCTACCTTTCAGCACTGATTTTTTAAAAATTGTTTCTTAGACTGTAGTTTATTGCTTAAGGGCTTCTAAGGAATTTTGTAATAATATTGTGCTTTCTTTCTTTCTTTCTTTGGTTGATTGAGTGTGTGTGTGTGTGTGTGTGTGTGTGTGTGTGTGTGTGTTAATGAGTGTTCGTCTGTTTTTCTGCGTATGTATTTGTGCATAAAAGTCATTCAACTGATCAACCAATCCACAAACTTAAAGAAGCAAGCACTGTAAACGCATATCTAAAAATAATTGTCAAAGTATTCGAGACGTGTTGCTGTAGTTGGTTTTGCATTCATATCAAGCAAACGTCATGTTTAATATCACCTGTTTATAAAAAAGTATCTACATACTTGTAAGCGTCCTGACATCGACGACGCGTGTAACTGTGTCAACCTTTATGCAACTTGACGCTTGTAACTTTCAAACCTTATTCGGTCTGACGCATTTAACTTCATAAGCCTCTTTATACAACTAGACGCGCGTAACTGTCAGCCTTTATACATCCTGACGCATGTAACTTTATCAGCCTTTATACAGCTTCACGCATGTACTTTTTCAGCCTTGATACAACCTGGCGTGTGTAACTGTGTCAGCCTTTACACAGCAATACGCATGTAACTTTATCAGCCTTTATACATCTTGGCTCGTATAAGTGTGTCAGCCTTTACACAACCTGACGCATGTAACTTTATCAGTCTTTGTACTACTTGACGCGTGTAGCTATATCAGCCTTTATACAGCCTGACGCGTGTAACTGTATCAACCCTTATACAGCAAGATGCATGTAACTTTATCAGTCTTTATAACACTTGACGCGGGTAACTGTATCAACCCTTATACAGCAAGATGCATGTAACCTTATTAGTCTTTATATAGCAAACGTTTAACTTATCATCTCTGATAAAACAACACATATACGCAAAGAGCGTGTACCTTTCTACTCAGACAAAAATTATCATGCATTATAATTACACAAGATCCAACAGGCATCCAGTCAGCTTTTACAGGTACCTATTTTATCGTCCTTTACTAGGTTAAGATAAACGCACATCTTAGCTTTATCATCCTTTATTCGTACCTCTTCTCTCCCTTCTCTCTCTCTCTCTCTCTCTCTCTCTCTCTCTCTCTCTCTCTCTCTCTCTCTCTCTCTCTCTCTCTCTCATATATATATTTTAGCTGTATGATCCTTTATTTGAGGATGACAGCAAACAAACCCTAAACCTGATCATCATTAATTCAATAGAGGTACAAAGAACAAATCATCCATCATTGCAATCCTGTATTCAAATAGATGTATAAATGCAATAAAAAAAAAAAAAACATTTATTTTATTCTTACCAAGTAATAGACGCGCAAAAGAAAACTCTTTATAAATTAAATCTATTTTAAGCATTTACCATCATTTATACTGGAACAGATTCAATCTGCATCATTGTCGTCCTTTATTAATACATATGTATTGACAATAGAATTAACAAATTGTAAGTACACACAACTTCCTCATCCTTTATAAATGTACAAATGAAAGAGTAGATGTGTCTCAGCCATCCTTTATACAGGCACAAGTCTAAACCTTCATCTTCTTTTCATCTTGAAGAGGAACATTCGTATTGCTACACATCATTGGCTAAATTTTATTTAACCGTTTCACAACATTAAAAAAAAATCATGTTTTGTTGAAAAGATCAACATTAAGACTTTTGTTTCTAAGATTTTGTTGTTCACGTTTTGCTGACATGAGTACACGCTGCTTGCTATTCGGTATAAGCTGGTCACTGAATAGTCGGCCTGATTACAACACCCTTAGCCTGTAACTTAATTCAGACGTTCGTGCGGGCTCGCAGTCGTCTGCTAGGGGGATTCTAGGGCGGAAGTGCCTGACCACACGTGTCCTTGAATGGATGAGTGAGTGGACTGTTTAATGTTTTTCTTTAGCGAGCGATGACGCTTAAACTTGATAGCTTGCTCACTTGCCTGACGAACCCGGTCATTGAACGGGGCGGGTTGATTGACTTAGTTCTCTGTAGAGTGTAGAAGATGAAGAGGGGGGGACAGGGGTAGTTGGGGAGTAGGGTATCTGGATGTCCGTGACGACTGGAAAGGAGCAAGTCTGTAATTGCGTCTTCAGTGACTGACGGATCAGGGATAGATTGCGATGTCCAAACATGGCGTGTGTTGTTTGTCGTTATCGACAGAGGGTTAGGATTGTAGAACGCTTTCAACTGTCAAAGTTGAGATTTAACAATTCTCATAGTTGAGCATTGTATTCACTTTAAGAACGTTCAGAAAGTGAATATTGTGAGCACCTAATACAGTTCAGAATTGTGCATTGTGAACATTAATAAACATTTACTCTTTATTATTTATAACAGATAATGCTATGAATATTGAACAATAATTATGATCTTGTTGAGCAGTTTGAACAATGAACAAAAATTACCTTATTAAGCACTTAAAAAAATTAACAGTGGTGATCTTGCTGCATAAACTGAGTACTGAAGAATGTTCAGAATGAAACATGTGAACACTTTAAAAATGTCTAACTCTGGCCAGGGAAAAGTAAAAACTATTCGATTAGCACAATGTCAACAGATAAATCTTTTCGGTTTGGGGCAAAGTGAACACTAAAAATATCCTACTCTGGTCATGGAAAAGTAAAACCTATTCGGTTGGGGCAATGTGAATACTAAAAGCCATTCGGTTTGGGGCAACGTGAACACTAAATCTATTCGGTTTATGTCTATGTGAACACTAAAAATGTCCTAATCTGGTCATGGAAAACTAAATAAAAACTGTTCAGTTTGGAGCTATGTGAACACTGAAAATGTTCAACTCTGGATATGGAAAACTAAAATCCATTCGGTTTTGGGACAATGTGAAAATAAAAACCATTCTGTTTGGTGCACATAGAAAATTGAAAAATATTCGATATGGTGCAATTTAAAAAATACCTTCATAGTCTAATAGTGTGAACTCTAAAGAATGGACAGTGTTTTATTTTTCTGAACGCTAGAATATTGTGAGTAGAATGATCTTTGTGAACAATAGGCCCTTAGCACTTTTAGCGAAAAGATCATTGCGAATACGACATTGTTACAAACAAAATGAAAAGAGCTAACAACTATGTAACCAGTAAACATCGCCACGTCTGACAGCTATGTAACCAGTAAACATCGCCACGTCTGACAACCTCTCAGAACATTAAAAAAAAAAAATGATACCTAATAGTTAAAGGAACAAGAAAGATATTGTAAATATTTTTTCGCCGGAAAACTAGTAGCCAAAACAGCGTTGACAGTTTAACAACGTTTAGACTCCTTTCAAGATCGTTCAGAGATTAAAAGCAGATCCTCATGGCTGCTGTGTTTGCAGTGTAAAAATGACACGTTTGCTGGTATTTTAAGATGAAAATTTGCCGCAAAATTTGCCATTAATACAGAATATTTCAAGCGTCTTTACAGTCGAGTTAACTTCGCGATACACTAACTTTTCACCGGAATATCTCCTCAGCCCGCCGATCGTGTGCGAAATGCATGTCTGGAATTCAAGAGAATTTTGAGGCGTTCCATAAAAAAATATTCTGCACTTTTTTCCTCTCTTGTTCTTAAGAAAATAATTTTTACTTCACAATATTGAAATATCAATGTTTATTTATTTAATCTATTCATTTCGGCGTATTTTCCTACATTAACGTATTTTGGGATTAAGGTGTACATCACTGTTGAAGCATTCTATGTCTGCATGTAGAAAGGTTTTAGCTCACTTTGAGGGGGGATTTCATTTGGATTTATATTATTTCATTATTACCATTTCGCTTAGTTTAATTTTTTTTTAATTTAGTGAAATTCGAATACATATTAAAGGATAATTTCATATCCGTAATCAGGTATAATATATTATCATTGCTCAACCGGATTACGTCGGCAAGTATGACCGAATACAAAATGTCTTAAACAAGAACAAGATATTCAGTACAAAGCTATAAGAAGCAATTGATCTCATCTTTCTCTAGTACATAAACAAACATTGATCTGTTGTTACTTAAGCATAATTAAGCGCCTTCCAATTTATTAAAACATATCTTTTATGGGAACAGTTAATTCAATTAAAAACAAATTTTAATTATTGAATATATTGCATATAGCTTGAAAAAACTTAAGAAGTTTTATAACTAATGTAAACCACAATAGAGAAAAGGAGAGGCTATCAAAACAAGAAAAAATTTCTAATCATATATGAGGTTGGTGCCTCCTCAAAAAATCCAATTGATATCAAAGAAACCTTAAAAAGCAACATCTTACATTCAAACTGCTATTTGCTGTTTTTATTAAATCAAAATGCCTATGGCATCTACTTGCAGTTCTTTCCTCCAAATACAAGTGCCATAAACCTGCAATTATTTAAACCAAGTACTAATGTCATCTTCATGTAATTCTTATATCGAAACACTGCATCTGTTTGAGATTATTTTGCCTTAACTATAATGCCATATATCTGTAATTCTTGGACTCACTCTCTACCGCCAATTTTCTTTTAGTCTCAGTTAATTAGCAAAGAGAAATAAGGTATTATTTAGAAGATTCTAAAATTGTTGCACTATTTGTATACATTTACTTTTTAATTGTGCACATTTACTTTTTAATTGTAAAAGTGTTTTACCAGATTAAGCGTGAAGCAATCCAAACTCTTACTCCACAGAACAGATTCTCTCACTTGCTGAGGTAATGACCTTTGTTTGACCTGCTTATACGCGCGACAATCTGAGCGCTGCACTCTCTGGAATAGTTTATTACACACACACACACACACACACACACACACACACACATACTACCAGTTTGAACTGTTTTCATTTAATCACCTGATGACTGTTTTTGTCGGAAATGCAGCACTTCTCTACAATTTGGAGTGGGGGTCGAAACGATTTCATTAGGACGACTAGACATTTAATTATCAGCCGCGTCGATACAATTTAGGAACTAGTTGTATAGTTGTAGACGAGTAAACACGAAACCAATATAGATTTTTGTTTGTTTTTCTTTAATTTTGTGTGTGTTTTATTTGATGTAGACAAAAGTAAACACGAAACCAAAATAGATTTTTGTTTGTTTTTCTTTAATTTTTTGTGTGTTTTATTTGATGTAGACAAGAGTAAACACGAAAGCAAAATAGATCTTTGTTTTTCTTTAATTTTTGTTGTGTTTTATTTGATGTAGACAAGAGTAAACACGAAACCAAAATAGATCTTTGTTTTTCTTTAATTTTTTGTGTGTTTTATTTGATGTAGACAAGAGTAAACACGAAACCAAAATAGATCTTTGTTTTTCTTTAATTTTTGTTTTATTTGATGTACGACTTTGCCTTTGTTAATGTTTTATTATCATTATAATTATTTTCAGCATTATTCACGGGCTTGTTTTCTGCCATGTGGCATTTGTTTATTGTTGATTTATTTTAAACATTTCATATAAGCATGTTTGTTTGTGTGTTTGTTTCTTTGCTTTTGTTGTCATTGTTATTGTATTTTATTATTATTTTCTTTTAACCTTTTTTTTTTTTAATATCTGCACTCGCATTCAGTTTTTCTTTTCTTCAGATTATTTATTTTACTGCGTTTAATAATTCATGAGCAATGAAGCTTTTCTGTTTTGCTTTTGGTTGGTTTTTTTTTAAATTTAAAAAATAGAGAGAGATTTCTGGAGTCTATGCTGGGTTTGTTTTTGTTATGAATGCGTTGATTTAGCATCTTTTGGTTTTCTTTTATACGTTTTGCTTGCCTGCTCTAGAGTAATTACGCATTATTATACTTAATTATACATTATATACTTTTATAATTACCCAGACAAGTTTGTGGAACTTCATTCGCAGAGACGATCTGGTGTACGATTGATAGTTTTCACAGAAAGTTTAGTTCATAGTTTTGACTCCCTAGAAATCTTGTTTAAAGATATGCTAGAGTTCACAGAAAGTTTAGTTCATAGTTTTGACTCCCTAGAAATCTTGTTTAAAGATATGCTAGAGTTCACAGAAAGTTTAGTTCATAGTTTTGACTCCCTAGAAATCTTGTTTAAAGATATGCTAGAGTTCTCAGAAAGTTTAGTTCATAGTTTTGACTCCCTAGAAATCCTGTTTAAAAACATGCTAGAACTCAGATGAAAGACTAAAAATTGCTCTTAGAGAACTACACAACTGCAGCTGGACACGCCCACTAACAAACCTCTCATTCTTAACTGATTTCTGTCCATCAGAATAATCGCCATTATGGCTGTACAATAAATAGGACGTGCTGACTCAATTGCCTCGGAAGAGCTGTAATGAAAACCAGAAAATAACCGAACGTGCCCCAAGGTAGAAGACTAACACGATAACAATTTTATTCGAAGTTCTTTTTGACCTACATTATGGTATCAGACCGCACTTCCTGTGCGATAAGGCTAGGGAATGGGGGAGTTGCGTGTAGGCAGCATGCCGCTTTTGAAATTTTGTTTTGCGTGGCATTGACCTATTTACGTGTGCACGCTAAGTGTTCACTGGACGGGTTTCATTTGTAATTATACTTAGCAACATTTTGGCGTAAATGAGCTGCTGCATGGAGGTGCTGGGGTCGACAGGAAGAAATCGCCTTAGGGTTTACAACCTTCCGGCGCTGTGGAAGCAATATTAGAAATAATTTTATCCGGGAGTTTCATGCTAAAGACAGCATGATAGTCTGCTAATGGTGCGAAGCCCATAGAACACGTTGGAGGTTCCATGGCAGAAGATACCCCGCTGTCGTTAAGAATCAAATTATGGACAGATAAGATCGCATCGGGCTGGTGTTCATTGCCGGAAGTGTAGGATATCAGTTGACTTTTTTTCCTCCAATGATGTCGCTTGATCAGTGAGAATTGAAGTTACAACCATCCGGCAGTAAAGGCCAGTGGATGAAATTATTTCTCCCTTCTCCATCAAGATCATTTAACAGTTTCTTTAAAACTCACAGACTACTAAATATAACAATAAGGCTAACAATACTGGTTGATCCTATGCAGTGAAATTTTCATAAAGTTGTTCTTTACTGGTTGTTTCATGGTAAAACAAGCATAGTTTTGTAGGCAGATCTCCAGTGCTGCACGAACTAAGAAGAAATATTTATTTCCTTTAAGACGAAGAGTGATATAATAGCAAAGAAGTAATCTGTATTCATGATTAAACCTGACGCTTAAAACAATCGTCTGCATTTAAATTGGGGGAAGGGGCAGAGAAGCGCCGTTGTTTATTTCGTTTTTGGAGAGTCAGATCATTGATTTTCCCCGTTTGGATTATTTTATCAACAGAGTAATAGTTGTGCCACATGACGTCACGAAATTTAATGATGTAGTACTGACTGACGTCATAGGTTTACAAATCCTTATGCACACAATATCTATACAGTAATTTATAATTTCACAAAACTGTTTATACAGTAGTGTTTTTTTAAAAAAATTTACTTCTTGTGTGCAATCGCTATTTTCAAGGCAATTTATTTGATAATTTTGTTTGTTATTTTCAAGGCAATTTATTTGATAATTTTGTTGTTATTTTCAAGGCAATTTATTTGGTAATTTTGTTTGTTATTTTCAAGGCAATTTATTTGGTAATTTTGTTTGCTATTTTCAAGGCAATTTATTTGGTAATTTTGTTTGCTATTTTCAAGGCAATTTATTTGGTAATTTTGTTTGCTATTTTCAAGGCAATTTATTTGATAATTTTGTTTACTATTTTCTTTCATTTGTCGTTTGTTCAATTTTGTGTTGGTTTTCTCTTAAATTATCACATTTATCTCTCCATTCTTCTTATTACATTATTATTTTTGTGAGTGTATGTATGTTTGTGTGTGTGTGCACTGTATATATGTATGTATGTGTATGCAAGTGTTAAGTGTATAAATATGTGCAAGTCTGTACTTTGTAATTAGGTTAAAACTTAAATTATATAGAAGCAATAAAAGTTTTGCAAATCCTTTTCTACAATGTACTAATTATATTAATTCTTTGACCCGAGTGAAAATCTGAACATTTGGTACTGGTTTTTTTTTGCTTAATAATCTCCAAAGTAATAATTTAATAATCTTCAAAGTGCGAATTTAATCATCTCAAAAGTACGAACTTAATCTTAATAATCTCAAAAGTACAAACTTAATAATCTCCAAATTGCGAGCGTAATAATCTCAAAAGTATGAACTTAATAATATACTAACTTATACTAATCTCCAAAGTAATAACTTAATAATCATCAAGATACAAACAATACTCTCTAAAGTACATACTTAATATTCTCTAAAGTACTAACTTAATAATCATCAAGATACAAACAATACTCTCCAAAGTACAAACTTACTAATCTCTAAAGTACAAACTTAATAATCATCAAGATACAAACAATACTCTCCAAAGTACAAACTTACTAATCTCTAAAGTACAAACTTAATAATCTCTAAAGTACGAACTTGATAATCTCTAAAGTACGGACTTGATAATCTCTAAAGTACGGACTTGATAATCTCTAAAGTACGGACTTGATAATCTCTAAAGTACAAACTTATTAATCTCTAAAGTACGGACTTGATAATCTCTAAAGTACGGACTTGATAATCTCTAAAGTACGGACTTGATAATCTCTAAAGTACGAACTTGATAATCTCTAAAGTACAAACTTATTAATCTCTAAAGTACAAACTCAATAATGTCCAAGATACAAACAATACTCTCCAAAATACAAACTTAAGCATCTCTAAAGTACGAACTTAATACTCTCCAAAGTAAAACTTATTCATCTCCAAGATACAAACAATACTCTCTAAAGCACAAACTTAATCAATTCCAAGATACAACCAACGATATCCAAAATACAAATAATACTCTCCAAAATACAAACTTAATAATTCCAAGACACAACCAATAATCTCCAAATACAAACTTAATAATTCCAAGACAACCAATAATCTCCAAATACAAACTTAATAATAATTCCAAGACAACCAATAATTTCCAAATACAATCTTAATAATTCCAAGACAACCAATAATCTCCAAATACAAACTTAATAATTCCAAGACACAACCAATAATCTCCAAAGTACAAACATAATAATCTCTAAAGCCCAAACCCTGTTTGCGACCGCCCCTATGATATTTTATCGGAAATATTATAATTGAAGAATTAGTTTCCGTCAAAAAATTCTTTCAGGTGAAGCTTCTTGTCCCTCGCAAATATTGAGAGAGGTGTATGGGAGGGATGAGAGAGAAAAAATAAGGTCAACCAGACTAATGTTTCTTCCTCGTGTCAACAGATGTTAAATTCTCTTGATTATGAAGAAAGTGTTCGAAATTTTCACCAGTGACTTTTGCAAGTGACGCATTGCGCTTGGGGAGAAAAAAAATTCAAGGTCGTGGGTATTGGTCGTTAAGTAGAAAGCAATCGGTTAGTCAGCCAGCCTATCAATCAACGTGAATTTTTTCTCGGCTGCCTGAACTACCACAACTTTAAATACGCGCATCTATCTGTCTGTTTGTCGGTCTGTCTGTTCATCTATTTCTGTCCATCTATCTGTATATCTGCGTTTTCTTATATATTTATCTGTGTGGGTGTGCGTGTGACAGAGAGATTGCGTTAGTTTTTCTGCATTACTAGTGTATTGTAAGGTTTAATATAATAGGTATTATTTCTGTTGTGAATATGCTCTTGGCTAGTTTTGAAAATTACTTTTGAGTCAAGCGCATCACAACAAAATTAACATCATCACATTTTATGGGTAGTCTTAAATAACTAGATATGTTAATAATATTTCCTGATAATATTCTCTTTGAATCACTTCAAGTCTAACGTTGACTAGACGTGATGATATCAACAATTTGCTCTCGAAATAAATTTAAAGATGATAACTGTTGATTGTTTCTCACAATGTCGACTAACAATAACTTAAGATTCCTGATTCTCATTTCTATTTTCCGGGATACTTAGATCTGTCTACATCTATTTCTGGGTACAGGACCTTGACAATGCAAATAAGTATAGTTATTATATCATAAGTATAGTTACATTCACTACCTCTTCCATCAGAGGTATAGTCACATTCACTACCTCTTACATCAGAGGTATAGTCACATTCACTACCTCTTTCATCAGAGGTATAGTCTCATTGACTACCTCTTCCATCACAGGTATAGTCACATTCACTACCTCTTCCATCAGAGGTATAATCACATTCAGTACCTCTTACATCACAGGTATAGTCACATTCACTAACTCATACATCACGGATATAGTCACATTCACTACCTCATACATCAGAATTATATTGAGAAGAATTAAATATGATTTCTCTTGGTAACTTACTAACTGATTAAACATAATTTATTCACTAAAAGATAAATAAATAATCATTATTATGATGTATATGTTTCTGTTTACATTCTTTTATAAAACTGCGTTTATTATACCATTGTATAGCCCATACGCATCAGTTGTATAGTCAGTTATACACACGCAGGCAAATATACACTTACGAACACATCACAGATTAATTAATTAATTTAACCTATTTATGTATGAATTTACGAGTCAAACAACGAATTATGACTTTATTTGTTATGTTGTACATACGTCATAAGTTGTACAGTTTAAAATTTTATTATTGACACTGGTTTTGCTATTACTTTTTCATTTTCATTAAAAGTAGAAAAATTAAATGCTTTGGTTTCTTTTTTTGTTTTGTTGTTGATAGGTTACTGGCTGTGTTACATAAACAGCACCGTCAACCCACTCTGTTATGCATTATGCAATGTCAACTTCCGGCGCGCTTTTATAAGAATACTGACCTGTCGCTGCGTGCAGCGGCGTGGATCGGTCCAGAGAATGGTTTTGCCGGCCGTGCAGGTCAGCAGCCTCATCCCTAGATGACGACAACCACAGACTACGTCACGGAATACCACTTAAAGCATGAGCACTTTGTCAAGCTCTCGCACGGAAAAGCTGTGAGAACGTCACTTCCTATTTGTGCTGACCTTCAGCAGCAGGAGTTTCACGTCATAGGGTGATGTGTTTTTACGCCTGTAAGTAACTCAGGTCTACGTCATGACTGGGATTGCCATGGAGACCGGCTTGACTCAGGGTTCCCCCAACCCCCCTCGATGTCTTCTGGGGATCTGACCCGCATATGGCATCTTCCTAACTGGCACATCACAAGGACCTGCGTGACATCACCAGCGTGACCAGTGTCGATCTTGATGTTCCTTTTTGTTTCCCCAGAGAAAAGCAGAAAACATCTACTGCCCACGTGCGTCTCTGGTTAAAATGTCAAGTTGCCTGGCAACATTTGACGTCATTGCTGCGTGTATATATAAATCAACCGTGGTGGTTTGATTGTTGTGTTTGTTTTATTTTGACGCAAGCTGCACAGCAGACACCATGTCAAGTGGTGCTGTACTATAGTCTGTAGCCTTGTTTTGTTTGTTTCTTTTCCTTTCAGGAGGTTTGGGAGGTGGTGAATTCTTCCATCAAAAATCACTTCAAACTTCGCAAGTCTAAAATGCCAGTGCTTTGTGGTCGATCTCCGGTGTGTGAGTGCGTGCGTGCGCATGCGTTGTTTTTTTTTTTATTATTATCTTTACAAAATAATTTGCTTAAAAGCTAGTTTTTTTTAAGACTGTTCTAGATATTTTTTTCACTTTCCTAGAAATGCTTATGACCATTTGAAATATCTGATATTTCATAAAACCTTTATAATCGATTAGTTCATTATGGTATGTATGCTTTGAAACTTAGTTTTTTTTCTGCTCTGATGACCCATTGTATTTTTACTTTCCACCCGTGTATGTTCCTGTTGAGTTATTAGTGCTAAAATCTCCCGAAATTGGTTTTATGACAGCGGAGGTTGGTGACTTTCACTGTTGCTGTGTGGTCTGAAACTTTGAAGTACATCGTGTATTCAGCTTTCAATCGGTTTCAGATCTTTAATTTATGCCCACCACGGATATTTCACTTTTACAGTGTTAAGTTTCGAGAAATCCACTTGTGATTTTTTTTTTAAAATGTATTAAAAGGACGTCATAAGACTTGCACTACATTGCAATTGTTTAGCAGTATATTATATAGAAATCCGTCTTTAACACGTGACTAGCTTGCGAATAATCTCAAATTTCTAGTAAACATAATGGGTAATATTGTGACATTGACCAAAATCTTGTGAAATCTGTTTATGCCAATTCGTAATGAATGCATGGAAAATAGTTTAGAAAAGAATATAGTTTATTTTAATTTAAAAAATATTAAAGAATTTCATTTATTACAATTAATGCTTTGGGTTAACAGTTCAGGTATTTCGAAATAATTGTTGGTTTAAAAGAATATGAATGAAACGATCAATCAGTTCTATGACTGCAGTAGTTCTGTAAGCAGCCGCTGACAGTCAAACATTGTATTAGCAGAATTTTTAATTAGCAGAACATTAAATTAACCGAACATTGAATTAATAGAGCATTGCTTTAGCAAACTAGCAGAGTATTTAATTACTAGATATTTAAATTAACGGAGTTGCTTGCCGATGATCTAGCTAGGTGAATTAAGTGCATATTTAGTACTTTAATCATTTGTTGGTTTTTTTAAAATTATAAACGGGTCTAATTTAGTTGTGTTAAAATTCGTAAACCAGGTGTCAGGAAATCGCTTACCTCCTCTTAGATGTGATCAACAGTGAAGGTATTTTATGACGTCTTAGGTGACGCTCTACATTTTTTTGTTCTGTCATGGGCTGCCTTCACCTTGGAAATTATCCCGGATGTCCTGTCTTAGGGATGTTGCTATTTTCTGCAATACCTGCACAATTCTAACGAGTTCAGTTTCATTTCCATTTTCCAGTGAAAGAAATAAGCTAACAAGATGTCTACAGGCCATCTTTGGATACACGCTGGTGTTTTTCAAATTTATCCCGAGAACTCAAAGTGAATGAAGTATTTATTTCGTTCTACAAATTGGCCTTTTTTTTTTAATGTGAAAGGATCTCTATAAGCCCAAACTGATAACGAAACAAACGTGCAGGCATCTTAAACCAATAATTAAACAAATGCACAAACATAAATCAATTGTCAAATAAATAAGCAAGCAAGTAAATAAACAAACAAATAAACAAACTAGCAAAACGCAAGAGCTTACGCGTCTTAGTACAGCTTTTGGATTGATTGAACTCTGTAGCTCTGTGTTATGTGGTTGGGAAGTGGTTTATTAAAACAATGGAATGGCCTGGACATTTTATATTCAGTTTGCGATCATTCATTTGATACAGCAGTATCGAGATTGCTCGTAAAATATATGAACGAGACTTCTCGTAAAAGTATGAGAGAGAATATGTTGATTGTACATATAAATCGCATTTTCCCCCTATGTCAGTGTTGTTCAAAGAGCTTTTGTTTGTGACACAAGGGACAAAGGAAGCAAGAGTAGTCTGCCCCTTCCACCAGGGGTCGAAAATACAATACATCGATTCATGTTTTACTTTTCATTGCTGACTATTTTCAAACTCCAGATTTTATCTTACTTTCGAACAATGAAATATTGCGTTGTCAGTATAAGAATAGCAACGTATTCGCCGTGGTCAACAGACATATCTCAATTAAAAACAAACCCTATACACTCTGACATGTGAAACAAATAATCATTTGATGTTTAAACAACTTTAAACGCTGTTACAAAGCTAAATCTATTTTTGTTAACGAAAGACAAGTATATCCTGGACACTTTTCGAGTTTTGTTGTGTTTTCGTTGTCAGCTTTGTCTGGGAAGTTTCACATATAAACAGTGATTTTTTAATGATCATTAAGCAAGTAGTAGTAGTAGTAGTTCGATTAACAGTCAATTCTGTTCACTCTTATGACCTGCCTTGTTGATTAATGAATTGTCATCAGCTGTTAGCGATGTACTCTTGTATCTATAAAATGTGATGAGTTTGTTATGGATCTATATATTTAAATGGATTGGTAGACATCTTGCTACTGTTTTCTCTAATAATCTAACTATTTCAAAGTGTTGTTTAGAGATGTTTTTGAAGAGTTATTCCTGCTCTAAACGTTTCGAAGTGTTGTTTAGGGACGTTTTTGAAGAGTTATTCCTGCTCTAAACGTTTCGAAGTGTTGTTTAGGGACGTTTTTGAAGGGTTATTCCTGCTCTAAACGTTTCGAAGTGTTGTTTAGGGACGTTTTTGAAGGGTTGTTTGTGACCTAAATAAACATTTCAAAGTGCTGTCTGGGATGTTTTCGAAAGGCTAATCGTAATCTCATCATTTCAAAGTGTTGTCTTGGATGTTTTCGAAGGGCTAATCGTAATCTCATCATTTTAAAGTGTTGTCTGGGATGTTTTCGAAGGGCTAATCGTAATCTCATCATTGCAAAGTGTTGTCTTGGATGTTTTCGAAGGTTCATTCGTGACCTAGATATTTTGATGGACTGCTAGTGACCTGTTAAGTTTTAAGGCATTAGTAATGGATGCATCTGGAGTAACTACTAGGGTTCTGCACAGTTTTATGGTTTACATTAATATAAACTATTTTTTTTATTGCAGCAGTTGTTAGTGATTAAAGCATTTGGTTGGCATTTTGTACTTTATCTCTTGCAGCTATCTAATAGTTTTGATGGTATATTAGTTATCCAAATACTTTGACTTCTGTTGCGTTATTAATGAATTAACTTTTAAAATTCAGTTTAAATAGATTCTGAACATCCATTTAGAATATGAAGGTTTCGTATGACTACATTATCATGGACTGTTTTTTTATCTGAATAATTTAATGGATCGCGAGTTTTCTCTTACATTATAATGAATAGCTAGCGATCTAAATATTTTGATAGGACCTTTACAGATCTATTGAATTTGAAGAATTGTTATGAATCTATATTTTTATTTTTATTTTTTATTCTTAGTAATCTGCATATTGTGCTGGGTTTTTTTTTTATAGGAATTTATGCATCCTTTCTTGATGGGTGTTTAATTTTAATTTCTTAGTACGTCAGTAATGTATCACTTTTGAATAGTTTAATTATGAATTATACATACTAATGGGGTGTTATTCTTGAATTTTGATGGATTACCAGAGGTCTACACAGCTCATGGCATGTTAGCGTTGTAAACATTAGTTGGTTTGCGAGTGATGTAATATTTTGAAGAGTTGCTAGCGGGTTTGACCTTGTTGACTGGCTGGTTGTGTGGTGTAATATTTTGAAGAGTTGCTAGCGGGTTTGACCTTGTTGACTGGCTGGTTGAGTGATGTAATATTTTGAAGAGTTGCTAGCGGGTTTGACCTTGTTGACTGGCTGGTTGTGTGATATACATTTTGGTGGACTAATTTATTAACGATCTGCACGCTGTGATTGTTTCTGATTTGTACACTGTATTGAGTTTGTGCTAAATTACTTCCACTTACCTCGATACACTTGGAAACTTTTATGAAGTTATGAAGTACTTTCATTTAAAGTTTTATTATTAATATTTTGGAGAAAACGAACCATTTATCCAGAGTACCTTCATTTAAAGTTTTATTATTATTATTTTGGAGAAAGCGACATTTTTCCAGAGAAAGTCATTAACCTACATGAACTCGCTTTTTAATTTCGTTTCACAAGTTGAGCGTTGTTTCTTAAAAAAAATAATAAATTAAAATAGTTATCTTTAAAGATGCTGCTTGTTAATAAATCTCCTTAAAAGAATTGTATTTATTAAACTGAGAAGAAAGATTGTACTCAATTCGTCAGATATCCCTAAATTATTTTTGTCGGGGACGTGCATTTCATTAAAATGTACTTTGTGATTTTGAAATTAAATGTACATTTATATCTCAAATAAAATATTTTCATGATGTATGTTTCATTTTTTCCCCTCGTGAACCGAAATTTGTAGTAAATAACTTTTTTTTTAATTTAAGCAATAATTGTTTAAGCCGGTGTATTATTTAAATTAAGGGACTGTTATTTTCACATACAAGTGAAGGAAAGATGGCGGAGAGGATTTTTTGTGTTTTGCTCTTTTCTCGAAGCTAACAATTTTGCGCACAATTCCAAGAGTCATAACTTTCGTGATGGAAAGAGTTTAGCGAAATCACTTTTTTCCCCAGTCATTGTGTGCATGTCTGCTGACCGTTAAATGTAAGACTGATGTATAATTATATATTGGGAATTCCCGATGTTTATTTTCGTCAGTAGACGATGTCGCCGACAGCACTGACAGTGATAGTAAAAATGGATGTGCCGGAAGGTGGCATTGTGGAAGTAGTGTCTTCATGAAGCATTTCTGTCATACGTCCAGATGAATCAGTATTGAACATGCATGTTTTGTGGAGAACCAGAATTGTCACACTTAATTCCAGTTTTCATAGAGTTAAACTTGACTATTTAATCCCATACATATTAAATTCTACATGTTGTGAGATATGGCTACAATAATTTATTACAGATCATCATCATATAATGTTGTAAACTGTTTGTTTTACGTGATTCGCTTTGTAATAATAAGTTCTACGTTGTTTGGTTAGCAAAGTTTTTCAAAGTTTAACTCTAGGGGCGGGGACTTTTTTTCTCTCGGCAAAATGATCGTAGTTCTGAAGTGAGAATGTTGCACGAACTGTTTTACTCGACCTGAGGCAAGTACGTTATATTATCAGTTCACGTGTCAAGGAGTAAGAAAGTTACACGACCCTTTAACTTCTTCCGAGGAGAGAAATTGAGCGTGCAATTTTATTCACAGTTAAACTGATCTAATGCGTCGCATGTCAACTACTGTGTTTACAGCTGTCACCTATTGATCGAAATCTATGCGTTGTTTTTATACAAAGTTCACTGAATTGTGCCATAATATTAGTTGCATAAGTGGAGGAGTTACAGTTCATTAAAATGAACCGCAAACACTTCTGTACATGATAGTATTGTAACTGTCTAATATTGATGAAATGTAAGTATTTCAGTGCAGGATATTGATGAACTGTAAGCTCTTCAGTGCAGGATAATGGTGAAGTGTATAGTGATAAACTATAAACTCTTCCGTGCTTGATATCAGTGAGCTGAAATATCCTCAGTGCAAGATAATAATGAATTGTAAGTATTTCAGTGCGGGATGGTAAAACAATTAACTGTAAGCACTTCAGTGCAGGATAATGATGAACTGTAAGAACCTCAGAGCACGACTTCAGTGCAGGATAATGGTGAAATTTAATAACTTCATTGCAGGATATGATGAACTGTAAGAACCTCAGAGCACGACTTCAGTGCAGGATAATGGTGAAATTTAAGAACTTCATTGCAGGATAATGATGAACTGTAAGAACCTCAGAGCACGACTTCAGAGCAGGATAATGGTGAAATTTAAGAACTTCATTGCAGGATATTGGTGAACTGTAAGAACTTCAGTGCAGGATATCATTGAAATGAAAGCACTTTAGTGCCTGACATTGGAAAACAGTAAACACTGAACTGTATGGCTGTGATAAACTGAAACGGCTTCTTACATAAAAGTGATGACAGTGTAAACACCGTAATACTTGGTTACATAGAACTGTAAACACTTCGACTTTGACAGTGATCATCAGAAGCCACTTTAATGTTTGATAGTGGCGAGTTGTAACTTTTAATACGTTACAGTAATGAATTTTAAAGTCATCATGTTTTGATAGTGATAAATTGTGAACACGTAACACTTAGGAATGGTGAATTACAAACACTTAATGCTTGACAATGATGAACTGAAACGCATAATTTTTTTTTTAAGTGATTACTTGTAAACGATTTGCTTTGACAGTAATGACTGTAAATGCACCATGTTTTTAGTGAACAGTATATAATGGGACGCAGGGAAGTATACATGTAGTTACCATTAAAATATAACATCCCTACTCTTGTGTTTGTATGATAAGAGATTTTATGGCATGGACTTTATTAATACCCAAGTGGTCATTGGTGTATGTGTACCTCCTTTTAAAATTATCAAAGCTGTCGCTGGGGTGTACTCCTCATTTATGCATGTCATTAGCGACTTGTTTATCTTTTTAATGTCAAACACAATGTCTTTTAAATACAACATACTGCTAAGTACTCCTCATTTGTGCATGTTATTAGCGACTTGTTTATCTTTTTAATGTCAAACACATTTGGAGACTTATGTCTTTTAAATACAACATACTTCTAAACGTGTTTCAATTACTAGAGTCTTGTAGATGGACTATTTGTGTATTAATAACACCACGCGTGTCAAAAGTTTGGGAAGTCCGATTTGATATGTATGTTTATGTATATTTAAAAAAAACAATCAAGCATATTATTGCTAGACTGTAACTTGACTGGTAAGTGTTTTACAGGTGAACTATGAGTATTTTTTCAAAGGCATTTCTGAAATGTTTCCTTATTTAGACATGTTATTCGTGAATAAGTGTACATATAGTGTATATATTGTGTACAATCACAATTGTATTACAACTCTCTAGAGTGTCACTGGAGAACTTCGAATGTATTTTTAAATACAAGCACGCGCGCACACACACACACACACACACACACACACACACACACACGTCGTTGGTCAGTTATTTCCTGTTGTGTGTTCATTAAACGTTATATTTATTGAAAACAAAACTGAACGGTCAACACAAAGTATTACCTAACTTTCCAAACGACAACATACGAAATTTGCATTTCAGCATTTCAGTGAATTGTGAGGCTCTCCATTAAGGTCGACAAAGAACTTCAATTGTAACTTATCTTCATTCAGAATACCTGTGAGCTGTAACTTCTTGTTCAAATAACTGTGACCTGTAAATAGTGTTTCCGTATCACTGTGCAATAGTAAGATCCGGTAGATATTTTATTTATTTATTTATACATTATTTTATATTAATCTCTTGCGCACCAAATGTGAAAAAGCAGAAAAAGCGAAATGCTATACTGTGGTCATCTGACCTTGGAAGAAATTTTTATTTTGTAAATGAACAAATGAAGGTCACGCTTACAAATACGGATCGCTTCACTGCTTACTTGTCAATTTCTTAACGACATTTACTTACAATCACGTTTTTCGTCTCATTTCCCAGCTTCTGATGATGTCACCGACCGAGTGACGTCACACTCATTATAATGGCCTGTACTGATCCCGTTCTTCAGGGAAATGAATCGAGCTGGAGATTCGATTTCAGAAGGTAGCCGCGCGCACTTCCCTTGTAAAGAATAAATAGGATAGACGTTCACTGTTTGCGGTCCAAACCTTTTAACGACTCAATCGCTTTAGCGACTCAAGTGTTGGTTATACGCTCAGTGCACGTGTCTCATTCACTTTTTACGGAGTCCGTCAGTCGATTGGTTGTAACTGGTCATCAAACGAAAATAACTCAAGATAGTATATACTCCAAAGACATGTGTATGTTTTCCACAACATGTCAAACAATATTTATTTTTCATAACTGAACGGTCTGTACTGAACGATGAAATATTCTTATTCCTTTATAATATTCTCTCTCTCTCTCTCTCTCTCTCTCTCTCTCTCTCTCTCTCTCTCTCTCTCTCTCTCTCTCTCTCTAACACACACACCTATATACACACACAGTTGAATCCAAGATCAATTAGCCTTGCATCCAATATAGTACGCATACCAATCTAGAAAATGACGTCGACTTTAAAATAAACTTACAAATGACGTCGACTTTAAAATAAACTTACAAATGACGTCGCTCGTCTGTTTAAAACTGAACACCCTCAGTCCTCGGGAACTACTACAGGGCATTGGCTGGTGTAGAATGTTATCATTAGACTGAGGCAATTGACCTGTTCCTTTAAATCAAATAGTGTTTTGAAGGAAACATTAATTTTTTAAAAATCAATCATTTCATCAATAAAGACATGCAATTTTAGTTTCAGTACATGTTTCACAAAAAAAACTTCTGCGTGTGCCTTCGATTTCCTTTCCATCAGCTCTCAAGCACTCCACATATTGAGCGCCGTATCTAATTTGTATTACAGATTTCATCAGAAGCATATTACTTACCAATTTTGCACAGACACAAGCACTATTCCTACCGAAGTCACAGATTTAATTAGTTGATAGTCTTCTGAAATCTAAAGTGCACCTCAAATTTAGAAAGAGTTTTTCACTTTCTTCTTCTCTTTAGACAATATACCGCTAAAAGATGTTTGTTTGCTTTTTAAAATTTGCAGCACATGTGTATTCATCCAAATCGAATGAACTTTTTTTTTTTCTTTTGAGGGGGAAGGGCGTGATTCTCAACATGCGCGCTTTCTTTTGTGTTCACGAAATCTCGTTGATATCCAACCATCCTCATTCCCTGGACTCTTACTCAACATTTGAGTGTGCATTCCTTTGTAGTATATTACAGGAATTAGTTTAAGATATTCCTCTC
This sequence comes from Sinotaia quadrata, assembly GCA_028829895.1. Lineage (NCBI taxonomy): Eukaryota > Metazoa > Mollusca > Gastropoda > Architaenioglossa > Viviparidae > Sinotaia > Sinotaia quadrata. The sequence continues at coordinate 87,539,375 of CM054177.1, forward strand.
TACATGGGCAGAAATAGTTTAAGATGTTCCTCTCTCTTTGGGCAGAAATAGTTTAAGATGTTCCTCTCTTTCGACTAGACAGGAATAGTTTAAGATGTTCCTCCCTCTTTGGACAGGAATTAGTTTAAGATATTCCTCTCTACATGGGCAGAAATAGTTTAAGATGTTCCTCTCTCTTTGGGCAGGAATAGTTTAAGATGTTCCTCTCTCTTTGGGCAGGAATAGTTTAAGATGTTCCTCTCTCTTTCGATTGGACAGGAATAGTTTAAGATGTTTCTCTCTCTTTGGACAGGAATAGTTTAAGATGTTCCTCTCTACTTGGGCAGGAATAGTTTAAGATGTTCTTCTCTACTAGGGATGGAATAAGAAATGTTTTCAGATGAGGCAGTATTCCAATGACAGCTAGCTTCTCCCTTAGTTTGTACCTAGCCCCAGGAGGCTGATGCATCTTTAACATCATAAACTTTACAACAATTGACGTCGTCACTGGGACCAATCTAAAAGCAATTCAGGAGTCAACCTTCAGGTTGAGTCACCGATGTCAAATGGTTGTCGTAGTCGTAATCATATGGCCTGAATCAGAGAGACGTTCAGGCCTCTGAGAACTTAGTGTGAAAAAAAAACGTGGTTGCGGCCATGTTCAGTCTTCTTCATTTTAGGTGGATCATGGGTAATCAGTTTCAAGGAGATGTAAATCTGCTGAATTTCCTTAATACACACTAATTCAGTAATAATGCATCTTGTGTTGTTCTGTTCTAATTTAGAACAGCTACAACATTACTAATTTGAAACTCCAGTAGCTCTCCTGGAAAGGAGTATTTAATATTTTAGAAACCCTCCGTGTGCAAACGTTTGTCTTCACTACAATTACCATAACACGCTTGAATATTTACAATACAAACGCAACAGTACTTTATTTGTTTCAGTATGAATTGCACTTCTCTGGAGGAGATATTTTTTAATATAAATTTTAACAATTTCTTTGCATGTCAGTAGTTGCTTTTTTTTTTATGCTTTCCATTATCCGTACATTATTTAGAAGACTTTTGGTGTCTCAGCATCCATTCATCCGTACATTATTGTTGTTTAATATTTTGTGTGCTGAAGTTATTTTGGGTGAAATGATTATTTTGTATTGAAATAGGTAAAAGATTTTTTTAAAATACAAACTAAAGCAGTGAATATGGGATGCTTTAAAGAAATTTAAACTCAAGAAAGCTCGGCGTTTCATTCGATTTAGAGTAACCAGCATCATATATAGAACGAGACGAATCTTACATATCGTTTTGCTTCAATAACAAAATCAATAGTCTACAAGTTATCGAATTGTGCTTGACAAATTTTGTGTAGGTAAACTGTCCTCTGGTACTCGCTATGCTATTAGTAAACTGTCCTTTGGGCTCACTATGCTATTAATAAACTGTCCTCTGGTACTCACTATTAGTAAACTGTCCTCTGGTACTCACTATGCTATTAGTAAATTGTCCTCTATACTCACTATGCTATTAGTAAAGTGTTCACTGGTACTCACTATTGCTATTAGTAAAGTGTCCTTTGGGATCACTATGCTATTAGTAAACTGCCCTCTGGTACTCACTATTTTAAATTGTCCACTGGTACTCACTATGTTATTAGTAAACTGTCCTCTATACTCACTATGTTATTAGTAAACTGTCCTCTATACTCACTATGCTATTAGTAAAGTGTCAACTGGTACTCACTATGCTCTTAGTAAACTGTCCTCTATACTCACTATGTTATTAGTAAACTGTCCTCTATACTCACTATGCTATTAGTAAAGTGTCCACTGGTACTCGCTATGCTATTAGTAAACTGTCCTCTATACTCATTATGCTATTAGTAAACTGTTCACTGTACTCACTAAGCTATTAGTAAACTGTCCACTGGGCTCAATTTGCAATTAATAAACTGTTCTTTAGACTCATTCTATTAGTAATCTATCTACTTTGATTTGGTACATGACACTGAAAAATGTGGTTGTGTTCCAGGTGCCAAGTTTTATTTATTAATTTATTTATTTATTCAATTATTGTGGATCACTGTTGAACGAATATTGCAATGCATGCGTTATTGTTTCTTTGTCGTTATTTTCTTATTTGGAAATTTCTCAAACATTCGTCACGGCAAAGGTTCTTGGGGAATCAGTATTTTGAATACTGTGACTTTTCAACTCGTTTCCTATTGGTCGCTCATTTTTTGTATCATGTCTGACGTCATAGAAACAAATCTCATATCTGACTTCTATGGCGAAGTCGTACAATACTTCTAGACTAAACGTGTATCGATAGTGTTTTATTTGAAAAACCAAGAAAGCAACAGAATGCAAAAAGAAAGTGACTATGTAATAAAGTTTCATTTAAACATGTTTTCACTGTTTCTTGTTTTGTGTTTTTCGTTTTCTTTCGTTTTTCAGCGAAATTGAAAAGAAAATGAAATAATGACGTAAGATAGCAGGGATGCCATTTGTCATCTTTGGAGTCAAACAACAGTAAAGCGATGACTTGGTAAGAACGACAGTAAAGCGATGACTTGGCATCAACCAAAGTAAAGCGATAACTTGTAATAACTATGTTAAAGCGATGACCTGACAGCAATCAAACTTACAACAAATTTGGTAAAGCGGAAAATTAAATGATAACTTTATTAACAACCAAACAGATGACTTATAATAACGACAGTTAAACAATGACTTTTCTACAACAACAAAAATGTTATAATTTGATGAGCAAACTAAAGAGATTGCACGATAACAGCCAAAACAAAGCAATGACTTATAGCAAAAGAACGAGATAAAGCGGTGACACGATAAAACTAAACATGGAAACCACCAAAATAAAGCGATGAGTTGGTAACAACAAAATCAACTGATGACATGCGAATACCAAAATAAACCGATTACGAGCTACAATCAAACTAAATTGATGATTTTGTTACAACTAAGCTAGAAGGATGACTTCGTAAAAAATAAAAAAAAATGGGTTAATAACATAAAAAATAAAGCGGCGGGTTGGTAAAAATAAAATAAACCTAAACTTACAACAACCAAAATCTAGTTAACAATCCAAATACATCAATGGCTTGTGACAACCAAAATCACGTAGCCACATGGTTAACTATTCAAACACGTCAATGGCTTGTGACAACCAAAATCACGTAGCCACATGGTTAACTATTCAAACACGTCAATGGCTTGTGACAACCAAAATCACGTAGCCACATGGTTAACTATTCAAACACGTCAATGGCTTGTGACAACCAAAATTAAGTAGTCACTTGGTTAACTACCAGAATACGCCAGCAACACACGCACATTATTTTATATTTTATTTTATTTTATTTTGGGGGGTTGCTTTCAACAGGATTAGATAAAGTAGTTACTTTTACAAATTATGCTCTTTTGAAAAGTTTCAAATCTCTTATCTGTGTAAGACTGATATTTTGAAAGCAGAGCCTAGATTTATATTTTATTTTATTGGCTTATGGAAATACCAAACCCGCGCGGGCAAGCAAGACAATCAAACCAGCAATTAATCATTCACAAACTTTTAAACACGTGAATTTCATAGTCAGGGCATTGCCGACCAAGTCGATAAAAAGTTAATCAAGCTTCCAAGGAGGAAGACTTGAAGCAATTTCTCGCATGGTTGCCCTTCCCGTGCTTCACATCAGTGCTGGACCATCCGCATCTTTGGAAAGCGAACAATCTGCTTGGATTCCGGCATGCCTCTGCAGCCCGTTACAACGCGTCACCTTTAGCAAAAGTCATCGTGGTGCATTTGCATCTAGTTACAACGCCGTCCTGTCACAAAGACGTTATTCAGTATGCCTAGATCTAGTTACAACGCCGTCGTGTTACAATGACGTCATTCAGTATGCCTAGATCTAGTTACAAAGCTGTCGTGTTACAAAGACGTCATTCAGTACGCCTGGATCTAGTTACAACGCCGTCGTGTTACAGAGACGTCAACGGTTCGACTGGATCTAATTCAACAACATCGGGTTACAGGAGACGTCAACATAGTGCATCTGGATCTAGTTACAACGTCGTGTTACAGAGATGTCAGTTTGGTACGTCTGGACCCCTTAAAATGCTGTCTTGACGTGACAATGGTACATATTCACCCAAGTTGAAACACCGTCACAATTAAAGTTAGTACCTGGAATCTGTCGCTGTGCAATAAGGTGTTACAATCGCCGTAATGTTGTCGTATGTGCAGCCTGTTCAAACTTTCACCCTGTTTTACAGACGTCATCTATTGCAGACATCATAAGCATCAATCTTACAGCAACAATAACTCCATTCAGTTCGATCCTTCCTGGATCAAATTCCAAGTTTAGATATACTTAGAAATAGCATCGGTCATTGTCACATGTGGAGTTATTTTATTTGTGTCACAGCATCAATTAACTGAATTCTTAATTGTAAATCTTGGTTTTAACACTGACAGCACCACAGCCTATTTTACTCTTACAGCCACTATACCGAATCCTGCCGCTTACATTTACAGCCTCTATATTGTATCCTATCGCTTACATTTACAGCCACTACATTGAATCCTACCGCTTACGTTTACAGACACTATATTCAATCCTACCACTTACATTTACAGCCTCTATATTGAATCCTACGTTTATGGAACAATTAATAAAGCAACAAGTAAATTAGTGGGTGTTGCCTTCTCTCTCCCCCTTTTAATTAATGAGAAATTAAATCATTCATATACGGCTCGCCCCAGCTGATCCCAATTAACGATCATTCCAAAAGTATTAAAAAATAAGGGATAAGATAACAAAAAAATATTAATGAAAACAATAAAAGAAAAAAATAGATTCAATAAATGTAAATAAACGCGTTTACTGTTCCATAACTGTCAATAAGAGTCAACTAATGTGTTCATAGAGTCAGATTGTATTTGTTGAGTGGTTTCAAGGTCAAGTACTTAACTCGTTCCCTCATCAATGGAGAGCAGTCCGACTTAAGCTCTTGGAATCTGTGCTCACACGATCTCTAAGAATGGTGAAGCTACTGTCTTCGGCTGCACGTCACAGACCACACGTCACAAAAATTTTTTTTGGATCGAGTTGAGCTTTGGATCAAATCCATGATAGAATGACTCAGCTGAACAAGATAGCATTTTCCTTTGTAGCTGGTTTAGTTACTGTGATACGTATTTGGTATGTGGTGGCAGTGAGGTGAAAATGTCTCTTGCAATAGCACTATTACCTCAAACAACGTTAACATGCAATGCTAACTTACATTTCCAAAGAATTGCCCTTAGAAATCATTTACAAAACATGAAAATAATCATCCCAAGAATTGAAATATTCACAGTTTATCATCATACGCTTCAGAATGTAGTTCCCATAACCACCGAATTACATTTACTTTAAATCATTTAGTTCAACATTTAATTCAAATAGATTTTACAATGAATAAAGAAAGCAACATATGTACACTATGATTTCATCATCTATGTTTACAGTTAAACCACTGCTATTGCCACACAATACCTCACTGAAAAGAAATGTACATTAGCATTCCTGCATACAAATAGTCATCAATGAGAAATAATAAAATCTCTAACATTCTGTTATATTTATTAATAAATTATTTCAATGTTATCGTGAAGTCAGCACAAACATACTTATCTATCCCTGTATCTCACGGTGTCTGCACTCTTGCATTCACAGATTGTTTGATATAGCGTAAAAGAAGTGTTTTCAGGTGGTAATATCCTACCTGGATTTGACTACAGTTTTGACTACGTCTGGGCGAAACTCAACTATCCATATATGGTTATGGGTCATCTGGTTAGCTTCACCCCTACCTCTACAAATCAATCCCCCATCTTCTAGACTTCACTTGTCAGGCTAACAATCCTTTTGAGCTGTTTAACCTAGTTTTCTCTCACCTTACTGAAGGTGTGAAACACTGAATATGATTGACTACATAGTTAACTGAATAATAGTTCACATTGCCGGTCAACAACAAATTATATGCTATATATTATTAATATCAATTATAGAAAACTGGAAACGAGCTAGAGTGTAAAATTAAAAGAGCAAGGGACGTAATTTGGCATCAAGGGATGCAAATCTTTAGTCATGTTTGTTTCTAAATATTGAAAAATCTCACAGAAATCATATTGAAATTATATGTGGGTGTAGCTAAATGTAAGCGTGTTTCAAGAAAGTACTCTTAAATAATAATGAGAATAATAATAATGAGAATAAAATGCGGTTAAGATGCACACATTTTAATGATGGAAGTTAATCGCAGATATTAATGGCACTAATGGTAGTGATAAAAGAAAGATATTAATGACACATTGATGACAGAGGTGAACGAAAGATTTTTATTTCACAATGATGACAGAGACCAGTCAGGTGTTGGTGACACATTAATGAAGAGGTTATAGATATGTTAGTAACATGAATGACAGAAGGTGGTGAAAGGAGATAATGAAATTTACAGTTCTAGTTTCGTGGACCCGATCGATGATGTCATAATTAAGATGGAGGCGATCTTGCTTTTTGACAGATGATGCGACCATCTGAGGCGTGCACACAACATTTAAAAACAGCAGGCCTTACAGGTGGGTATCATAAGAGGCTAATTTAATTTATCAAAAACGATCTGCAATCTGCTTGTTGAGAGCGAGTGGTGATGTAACGTGTAACAGAGAATAGCTTATTGATTCAATGGATAATTTCCTGGAAGATATTAATTTAATGAGCTGCTTGCTTTCGGTACGACTTAATCTGCTGGGAGTACAGATCTTATCTCGGCTCTGAGCACAAAATAAATAAATTATCATTTTCAGAACGATTAAAATAATTCTTTCAGGCAATTAGAATACATTGTAAATGATAATAAGTGTAATTCTTTTCCTTTGAATGTTCTTGATTAAATCTTTTTTAAGAACGTCACTTTTATTTTTATATATATAGTTATGTGAGTGTGTGTTGATTTTTGCAACTAATAAACTGATATATAATTGTTAACTTCTATGGAGAGAGACAGACAGACAGACAGACAGAGAGACAGACAGACAGACAGACAGAGAAGAAACTCTCAAACAAGATATGTAATGCGCAGAAATGGATTTTTGCTTTTTCAAAAATATTCTTTAAGACTAAAAATGTTCGCGGTCGCGCAAACACATACACACACACACACACACACACACACTTGTGCACATAGAGGAGTCCAGAGCTAGCTGAGACTGCAACACACTAGCTCCATCTAACATCCTCACCACACCGGGATTGATATAGATCATTCGCACAATGGCTTCCTGCCTTCCATCCTGCATTTGGAGTCATAGTTTTCAAGACAAAAAGAAACATCCATGATTTGGTAAGAAAATTTATATATTCGTTTTGTTGTTGTTGTTCTTGCATTACGTGTTGTGCTTTAAGAAAAGCTTTATTTCATAATGGTAATAGTTCCTTGGAAAGTCGATGTATGTTTTATTTCATAACGGTAATAGTTTCTTGGAAAGTCGATGTATGTTTTATTTCATAACGGTAATAGTTCCTTGGAAAGTCGATGTATGTTTTATTTCATAACGGTAATAGTTCCTTGGAAAGTCGATGTATGTTTTATTTCATAACGGTAATAGTTCCTTGGAAAATCGATGTATGTTGAAGAATGCTAAAGTTATCTGTTCATAATTTAACAATAATTAATACACAGCAACACAGCTAAGCGTGACCAGAAAACAATATAATATCAAAACAACAACCACGCCGCGTTCTGGCTCAATGGCCGTTATCAAGACTACGCTGTAGTTCATAACAGTGAAGATGAAAATCAGAAAATAGTGTACAAGTTTGGTTCTTGTTTGAAAGACTTATCTGACAGTTTAAACTTTTCGTTGTCTTGGTGTCATATAAATATATATAGTTTTTCAGCTTGTTCAGTGTGTAACGATAAAGCGCTTTTGAACTTCGAGGAATTGGGGTTATTTTTAATATTGCCAGCTTTACCCTCGAGCACGTGGGAGTTTTTGAAGCGATGCTAAAGCGTCCTTGACCTTCGTGCACTTGGGAGTTTCTTTCAGAAGGCTAGCTTTATGTTGCATTATCGCATTCAAAGTTCTCAACAAAAAAGAAACAAAAAAAAAACAAAAACCGATGTGCTGATAATTAAACACGTTGGAGGTTTTTGAGCCACATGGCCAGCCTTATGTTGCATTGTCGCGTTCATGGGAATGAGAAGTGAGGGAGGGTGAGGAAAGGAAGGAAGGAGAGAAGGTAGGAAGGAAGGAGAGAAGGTAGGAAGGAAGGAAGTTTTCACATTGCTAGCTTTATGTTGCATTGTCGCATTCACGCAACAGAGACATCAAAGTACTCATCAAAATACCGACGGTCAAGGTCTTTTGCTAAATGATGCTCGAATTAGGAATGATGTGACTTATAATTAAGCCTTCCAAAAACAAATTCATTTAATTTCCTAGCAATGCATTCATTTTAATTATCCACCCGTCATATGGCGGGTGGCATATACTCTAGTTGCTATTAATAGCTGTAATATTCTGATGAACGCTTTTTATTCGAAAGGTATTATTCCATTAATAAGAAAGAAAGGTACTCTTTTTTTTTTTTTGCTGTGTATAAAGTGCCTTCAGTTTTCATACTGCATTGTTAGGAGTTTAGCTTCTTAGTCCACTTTGCACAATATTAGTCCACTTACAAAAATATTAGTCTACTTTTATACAATGTTAGTCCACTTTTCACAATATTAGTCTTTAGTCACTGGTCAACTTGTAATATCTGCCAATTCTGTTAATTTTCAATCAGACTTAGGTCAAGTAACGCCTATGTCCAGTCTAGCATCCCTCACAAACACCTGCTTAAACTCAGACTAGGGTCACTTCTCTGTTAGTCATAACTTGTTAATCTCAGTCAGAGTAACGCGACTAATCCACTTTCCCATGAAGCATTATGACGTCACGCTTTCCGCAACCGCTCTCTAAACGCGCGCAACTTAAAGTGAGTCTAAATAACATCCTTGCTTGGACATTTAAAATAGAATTCACGCATTTTAAATTCTTAGTAAAAATTAATATACGGTACATAATAATTAATAATTTACACATTAAAACTTTATGCGTTTGTGGGGAAAAATTGTCACACAAATAAATAATTGCCATCATCATTGTTGCTGTGGTGGTGGTGGCAGACTCAAGTGGCGTGAGTAGATTTCTGCTCAAAAGTCAAAAGCAGACTTCTTTAATCACGTGATTGACAGGTGGTATGTTTGCTTGTGTAGTCATTCAATACTATACACCCGCACTCCCACGATAGTCCCCTGTTTCAAGTGGTCACCTTCATCCAATCAATAATCGAGACGACTTTGGCAAAGCTATGATGTTGTGCCCACGATCTTACGTTCTGTTTCCGGGTATCTAATTTTTCCGGGTCTGAGAAATGCAGCCACCTGCGTGTTTAAATAACAATGGATTGAGTTTCCTCAGAAATTGTCAGTATACGCCTACATACTGACGCTCACACGCAAACACAATGCACACATCCAATAAAAAATAAGTTCACACTGACAAATAACTTAAGGCCGCATATATGTCTGTCACATTTGAATTTCATGTGAACAGAGAATAGAAACTAAATAAAACTGTCGTCAATTTAATTTCAGACTTGTCGCGTAATACTTTCCTTGAATAATGGTGAGTGAGAGATTTTGTAGTAAGGAGCGCACAAGTCTGTACATTTACCGTTTCAGTTAATTCCCTTTATGCGCTGTTTCTTTTCTAGATTCACCTACCCAGATAATGAAATGTACAATGTTCATAGCAAATCGGGTTTGAGATTTTTGTAAAGTATAGAAATGTTTACGTCCATTTACGACATGATACATGTAACTTTGAAGTTTAGTACATACGTGACACATGTCACGTCCTGGTATAGATAATTTTGATCATTGATACATATGTGACAGTCATCCAACTTGGATTAAACCTTAACCACGCTTTGAACACAACATTCGCAGTTAGCTTGTTTCACTTCACTTAATCACACTTGGAACATACCGTTAGTTGAGTTTTAAATAATGCTTTAATATCTGTTTTATTTGTGACTGGCTGTGTAGGTGAGAAATGGGAGGGTGGTGTGTTTGTATTTTGTATGTGGTGTGTTTGGCGTACTCACGGTATGATAATTTTATGAGTGTTGTGTACTTACATGTGTATGTTATGTAAGACATATATATATATACATGGGGGGTGTTTGAATATGTGATGTCTGTCTGTATGTGATGTGTATATATCCATGTACGAATATTTGAGTGTGGTAATTATGTATACATGGTGCGCGCATTTGTCTGTGTGTGTGTATATATATGATGCCTGTATGTGTTCTGTGTATATATGCAAATATGTGTGTTGTATATGTCTGTCATTTTATGTTTGTGTCTGTTAGTGTTTTGTGTATCTGTGATATATACTTATATGTGTTATGTGTATATATTTTTATCAATGTATATGTGTGTGTGTGTGTGTGTGTGTGTGTGTGTGTGTGTGTTTGCGCGCATGAATGTGAGTTTATATGTGTGTATTACATGTATATTGCAACAGGTTATTTTAAATGACGAGAGGGTCCCTTTCATTTTGAGAATATTATCATCTCTCCAAGTTTATGATAAATACACACCTCTCAACTTGCAGGCAACAGACTGAAAAATAAATCTCCCATACCCTTTCCAGAGCAACCCCCAGTATTGTAAATACAGAATAACTGATCTGGCAAATGTCCAATATGAATAGTGGCTTGCTTTGAGGACTTTTAGTGCACTGGCGGTCAAGCTCAGGATTGAAAACAGTTTAAAGGAAGATATTTTGGGAGATATCTTTGGGAGTATTGCCTTAGCTGATGTGGCATTAATCAAAAGACTCCCCAAAATGAAGACCACAGAAGAAATACATCTTACTGGGTACAGAATTTCTCGGACAGTGATGGGCAAAGGGATAATTTTCCTCAACATGAGTTTCACCCTGTATTCCTAGGCACCCATTGGTCAGCTACAGTTGGCAAGTAGGTGGCCATGGGTTTGCCTTAATTGGTTAACTTCTCAGAAATGCTTCAATCATTCAATAAATCATTTATCTAAACAAGAAACAAAATTTAATAAGAGAACTCACATTTTAATAGAAATTTTACTATTCACGTCCATGTGGAATGATGCCAGTACCATTTAATTTTAATATCACTTCAAGCAATGTCCAGTTATCCATTTAGATACACTGTTGCCATTTTTCTCTCGGCGTTTTGTTAACGTGCAGTGCACAATGTCTACTTTTAAAATCTTACTGCATAAATATCAGTAATAAGAATAAAGTTTCCACAACGACAAATAAAGAAAGGAGCGAAAATATTAGTCACATATATAACTGTCAATTTATATGTGTGTGTGTTGCATGTATGTATCTTGTCAGTTTGTATTGTGTTTGCATTTATATATAAATGTCAGTTTATTTGTGAGTATATATATATATATATATATGTGTGTGTGTGTGTGTGTGTGTGTAAATGAGTAAAGTTATAAATGTAAGTTACACACACACACACACACACACACATTTTTGTATAAGTGTTTATCCGTTTGTGTTTTTATGGTTGTGTTTTCTGTGTTTTACGTAATTGTATTAAATTTATAAAATTATAAACTCACAAAGTGAATGAAAAGTTTTCAAATATTACTCAGCACAAGAACACACAAACAATACCATTCCTCTCTCTCTCTCTCTCTCTCTCTCTCTCTCTCTCTCTCTCTCTCTCTCTCTCTCTCTCTCTCTCTCTCTCTCTCTGGTAGTGTTAGTTTTCATATTTGCCGAGCGCATCTGCCATACTTAGTTTCGATCAGAGAGGACGCCATCTCTCTAACACGGTGTCCGTTTCAAACAACAGTTCCATCTTCTTTCTCCTCTTTGACCTTTCACCGGAAGCGTAGCGTATCCAATGACGTCACTACCTTGTCCGTAGACTTTCGATTCGCGTGCACGATATCAGTGATGTGTTGTAGACCTCAGTACAGACAGAAACGTTTCCGTAATACTTAGATGTGGTGTGTTGTAGACCTCAGTAAGATAGAAAACTTTTCTGTAACACTTTAGATGTGGTGTGTTGTAGACCTCTGTACAGACAGAAACGTTTCCGTAATACTTAGATGTGGTGTGTTGTAGACCTCAGTACAGACAGAAAACTTTACTGTGACACTTTAGATGTGGTGTGTTGTAGACCTCTGTACAAACAGAAAACGTTACTGTGACACTTTAGATGTGGTGTGTTGTAGATTCTATAAAGACAAAAATATATAATACTTTAGATATGGTATGTTGTAGATTTATGTACGGACAGAAAACCTTTCTGTAACACTTTATTATGTTATGTGTTGTAGATTCTGTACAGACATAAACTTTTTTCGAAACACCTTAGAGGTCATATTGTTATAGATCTCTGTACAGACAGAAAACATTTCTGTAACACTTTAGATGTGTGATATGTTGTAGATCTCTGTGCAAACAGAAAAAAAATTGGCTTCAAATGTTGCATAACTCCTTACAGACATTAGCACAAAGTTCGTGGTTTTTAATTTTATATTTTGTGGCGCTGTAATTTTATGGGAATTTGTTTATGTTGCTGGTTTGGGAGTTGTAGAGTACGCGTGTGCATGCGTCGGTGACTGCTTCAGTGAGTGAGTGATTATAATGTTCCATTTGTAAATTACATGTATTTTTCTAACTTTTGGTATTCTAGAAATGATCGGCATAATTATAATGAGATATATAATTTTAATGCTCTGTAAATTTATCATTTTTTGGTTCTTTTAATTATATAATAATAATATAACAGTCTGTTCTTGATTGAACGTATAATTTTCCATGTTGCTGTAACTGCAAATGATATATATGTTTGTATTCTTATAATCTTCTATATTACTGTTATGTTGTAAATCAAACGAAAATGGTCTAAATGGCTTGAGATTCTTGTCTTCAGAAGTCTAGTATTAGAGTTCACCTTATAAATAGAAATGTCACTGGAAAATGGCGATTTTAGTTTTAAAAAATTAGATGGAACACTACATCCGTGAAACTTTTGTCTTATTTATAAAATTTGTTTCTTCTTTATATATAAGGGCAAAATTTTTTCATGATTTTGTACTTGAAGAGACAAGCGACAAAGAATGTAATCCAAAAGACTTAAGTCCTGCACACAGTATCGAGCGGGCTCCATATGTGAGTCATCTAATGCACGTATGGCATCTCTTCGGGTTTGGACAGCGACAGGCGATTAGCAAAATTTCCAATTCAATCATGGCAGCTGAAAATAAAGAGCTAAAGAGTTCAGAAAATGATTAACAGTTTTAAAAACAAGGAATAAGAAATAAAAAATTTTCAACAACAACAAACAAACAAAAACCCCAGCGTGACTGGACCATCAAATAATTACATACTCACGACGTAAAGATTATCAGCAAACACGTTTACATCTAAAATAGCATATAATATGAGAGCAACTACCTCAAACGTGTTCAGCAATGGTGAACCGGAACCGGAAATGTCCGATCAGGCGTCAATTATGGGTGGTCGAAATTTAGTTTAGCGATCAGACAAACAAGTGCGGTGTTTACTCAAAGTATCTTCGTAATGTTCCCTTTTACATTGCTGTGGTTCTGCTCTCTGACAAAGTTGCTTGCTACCTTTATCTCCTGGAATAGCTTAGGTATTTACAGCACTGTAGAGAGACTTGTTTTCATTATCACGACCTTTATCACCTGATAGATCTAGAATTTACAGGACTGTAGAGAGACTTGTTTTCATTATCACGACCTTTATCACCTGATAGATCTAGAATTTACAGGACTGTAGAGAGACTTGTTTTCATTATCACGACCTTTATCACCTGATAGATCTAGAATTTACAGGACTGTAGAGAGACTTGCTATATCACGACCTTTATCACTGGAGTAGATCAGGTATTTACAAGAATGTAGAGCGGACGACGAACTCGACCAGGAATTACATAAGTGGCGATTTGGGAAGCTCCAAGCAAAGTCTAATTAAAAATGTTGAGGGCTTCACGCTGGAAACACTGTTTATAAAGATTTAAAGTGACAAAGTCGAAATTATTATGACTATTTGAATTACTATTATTAATTAAGATAATCTTATCTTTTAATATCTTAATAAAAGCATGAGAAGTTGGGCAGACACGCCACAAGAAGTACATTTACAAATAGCTCACTATTAGAAGTTGCATCAGTTAAATGCATGAAGAGTGCAACTCCACTGTATTTGAAGAGAGACCAGGTAAATATACATATTAAACATAAAACCAGACTAAATCTCAAAGTAGATCCAATGTTAAAATTACTCACCAGTATAATGCTTCTAGTGGGTCAGATGTAAACATAAACAAACGGAATAAAGCTCCAAGTAGATCGAAAGTAAAAACAAAATTTCCGATAATACTCCAAGTAGATCCAAGGTAAACATAACATCCAGGATAATGCTTCAAGTGAATCCGAGGTAAACGTAAAATCCAGAACAAAAGTCCAAGTAGAACCAGAGTAAACATAAACACAAGGACAAAGCTCCAATAGATCCAAGATAAACATAGAGACAACAGAACAAAGCTCCAGTAAATCCAATGTAATATAAACACAGCAGAACACAACTCCAGTAGATCCATGGTAATATAAACACAGCAGGACAAAGGTCTAAGTAGATCCAAGGTAAACATAAACACAACTTGACAAAGATCCAAGTAGACCCAATGTAAACATAAACATAACAGGACAAAGGTCCTGGTAGATCCAAGGTAAACATTAATACAGCTTGACAAAGATCCAAGTAGATCCAATGTAAACATAAACATAACAAGACAAAGGTCCGGGTAGATCCAAGATAAACATAAACACAGCTTGACAAAGATTTAAGTAGATCCAAGTAAATATAAACACAGTAGAACAAAGGTCCAAGTAGAACCAAGGTAAACAAAAACACAGCAGAACAAAGATCCAAGTAGATCTAAGGTAAAAAAAACGCTTCAACTAGACTAAAGTAAAATCAAAATACCAGATAAAGCTCCAAGATGTCAAAGTTTACAAATATAAATGCTGCTTTATAGGTTTTGTGGAAATGTTAAGTATTAGTCAATACTTAATGTTGTTCTGTGGAAATGCTAAGTATTAGTTAATACTTAATGCAGTTCTGTGGAAATGCTAAGTACTAGTTAATACTTAATGCAGTTCTGTGGAAATGCTAAGTACTAGGCAATAATTAATGCAGCTCTGTGGAAATGCTAAGTACTAGTCAATACTTAATGCAGTTCTGTGGAAATGTTAAATACTAGTCAATACTTAATGCAGTTCTGTGGAAATGTTAAATACTAGTCAATACTTAATGCAGTTCTGTTCACCCAACTTCGCTCGTATTCCGTGTCCAAACAAAAAAATCGACCGTCACATATTCGAACAATAAAAATGGAAAAGATTTCAAAGTACAAAAAAAAATGCATTTTACAAGCCAGAGAAAAATACTCACATAAAAACCTTCTCAATACTAGCGAAACTAAAGAAATTCTCAACTGTCAACTTTGAAACAGGAAGGAATATTTAAAGGTCTCACCACCAAAAGCAAAATCTTTTAGACAATTTTTCACAGTATCGTCATTTAAAAGCAGTCAGTCAACATTTTGTGTGATCTACATAAACAAACAACCCAAAAATGTTAACAATGCATGAACCTGCATTTAACACTTATTAAGGATTTAAATTTAAAGGAAAGAAGGAAGGAAAGAAGGAAGTTACCTCGAAGTCTAACAAATCTTTTTATTCACCCTTTTCCCGTCACTCATTCCTTTCCATCCATTCTTACAGGCTTTCTTCCTTTCGAACGTACAATCAGTCAGTCAGCATCAATGAAATATTTACGGGGGCGGGGGGGGGGGGAATCGACCTTGGTGCTTACGCTGGCCTAATGCGTGATGGCTCGAACTTTAGACCGTTGGCTTACGGATCAAATGGGATCCCACGATTTATACATTCACTGTCTGGTTTATTTTTTGTTCCAGAAAGAGCTTTTAATCTGACCTTGAAAAGAATTTCCACAGTGGTGAAAAAAAGCACACAGCAAAGTAATTAATTATGTAAAAATAGATTGAAAATACCTCACTCTAACACACGAGTGTCACAAACAGCATGTTAAATCACATTAAAAGGAAATTTAAAATTAAAATTAAAATTGCAATGCTGAAAAAAGAAAATAACGTGCAAAATCTCATTAATGGAAAAGGAGCACAGTATGCTAAATCCAGTAATGGAAAACAACAAAATCACACTAATACAAAGTGAAAGCAGTTTACTAAATCACACTAATACAAAGTGAAAACAGTTTACTAAATCACACTAATACAAAGTGAAAACAGTTTACTAAATCACACTAATACAAAGTGAAAACAGTTTACTAAATCACACTAATACAAAGTGAAAACAGTTTACTAAATCACACTAATACAAAGTGAAAACAGTTTACTAAATCACACTAACGCAAAGTGAAAACAGTTTACTAAATCACACTAATACAAAGTGAAAACAGTTTACTAAATCACACTAACGCAAAGTGAAAACAGTTTACTAAATCACACTAATACAAAGTGAAAACAGTTTACTAAATCACACTAACGCAAAGTGAAAACAGTTTACTAAATCACACTAATACAAAGTGAAAACAGTTTACTAAATCACACTAACGCAAAGTGAAAACAGTTTACTAAATCACACTAACGCAAAGTGAAAACAGTTTACTAAATCCATTAATGGAAAACGGAAATGGTAAAAGAAATCGCAGTAATGGAAAATGAAAACAATGTACTAAATCACAATAATGCACAACGAAAGCATTACGCTAAATAAGAGTAACATCCCCTTTTAACCCTAGAATCATTTGCGAACTTTTTAAACCTTCTTTACAGTGCAGAATGATTAAGGATTGCTTTTCTGTTTTCCATCGGAAATGGTTTAATAAAACTGGCTCCGCTTTAAAATAACATCACGATCGGAGAAACAGGCAAAACCTATTCATGTAACAGTCAGCAACGGCCAAATTGGGAAGACAAAAGTGACAAGGTCACAACAGGAATTTGTGCATCACTAGCACTGAAATGGCACGCACGGTCTACGTGTCTGTTGCTAGATGTTAAAAGATTTGATTTGTTGTTTTGTAATACCAGTTTTTCATTTTATGTAGTAATACCAGTTTTGATTTGTTGTTTTGTAATATCAGTTTTTTCATTTTATGTAGTAATACCAGTTTTGATTTGTTGTTTTGTAATACCAGTTTTGATTTGTTGTTTTATAATACTAGTTTTGATTTTTTGTTTTATAATACCAGTTTTTCATTTTATGAAGTAATACCAGTTTTGATTTGTTGTTTTGTAATACCAGCTTTGATTTGTTGTTTTGTAGTAATACCAGTTTTGATTTGTTGTTTTGTAATACCAGTTTTCATTTTTTGTAGTAATACCAGTTTTGATTTGTTGTTTTGTTGTAATAATAGATGTTGTTAGATGTTAAGAGATTACCCATATTTGATGTGTTGTAGTAATATATGTTGTTATATGTTAACGGATTACCAGTCTCTGATTTGTTTTTTTTTATGTTGTTGTAGTAATACCAGATTTTAATTTGTTGTTTTGTTGTAGCAATATATGTTGTTTGATGTTAAAAGATTAAAAATATGATATGTTGTTTTTGCTGTAATAATATATGTTGTTAAATGTTGAAAAACATTACCAGTTTGATTTGTTGCTGTAGTAATGTCTTTGGTTAGATTAAAAAATATAATCATTGGTTTGTTGTTGTAGTAGTAGCAATATTTGTTGTTAGATGATAAAAGATTAAAAGCTTCTTTCATTTACTGTTGTAGCAGTATATGTTGCTAGATATGTGAAGATTATCAATCCTTGAGTAGTTGTAGTAAGTAGTAGCAGCAGTAGTAGAAGTAGTAGTTGTAATAGTAGTAGTGGTAGTAGTACGTGTTCATAGATCTTAAAAGATTCTCTTTCTTTTTTTTCTATTTCTTTTTTCTTTATTTCTTTTTTTTTGGTTTTCTTTTTCTTTTCTTTTTCTTTTCGTTTTTTTTTTTTTGTTTTGTTTTTTTTGAGGGGGGGGGGCTGTTATAGTTTGACCTGTTACTAGATTCAGACTTGGATATTTTTTTATAGTAATACATGTCAGCCAACTTAGCTATAAGGCCTAAAGTAGTTGTCATTTAAAATCTATCTATCTTGTGAGGGAATGAAAATATTTTAAAGACGTAGGACAAAAAGATATTACTGGATACTAACTGACCTCGACAGACTGTCGTTGTTGCTAAACTACAATAACAAGAAATACTCTTTGTAGTGACTCTTTTCATGAATAGAACTGGTGATCACATTTTTTAGTAACTTTTCTACATTAGGAGACTCACGATAATAGGAGACACCTATGGTGATCGCATTTATATTAAATTATTTCTGCTTGTTGTATAATTAAGGTCTTGCTTTTTTATGTCAATCGTTTTCGTTCGTTTTTCGCATAGCTATTGTGGGAACGCGAGCGTTGAGATGAAGATAAATCCAACAAACGATGTTTTTCATTACTTGAGGGAAGTAAACAAATGTACCAAAGATAAATCCAACAAACAATGTTTTTCATTACTTAAGGAAAGTAAACAAATGTACCAAAGATAAATCCAACAAACAATGTTTTTCATTACTTGAGGGAAGTAAACAAATGTACGAAAGTGGCCGCATTCTAACATCTTGTCTTTACCTGTCTTAAAGAAGTAACTCATAATAAGCCCACGCGACACACCGACTAATAAACCCGCGCGACACTTAACTAATAAACCCTCGCGACACTTAACTAATAAACCCTCGCGACACATTAACTAATATACCAACGCGACACATTAACTAATATACCAACGCGACACATTAACTAATATACCAACGCGACACATTAACTAATATACCAACGCGACACATTAACTAATAACCCCGCGCGACACAATGCCTAATCAATCAGCGCAACACATTGACTAATAAACCAGCACGAAACATGGATTAACAAAGCCATCCCTCGAAATGTTCCGGAGACAAGGGAAGTAATTCTTCTAAGCCCGCACTTTCATTCCACCTCATACCTACAAAATTCCGTCCTGTCCGCTTTCTGATAACGATTACCGGCTAATATCCGTCTTCGTGTGTCCAGCAGCGATCAACAGTAATCGTATCGATCAACTGTAATCGTATCGATCGACGGTAATCAAATTCTGAGTAGATCCAGCCAGGGCCAAACCGGAACAAGCTTTCGTCTGACCACACGTATTTCCCAGCGTGAAGAGTATAGACTAGTTGGCGGACATGGAGAGAGGTAGTGTAGGATTTTACAGGGAGGTGTCTGTAACCGATACACCTCTGACTCCACCACGAGCATGCATTTAAGGCTCTGAGAAATGAAAGTCACAAAACTACAGACTACTTGAATGATAGTATGATAAAGAGAATTTTTTTTTAAGTTAATACAAATGAGACTTGAAAAGCCAATAGAATAAATTTTCATAGGAAACCAAAGGTAACAACACAACAGGTATTTAGAAATAAATCACAGTGTGCTGAGAAAGTGTTCCATCAGTCTTGGCTATTTAGTGTTGTATTACGATAACCAGGAAATCGCTGAAGATTATAATTCTATTATACTTAATAAATGAAATCCATAATGAGTCATCAGCAAACCTTACTTACAGTCCGGAAAAAGGACTCAGCCAAGCACAGTCCGGGAAAGGAACTTAGACAGGTACAGTCCTGAAAAGGGACTCGGATAATCAGGCCGTTCAGATAAAGGACTCACAGGCAGTTCAGCAGAACAAAAGGACAATCCGGAAAATGGCCTCAAAAAGCCCGGCACAGTTCGGAAAAGGGACTCAGAACTTTGTCAGTTCGATATTCATGACTGTCATCCGGTCACAGACATGGATTCTTGCTGCCGCGTGCAGAAACAAAATTAGAGAATACAGAAATAATGGTTCAATTACATAAAGCATTCTCCAGTTCAAATCATAGATCAACAGCAAACATGTAGGAAATATTTCTAAGTCCATTTTTTCTTTATCAGTCAGTTAACTTACCATAAGCTAATGATTGCCTTTATGACCAGTCTCGAGTTATGTCAAAATCAAAGTGATTAGAATAGAGGCCTTTCATCAATAAAATAACTTTTGCTCCATCACCATTGAATGAAGTTATGAGCAAGTGTGAGACTATTAGTCAGAAAAAAACTATTCATCTGCTTGAAACTGATTTGGATTGCATCAGCAGGTTCTAGCATATTCGCCATTGAGTTGTTTACTCCAACTCTGGCACTTACAAAAGTATTGTCCTGCACGGTACCCGAACGTCATGTCACTTTGACATTTATATAACAATTAAGTTTAGAAATAGGGACAGGCAAATTAACTCTGCCACAGATACTGAAACTCTGATTAAAACAAATTGTGTTTGCTGGTGCTGGTGTTTAGTCTGGACTTTTCAGAAACAATACTCTAAAAACTTTTTTTTTTTAAGTCTATTGTACCTTGGCTTTGTCCTAATGTTGAAACCCCATTTTCTCCTTAAATTTTATTATTTCGGTCAGTCGTGGTGGAGAATCCGTTGTCTACATTAGTTAATTTCATGACTAGGGATAGGCACTGGGTGTTTGAATTCAGCTTGCTGAAAGAGTACAAATGTTAACTGTTTGTGGTCAGCGGGAGAGTCGTGTCCAGGAGCCGTTTAATCTGAAGGCGATTTTCCAGACGTGAAGGAAACACTTAATTAACGTCTTACTCTTCTTTCAGTTTATCTTCTCTCGTGTTTTCCTTTCCGTCTCTGACTAACTCTACAACTCTTTTTCTTATTGCTCTCCCTTTCGTTCTGTGTGACATTCTCTCTCTCTCTCTCTCTCTCTCTCTCTCTCTCTCTCTCTCTCTCTCTCTCTCTCTCTCTCTCTCTCTCTCTCTCTCTCAGCTTCTGTGACTCATTGATTTCTCTCTCTAGTCTCACTTACTACTATTGATCATTCACTAAATAACTTCCGCAAAGAGTACTTCAACTGGCCGAAGACAAACAGTTCTTCGATAAACACTGTAGATCCCTTTTCTGTCTCTTTATGATCTAAATAAACGTCTGCTAATATTAAGACAGTAGTAAACCTCAAAGGACATTAGTCAAGTATTTTAGTCTTGCAACATCAGCGCAGACTACTAAAGCACTAATCAAACTATACGAAAGTGATTCTGTTAGAAATGAAAAAAGTGACAGTGTAAAGTACTTTTAGCGCACAACTAATAAGAATTATAATTATGAGTTTAACATTTAATCAATCATGAAAAAAACGCGCACAACCTGACTGGAAAAAATGCAGATTCACAACACATATTACATTTCGCTCAATTAAATAAAAATCTAGGGAAAAGTCATTTTATCTAATGTCCACGGACACAGACATCAATTAGAATACATTCAAATAAAATAATTTCCAAACAATCTAAATTTAACAGGAAATTGTCCCTTTATCCGATTTAACACTAAAATTTGACGGTTACATTTTACATTTCCAAATTCTCAAAATAATAGTCTTTATTTCCAAACGGATATGGTGATCAAAAATTAGGATCTTGAGACTATCAAAATATCTCTTCTCTTTCACTGCTCTATCAGCACAGCCTTAAAAGTTTATTCAGTAAATGCATCTCTGCTAATTTATTTTATAAAATAATTATTCTGGAATACTGAAGATAGGAATCTTTTACTTTAGTGGTAGGACCATTCAGGAATTATTAATCTGATTTTACTTTAATCTAGTGGTAGGACCATTCTGGAATAGTTAATCTGATTTTACTTTAATCTAGTGGTAGGACCATTCAGGAATTATTAATCTGATTTTACTTTAATCTAGTGGTAGAACCATTCAGGAATTATTAATCTAATTTTACTTTAATCTAGTGGTAGGACCATTCAGGAATTATTAATCTGATTTTACTTTAATCTAGTGGTAGGACCATTCTGGAATAGTTAATCTGATTTTACTTTAATCTAGTGGTAGGACTACTTATCCATCTTTCGCTGTTTACAGTTAACAGTGAGGTAATTTCAGATGATTAATTTTAATTTTAATAGTTATGAGATTTCCTCTTACCTTGGTATTTTGGTACTTTTTGTGTCTGAGTTGGAGTAAACAACTCGAGTTGAGAATATAGTAGAAAATTGCTGATGCAATCCAAATCAGTTCAAACCAGTCTGAATGGGCAGTTTTTCTTACATACCATCATAGGAGTGCTCAAGGTCGGGTTACTCTGACAATTTAACAATTTATATAACAATTAAATTTTAAAAAGGGATAGACAAATGTATTTGCTTCAATCTTCATATTAAAATAGAATTACAGTAGTTTCTGCTTTATTGTCTGTGTGAGTGTGTGTGTGTGTGTGTGTGTGTGTGTGTGTGTGTGTGTGTGTGTGTGTGTGTGTGTGTGTGTGTATGTGTGTGTGTGAGATTTAAAGAGAATGCAACAGAGCATATTTTAGTGTGTGTGAGGTAAAGGGTGAGAGAGAATGGTTCAACAAAATATATTTGTGTGTGTATGTGTGTGTGTGTGTGTGTGTGTGTGTGTGTGTGTGTGTGTGTGTGTGTGTGTGTGTGTGGTGTGTATGTGTGTCTGTGTGTGTGTGTGTGTGTGTGTGTGTGTGTGTGTGTGTGTGTGTGTGTGTGTGTGATGGAGTCAAGGGCAAATTATGCCTGTCTTGCTAACAATTTTATCTTCAATCGTTATTAAGCTCTTTTGATGTTTTTATCCTTTGTTGTATACATTCTTTACACTGGGGATTGCAGCCAAATTATATAAATGCATGTGTTGCGCCATAGCGGATTGTAGGCAATTGAAGGATCCCGTGCATGTTAAAAGTGTTGTTGGTTACTATAAATAGATTACGTGCTACACTCGAATGATTGTAGGGAAGGAGGGTTGTTGTTCAAACTCGACGCTGACAACCTAGCATTTTCCTGCCTATGATTCGTAGATGTGCATTTAAATAGCATGAGACCAGTTTAGAAAATTATTCACGAGGGAGACTTAAATGTACAGAGGCTGACTATTTCCGTGAATCGGAGATAAGCCCACTAAATATTCAGACAAGGTAACACATCAATTTCTTAATATTTGTTAACCACATTTTATTAAGAATGTTGTAGCGTGATTCTGTGAATTTTATTGTGATTGATGTGAATTTGTTGCTATTTTCTCCTGATGTTGTGGCCAGAGAATAGAGTGACCAAAGATAATATGTATTTTGTAACTTTAATAATTTGTTGAGATGTATAATGATATTGTGGCCAGAGAATAGAGTGACCAAAGATAATATGTATTCTGTAACTTTAATAATTTGTTGAGATGTATAATGATATTGTGGAATGCTATTTTATTTCCACTAAAGTAAATGTTAATTTGGCAATTGTAAAATGCTTTGCACATTCGAACATTTTGTTCATGTAATAATCAACCCACCTGTGTGTGACATATTTTCATTTCTAATTGTAACACAGGTGTGCGTGGTTTAACCCATTTATATCTTCATTGTAAAAATGTGAATTGAAGTCAATATTAATAGAACACCTACGTACGGACTGGCGAACTATAGGCTCATCGCTCATGGAAATAATTGCTATTATTTTTTATTATTATTTGGTTCCATTTTGATTCCATTTCTTGGTTAGAGTTCAGCTGGGAATTCCAGGTTGGCATTTTGACTAGTGCTGAGTTCTACGGCTATTGAGCTGGAACCTGATGCCGAGAGCACTATTCATGCGAGACGAGTTGTGCGAAGTCCAAGGTCGGCCAAGGTATTCAACAATGGCTGTTGATGTGTGGTGCCGAAGGACTCCTCCACCAACTGATGTGCAGATAAGTGGGCATCTGATAGACTCTGAGATCAGAAATTCGTGTTACGATCTGTATAAACTTTTAAAAACAGAATAGGTAGTCCTAATGAACTTCGTATTTGTATGTATTGATTCATGGATTCACTATTTTGTTAAACATTAAATTTTAATTTTTTTATCCATATAATGGAAGTAATTATTAGCGGGAGGAAGATCGAAAGGAATTGGGCTGGGGGGGGGGGGGGGGCGGGCGAGTCAAATGTAACGTTTTGTACGCATAATTAGTCGTTATTGGGATAACATGCCCAATTCACGCAATATTACACAGATTCAGCTTTCACTGTAATTATTATCTAAACCGATAGAATTAATTATGGAGACTGAAAGGTGAGTCTGGCAACTAGTCTGTCGTCAGCATAGGTGTAACGTTAAAAATTAACAATCTTTTAAATCCTCATGCTGAGAGAGGGTCTCTAAGCAAACACTGGAATATAACAGTGTGTGTGTGTCTGTGAATAGTCTGTGTGTTTATACATATATACACATATATCGCGTGTGAGAGAGGTAGATCTGTTGTATTGTCTGTGTGTGAGAGCGTGTATGTAAGAGAGATCTGTTGTATTGGGTGTGTGCATGTGAGAGAGAGAGAGTGAATGAAATAGTACGTGTTGAAAAGTCTGTGTGTGTGTGTGTGTGTGTGTATGCGTGTGTGAGTGAGAGATCTGTTGAATAGTCTGTGTGTGCGTGTTTTTGTAAGGGGTGAGAAAAGGCGCCATTTAAATGGAACGAATTAAAAAAAAATTGTTTTGCTTGTCATGTTTATTTCCTTTAGTAACCTCAGTTATAAATTAAAATAAATTGCATCAAGGCATTGTGTGAAGAGAATTACTGATGAATAAATACTTTTATTTGAGTCACCGTCCACAAGGCAGACCTGAAAGTTAATCTTTCTGCTCGTAAACATCGCCATATTTCATTTTTTTTTACAAAACGACTCCAATCTTGTCTAACGTGTTTATCTCTTTCTCTCTTTCTCTCTCTTTTTCTTTCTTTTTCTCTCTCTCTCTCTCTCTCTCTGTCTCTCTCTCGTGCACGTTCTCTCCCACTCCTCTCTCCCTACATACCTATTTATCTATATATCTCTAACTTTTTTTGATATGTGTGTGTGTCTCATTCACTGTCACTTTCCATCCCTCTCTCTACCTACTTACCTTCCCACTCACCTACCTAATAAGCTAGCTAGATATATATACCACTTTATCACTCTCTTTATCCACATAGATCTCTCTGCGCGCGTCTGCTCTCTCTCTCTCACACACACACACACACACACACACACACACACACACACACACACGCTGTTGAAGGAACATTTTTAAAAGGTAATAACCTCAAACAATACAATATTTGATTTATTTCTTTTTGTCCATCCAGCTGTCTGTCCTTATCTTTCTGTCTGTCTCTCTCTTACTAATACCAACATAGTTATTTATATGTCTTGCTTGTTCTGTCTCTCTTTTATTTATCTTCACACCGTTCTCTCTCTCTCTCTCTCTCTCTCTCTCTGTTTCTTTGTTTTGTCTGTCTTTCTGTCACCGTCTGTCTGTCACTCTCTTTGTTTCTTTGATCTGTCTCTCTCTCTCTCTCTCTCTCTCTCTCTATTTCTTTGTTTTGTCTGTCTTTCTGTCTGTCTGTCGCGCTGTTTCCTCACTCTCTCTCTCTCTCCGTCTGTCTGTCACTCACTTTGTTTCTTTTATCCGTCTCTCTATATATATATTTCTTTGTTTTATCTGTCTTTCTGTCTGTCTGTCGTGTTCTGTTTCTTCACTCTCACTCTCTCTCTCTCTCTGTTTGTTTTGTCTCTTTCTGTCTCTGTCGCTCTCTCCGTTTCTTTGCTCGCTCTCTATCTCTGTTTCTTTGTTTTGTCTGAATTTCTGTCTCTCTCTGTCTGTCGCTCTCTCTGTTTGTTTTGTCTGTCTGCCTGTCTTTGCCTGTCACTCTGTTTCTTTGCTCTCTCTCTCTGCTTCGTTGTTCTGTCTGTCTTTCTCTCTGTTGCTCTCTCTCTCTCTCTGCTTCGTTGTTCTGTCTGTTTCTCTCTCTGTTGCTCTCTCTGTTTCTTTGCTTGCTCTCTCTTCTCTCTCTCCCTCTCATGTTGCTGTAGAAACATTCAGAAACAAAAAATCAAATATGGCAATAAAATACTTAATTTCATTTCTTTATCGTCTTTCTCTGGGTCTGTCTATCTCTATTTCTCGTTGTATGTCCCTCACTCTCTTCGTTCTCTCTCTTAATTTGCACTTCATTGCACGCAATTGTGGTGACAATGCCAGGATAAGATAATACGTGTTATTCAGCACATTTTCAAATAATGCTTACGTCATAAACCAGTTTGGTAGGTATCCAAATAAACTCTTTCTGTCAACAGTGTGTCCGGAGAGAATCGAAAGAGAAAAATCGTACAGCTAGTTTACCTCAGTGACTAAACGCTGTAATATCGTACCGCTAGTTTACCTCAGTGACTAAACGCTGTAATATCGTACCGCTAGTTTACCTCAGTGACTAAACGCTGTAATATCGTACCGCTAGTTTACCTCAGTTACTAAACGCTGTAATATCGTACAGCTAGTTTACCTCAGTGACTAAACGCTGTAATATCGTACCGCTAGTTTACCTCAGTGACTAAACGCTGTAATATCGTACAGCTAGTTTACCTCAGTGACTAAACGCTGTAATATCGTACAGCTAGTTTTCCTCAGTGACTAACCGCTGTAATATCGTACAGCTAGTTTACCTCAGTGACTAAACGCTGTAATGGATTCGTTTTCCTTTGTTCGACAACTTGTAAAATTTTGCACGAGTTCCCTGATCGTTCAGAGCTTCAGCATATTGCATGTGATTTACACAGTGATTCCCAAGCAAACTCCACACCTTGAGTGTTAAACAATGGTTTTCAAAATGATAGCTGAATGCGAAAAGGCTGTGTCAGAAAAGTTATAAATCAGTAGGTTAATGTCAGTAAATGACACAGGATGTGTGCACAGACTCCCGAGATAGAGTCTTCATTAGTTGTTTCTTTTTTCCTGTTGTGAGCAGGAAACGAACAATTATTACAAGAGAACAACAACACAAAAAAAGTGGTATGGATGGGGAAGGGGTACAGAAACACCGGACAAAAAAAAACTGGTCAGAACTCATACGTACACTCGTGAAAACGAAAGCAGAGAATGTTTACATGAACAAGAAACAAAATCTAAAAATATATCTTTATTGACGAGTAAGAAAAATAACAACAACGGCATAAGATTACTTTAGAAGAGTTCAGTAAACACCACACAGGCATGAACTAAATCGCAGAAATGGAGGAACTTACCATACAGTGCAATTAAAACTCGTAAGGAAAGTGTTGTCTCCTCTTGGATGATAATACTGTTACTAGTATCGTTTATTAAAGTCGGGTCCATTTCAACGAACTGAAGGGAGGTCACCTAGCTACATTCCCAAAGTGCAAAGAGCAGACAACAAAGTAAACGATTCTATGCACTTCGTATTAAGTAGTCACCCCTTACAAATATATCAAGTAGAGTATGCATTATCTACAAGTTATTTTTATTTAAATGCAACATGCGATTATGAGCCAAACGCTCAAAGCAAAGTTGCTGGTATAGTTATAACAAAACCAAAGCAAAATTGCTAGCATACTTAAAATACAGCAAAAGGCAAAGTAGTTGCGGGTATACAAATACATGCACACCATCCATGTGGAACAGAATACACACCATCCATGTGGAACAGAATACAACAGAAGACACAGTGAAGTAGCAAATATTCTACCTAGAAATCGTTGAGAACTGCAAAATGCAAAAGAAGATATAATGAAGTGGCAAGCATTTTATAAAGGAATCTGTGCGAGAACTACAAAATACAACAGAAGACACAATGAAATAACAAATATCATTCAAGGAATCTGTGTGAAAACTACAAAATACAACAGAAGACACAATGAAATAACAAATATCATTCAAGGAATCTGTGTGAAAACTACAAAAGTAAAACATCAGAAAAAGATGGACTTGCAAACCAGAAGCAGTCATTGAAAATACTATTAAACTTCACAATAAATCTTGATCCCATCTTTCCCACACAAAAACCCGGATGATGCGGTTGTCAACAATTCCTACGGGACGATAACCAACAATCACTACAAGCGCTGCTTAAAGAAATGACAAAAGCATGCAGTCAAAAAGAGTATAAAAAAAAAACCAATATCTCACATTAAACAATGGAATGAAAGAGCAGAAAATACCAGTAGTTATAGGAACGCCGGTGGGGGTGGGGGTAGGGGAACAGCTGAACGTTTCACGTTACCTGAATTACCTGTCAGAAAACCACATACATGCCTTACTGGAAAAACTTTCTGAAAGTGTCCACAACCTTCTTAAATTTTCAAGAATCCTGATAGGGTTCCAGAACCAAAGTTCACAACCAAATAAATGACACCTTTTGGTTAATGTCTGAGCAAGATATTACTGAGTACGAGTATTTTATAAATACATTTAGTGGTTACCTGTATTGTCAAGCATTTCTCATTTCATATTGGTTGAGTGGTTTAAAGTGTTCGCAGAGTGGGAGTGGATAAACAGCATGTTTCATAGTGTTCGCCAAGTGTTTGTGAATGAACAGAATGCTTGAAAAAGTGCAGAAAGAAAAAATAATCATTGTTATTAGCAAGTTAGTGGAATGTAGTTGTATACAACCAATTTAGAAGTCACGTGGTGGATAGAGGGGTTGCAGGTTAACGTGCTGACTATGCAGTCTTCGGGGCCGGAAATGTTTGGTATAGTTCTGATGATCAGCTATTTCTGGCGAGATAAACTCCATTCGCTCAAAAGAAGTAAGACACAACATTAATCTGGGGTTTTTTTTTAATTTCAGGACAGCATAAACCATTAATCTTTTATTTGTCAGTATAACGCATTAACTGTATTTCAAGAAAGCATAATGTACTAATATTTTTCAAGAAAAAATACTACATTGATATATTTTTAGAAAAGCGTAGTGCATTAATTTTATTTACAAGACACCAGATCGTATTTGATCTTATTTTAGGACAACATAATTCATTAATTTTACTTTCTATTTCAGGATTACATAATGATTGTTTAGGACAACATTAATTGTAATCCAAGACATCAAAACAAGTTAGGTTGTTGTTTTTTGTTTTTTTATGACAGCATAGCACATTAATCTTATTAAGGCATACCCCTATACTGCAAATGACGTCACATATTTGGAAATCTGCTCACAAAATCATGACTTTGGAAGTGTAGATACCCTGCTAAGATCTTTCTCAGGAACAAAACTACCTGCTTAGAAGCCAACCTGCATTCTTCAAGACGCTACAAACCCTTCCACTCTAATTAAACAAAATTAAATAGGTGCCAGAGAGGGGCCCAGTCAAGTCCCACCTTCCAAAGCTTTGCTTGCAATGTGCGTTTAATTAGAATCTTTTGACACCTGGTGTGTCTCACCCGGCGCCTATTATTTCTTGCCGAGATAGCAAAGTGTTTGCAGTGCAAAGGTTACATTCGTGCTGTGTAGAGCGTGACGCATCTCGTGGTATGTACAAATTTAACGATATCTATTTTCGCATACCTTAACATAATCAAAGTACACCCACTCCCCATCCATTTCTCGGCTGTAATCAAATTAACTCTACCACATGCTGTACAGCAAGTCACGACTCCCGTCAAAATAGTCCATTCAATTTTCACAAGTCCCGTCAAAATGGTCCATTCAATATTTACAAGTCCCGTCAAAATGGTCCATTCAATATTTACAAGTCCCGTCAAAATGGTCCATTCAATATTTACAAGTCCCGTCAAAATGGTCCATTCAATTTTCACAAGTCCCGTCAAAATGGTCCATTCAATATTTACAAGTCCCGTCAAAATGGTCCATTCAATATTTACAAGTCCCGTCAAAATGGTCCATTCAATATTCACGACTCCTGTCAAAATGGTGCATTCAGTATTCACGACTCAATCTCTTCTGAAATGTTTGACAATATTTCAAGCATTTAACACAGCTGTTGTAAAAAAAAAAAAAAATATGAAGGCTAAGTCAGGTGGAGGTAGTCGTAGAGAAGGGTGTGAAGGACTAAATGACGTCAGAAAAATAGAGAAGATTTGTTAGGTGTGAGGCCGAGAGAGAGAAAGAGGGAAAAAACGAAAATGTTTGATAATTACATACCGGATGCACTGTAAAACTGAATCTGCGGAACTTATCTGGTAAGGACAGACAACTCTAAATGTGCGTTAACAGGCAAACCTCTTGTTTTAATTTGAACTCACTTTCTCTCAGAGTTGTTTGGAGTACAGTTATTGTTGTTGCTGCCGTGTCTAAGTATTGTTTCGAAGCAGAACCATTTAGCTCTGCATTAAATAATGGACGAGCAATTATGTCGATCTGCCAAGTAATAAGTAAAGGGAAGTAATAAGTTAGGGGAACTCAAACTTTTTCCTTCGAATAAAAAAATCCTCCCCCCATGTCTAAGCAGTTGATAACGATTATATTTTAAAACTTTTCTGTTAGTGTGTGTTCGTTTTAAATTCCTTGCTAGTTGAAACAGAAAATCTGTAGGGTTACAGTAGAACTCTAATTTTCTATTACAATCACGTTTATAAATATGGAGCACATGCACTGACACATATGCATTATTGGATAATCAACTTTACTCATTTCTAATGGCATATTAATATTATTTAGACTGACACCTTAAAACCACATGTATTAGTAATGGCACTTGCATTAACATCTTTACAACACCATTACATCACTTGTAATGGCATCTTTACCTTTGTGCATCCTTACATCAGTGGTACTGACATAACTATTCATAGCTTGAATTTTATTTTTACTGGCATCTACTTATCACTTGTATCAGTAACTTTACAGGCATCTAGTCATCGCATGTAAATGTAGCTTAACTGATATCTATTGCTCACATGTAATTATAGCTTTACAGGCATCTATTTGTCACGGTAAATTATTACTTCTCATAAAGTTCTAGTAACGACCTGTCACGGTACAAGACCCGGCCGCCTAATCTTCACTCATCTTTTAGATAATAGCAGTTAGAATCTACTGCCAAACTCGTGCAGGTCGGCCAAACCTTAGATCTAGCGTTTTCGCATATACCTCCTTCTCCCCTTTTGAGCAGAGGCCTGGCCCTTCTCCTGGTCAGGTTGTAATAATATCCGAGATATTTAGCCAGACTGACCACATGACTACCTCTGTTCGCGCAGAAAAATGCCTATACTACGGGTCCATCCAGACGCCATCATAAATGCACCGGCCTGCCACCCTCTCACAGAAGACACTGGTAAAAAAAGCCAAGAAATGTCAGTCAGATTAAACTTATAATTTAAATCATGTATTTGTTGTTGTGGTTATAATTATGCTAGTGTGTATTCAGAATATTCCTTCATATATGTAATGTGTGCTCATTATTTTTATTCATCCTTCTCTATTTTTCACCTTCCTTCATTTGTTGTCTCTTTCTCTGTTTTTCATCCTATGAGTGACGTGCATTTGGTGTGCTAAACACCACCCTACTTGTTCACACGATATTCATTGGATGTCAATATATATGTGTTGCAGGATTGGCATGTTTCGGTCACATTTACCATTAGTTGTCTGTTGGCATTTGTCCTTCCATCTTGTGTCTCGGGTCCGATTGCTCTGGCCATGGCCGACAACGCTCTCTTAACAGAGCATAGAGAGACGCAAGGCTCATTATCTGCATCACGTGCCTGACTGACCCCGGCCATGAGGATCACCCCGCCGATTCAGCCTTTCATGGTCGCAGCTTGGCAAGTCCAGAGAGACAAACTATACACATGCCTCTTTTCAGCTGCATTGTCAACACAGAGTTAAATCGTGAACACTAATGTCGCACTGATGTCTTTATGATTAATTTATTAATTTCATTATAAATTCTTTCTACCATCATTACTATTTCTTATAAAGTTGTTTTATGTTATCTCTATGGACCACCTGACTAAAGTCAGACTTGTCGGCCAGACATGTCTGTGCATCGGACGAGCGAACTACAACTAAACCACAACACTACACACAGAGTTTTCACCAAACTTCAAAATTTGTCACAACCACAGACACCACAACGTTCAAATCTACATCTACTTCATTCAACAGACACGCCACTCAGCGACACAGGAAAAAAATTCAACTAACGCCAACACCCAACAAGCACCAAGACAAAACACTACAACAGCAACACCACCATCAGCTCTCCCCGAATACTCGTGAAGGCCCCACTGGAGCACTACAGCGAACGCTGATGACGAAATGATCCACGAAAGCTCCAGTGAAGACGTAAAACTGCTGGCGAAACCATCACCAACCAACCGCGTGCGCGCGCGCGCGTGTGTGTGTGTGTGTGTGTGTGTGTGTGTGTGTGTGTGACTTTTGAGAGTGTAAAATGCATATTTCTAATTAACTATCATGTATTTCCAATCTTTCATCAACTACTCTGTATTGCCATTTTCTTATCAGCTATCATGAATTGCCAGTCTCTCATTCCCTCATCAGCGAATGCAGTTTACCTCTTCACTTTAGTATGTAGTGCGTGATGTTATGTATGAATTATTTTTTCCTGTCATTCAAAACCTTAGCGAATGCAGTTTACCTCTTCACTTTAGTATGTAGTGCGTGATGTTATGTATGAATTATTTTTTCCTGTCATTCAAAACCTTAGCGAATGCAGTTTACCTCTTCACTTTAGTATGTAGTGCGTGATGTTATGTATGAATTATTTTTTCCTGTCATTCAAAACCTTAGCAAATGTAGCGAACGTTCGTGTCTGTGTTGTCGTTTTCTCACTAGTGTTGATTTCATCTCCCTCAGAAAATACTGTTACATTTATGTTTATCGTCACTTGTTTTCACCACTTCAGAAAACATAGTTCATATTGGTTTATTTTGTCACTTGTATTCTCTACTTCAACAAAATGTAGTAATCAACTATTTGTTTATTTAATGGTCATCATTATTTCAGTAAAAGTATGGTGACAGTCTTGCTTGTAGTCATTTGTCAACATAACCTCAGTAATGTAATTTACCTCAGTTTGTGTCATCATTTACATCACTTCCTCAGCAAAATTACTGTGCATCTATCTGCGTCATCATCTGTCACATAGTTTGTTGTAAACATTTCCTGATTTTCTTTTTCACTGATTTACCATTGTTATTTTACATCTCCTTTCTCAATATATCCTCTAGTTAAGGCAACAAAGAAAGAAGAACGCTCTAAGAAAATAAAATCAATAAGCAGCACTATAGATCTTACATCTTTCTTTCTTTCTTTCTTTTTTCTCCCTTTTTTCTTTCTTTCTTTCTTTCAACCTTTCTTTCAACCTCATTTTCAACCTTTCTTTCTCTCTTTCTTTCAACCTTTCTTTCTCTCTTTCTTTCAACCTTGCTTTCAACCTTTCAACCACTCTTTCTTTATTTCAAACTTACTTTATTTCTTTCTTTCTTTCGACCTTTCTTTCTTTCTTTAAAGCTTTCTTTCTTTCAACTTTTCTTTCTTTCATTCTTTCAGCCTTTATTTTTTTCTTTCAACCTTTCTTTCGTCCAACCTTGCTTTCTTTCTTTAGTATTTTTACGCAGAAACAACATTCAAGCTGACCTTGCTCTTCTGATAGAGAAATTTACAAAGCGAAATATCTTAACTCCACTCTTTTCTTGACGTCATTTTCGAGCCGTTTCCATGGCATTTTACCGGTATATCTGCTCTTAGTCACGTGGCCTTTATCCCACAATGTCATGTGATCACCGAGTCCTTCATCCGTTGTTTTTGGAGTGCAGGCATGTTATGTACTCCATTTTCTACGCGACTTCATGAATAACTCTCATTCACCTTGTGTTCTCATCAATATGAAAATGTTATTGTTAAGCATGAAATAAATAGATTTTTTTTTATTTATTTATATGAAATTGTGGTTTGCTTGTTGTTTTTAAATGATTAGTTTGGATTTTATTTATTAACTTGGCGACACGAATTCATTTTGTCAGCTAATCGCTCAGGACTGAGACATCCAGTTCAGAAGTTTTAGTAGGAGAAGATGAGAAGGAATTACGTGAAAAGTGACAGTGGAGTTGATAAAGCGCTGTTATTGTGTTTCAGTGGAGATCATATGTTATGAGGTCCTAAAGTATTTCTTAAGGCATTAAAGCTACGAGTGTCTCAACTGAGTTAATAGGACTCTAATGTTATCAGTGTCTCATTGGAGTGGAAAGAACTCTAACATGTTATCAGTGTCTCATTGGAGTGGAAAGAACTCTAACATGTTATCAGTGTCTTATTGGAGTGGAAAGAACTCTAACATGTTATCAGTGTCTTAGTGATATTGATAGGCTGAATTTCTTAGTTTCAGAATTTGAAATAATTGGCAGATTATTTCATAGGTAATAAAAATGTGAATTATTTCTTCTGAAGCCATCTATTCACAGGTAATGTTTATTTTTCTCTATGCTAATATTAGAAAACTGTGTGTGCATTAGGTAAGCTTGTCCTACATAATTATATTATGTCAGTGAAAGTTTTATGTATATATATAGAACTTCTGCAGTGTGCTATGGGTTTATCCTAACAATTTACAGATCGTAAATGAGTAACAGCTGAATTAGGTACACATATACAATGAAAATCATTTAAAGTGGAGCATTCTATAAATGAAACACTTCCTACACAAATGTATACAGAAGCTTTTTCTCCTGTTTGTCCACTTCTAGTTTAAGACTCCATACTACCATTTCAGACGTGCTCTAATATTCTATTGTAATCTAGACCAAGCTGTTAGTTACCCGTCCTCAGTCAATAACCCTGCCTGGGAAGACAACTTCTACAAGGCTCGAGATTCATCCTTCCCCATTAGAAAGACAACACACATCAAGATATATTAGTAAAGTGCTTTTCTAACTTCCTTCAAATCCGTGCTTACGATGAATTTTCATTACACTGTAATTTTCACTGAAGCATTATTTACATAGTCTTAGCATTTCTACGTTGTATAATATTGTTTTGTATTTTAGCTGAACATATCTCTACTGTCTGCAACTAGCTAGGCATGATGGAATACAAGGGTAAGAATATACGAATCAATCTTCATAGTTGTATAACTCTACACATGTCTCAGCTGTTTGTGCATATGATGTGCGTGTGGTGTGAGTGTGGTACATGGCACCAGCATATACAGTGACATTCTCCTACCCATAGATCATAAGCTATTAGCATACTAGTGCAATGCATATCAGAGCAGAACAACTCTATAGGCCATTGGCATACTAGTGCAATGCATATAGAGCAACAATATAAACCAATACTATACTAGTGCAGTGCACATCAGAACAGCATTCTAAGTCATTAGTACACTAGTGCAATACACATCAGAGTAACAATATAGGCCATTAATATACTAGTGCAATACACAACAGAGTAACAATATAGGCCATTAGTATACTAGTGCAATACAAATCAGAGTAACAATATAGACCATTAGTATACTAGTGCAATACACACCAGAGTAACAATATAGGCCATTAGTATACTAGTGCAATGCATATCAAAGCAACAATATAGGCCATTAGCATACTAGTGAAATGGCAGAACAGCACTATAGGCCATTAGTATACTGCTGAAATGCATACCAGAGAAGCTCTACAGTTACAAACTTCGCTTGATCAAATTCAAGTGATGATGGACTGTTGCAACCCAGACTCATCTTGGTTCATGTTATGCTTGAATGGGCAGGACAATGCGCCTGTAAATGAGAAAGTCTTATAGTCCTGGTCATCTAAAATGTGTTCTTGTGTTCCTTAGAGTTTTGTTTCCATATTGATTCTCTTCCCCTTTTGACACCAGTGTCTTTCATGTGTCATAAATCGTCATCGGTTCACATAAGATATTTGCCACTGACCGAGAATGTATCGTAGTCTAGCCACATAAGTGAACTATGACGTCTTCTCGAATACTGCCACAAAAATAAAATTGTGTTGTTTTAAAGTGAACTATGACTTCTTCTCGAACACTGCAAGAAAAGTTATTACTTTGAAGTGAATTAAAGTAATGTGCCCCAGTGTGAATAAATATAATCTGCACTATACTTGAACGACGACTACGACACCATCTTCAATATAAAACAAAATTAAAAATTAATAAAGAACTAATCCGTAATATACATTTTTTCACACTAATCGATATTAGTAAAAAGGTTTCAAAACATTAAGCCAGTTTTTTTAGAAAATGTAAATATAAAAACTAAATGTACAGTACAGGTTGTATTAATTTGGGTGGACTCCTTACATATACCAGATTGATGTAGCTGTATATAACCCCACTAGATTTGGTCATAGTCCTTGAATATTCCAAATTAATTTAGCAGTATAGGTTTATATTAGATTCTTTGGAGTAAACCAAATTAATGTAGCAGGACGGGATTATACTAGTTTCGTTGGAGTACTTATATGCACCAAATTAATATAGCAAATACAGGGTTATACTAGTCTGGTTGGAGTCTTTATATAGACCAAATTAATATAACAATAAAGGTTACTAGTTTAGTTGGAGTCTTTATATACACATCAAATTAATATAGCAGATATAGGGTTCTATTGGTTTGGTTGGAGTCCTTATATACACCAAATCAATATAGCAGCAAAGGGTTATATTAGTTGGTTGAGTCTTTCATACACACTAAATTAATATAGCAGATACAGGGTTATACTGGTTGGAGTCCTTATATACACCAAATTAATATAGCAAGTACAGGGTTATTCCTGTTTGGTTGGAATCCTTATATACACCAAATTAATAAAGCAGTTACAGGGTTACACTAGTGTGGTTGATGTCTTTATGTACACCAAATTAATGTAGCCGATATAGGGTTATACTAGTTTGGTTGGAGTCATTATATAATCAAATTAATATAGCAATACACGATTATGCTAGTTTGATTGGAATCTCTACATATTTTTAATTTATATATCAGTACATAATCATACTAATATTATAAGACCTACATGTACACACTGCATATACCACATTAATGTATCAGTCCATAATCATACTAATTGGATTGAAGTCTCTACATATTATATTCGTTCTGCACTTTTATAAGCCTCACAATCATTTCATTAATCTCTCTACATTTAGGCATATCATGCTAATGTCCTAGTACATTTGTCACACTCGCGTGAAATCTCTACATTTATCGGCATTCTATTTTGCAGTAATACGAACATTATGCTAATTGTGGTGAAGTCTTTGTCTAGACCTGTATTATTAATAAGACGTTCCGTCGACATCATTATTTTCTAGTTCGTATGTTATACTACATGAGGCAACACAAATGTCCTTTTTAATTTGACAGTATATTAAATACATGAATTCCACATATTATTTAAGCAATACTGGCGCCTTAATTCAGTAGTAAATGTGGCACTACATACATACGTTACCACATAAAAATTTGCAATAAATATACAGTCATAAATTTGCAGTAAATACATACATCGAAAACACTTGCAGTAAATATATACGTCAGATACATTTGCAGTAAATACATACATCACTTGCAGTAAATATATACGTAGGATACATTTGCAGTAAATACATACATCACTTGCAGTAAATATATACGTCAGATACATTTGCAGTAAATATATGCGTATTTATATCTGCAGTAAAAATGTACGTCACATAAATTTGCAGTGAATACATAAGTCCTATAATATTGCATGTCACACAAATGTGCACATAATACTTACTCATATTAAATTGGGCAGTGAGAAACTCTATTACGATCGACTGTCACCAATTACTTCCAGTCTGAAATCCAAAGTTTCAAAAAGTCTCAGGTACACTAAATATTCCAGGCCACCTGGCTCAAGAACAGGTAAAGTAACTGCTACAAAATGGGGGGAGGCAGTTTATATCGTCTAAATAAAATATTGCTTCGGGTGCACATTAATTTTGTTTCTTATGTCGGCTTTGTTTGGATGTGGCTGGGAGAAGAAGAAGGTGGGTGGGGTCACTATGATTTATTTTCTAAGGACCGCCACGTTTCTATTTTAAGCAACTTAAAAGGTCTGCAACTCTCGTTTAATGTGCTCCCAAGGTGACTGGCTCCAAGTGGTATTCTTCTCAGACGCGTGTAAGCCCTTTAGGGATTATCGTGCGCAAAAGCCTGGGAACTACTTCAAGCACTATGACATCATACACACATGAAGAAATTAGTCCGTGGTCTGGAGGGTTCCCATAAAACGTAACAACCAGGAAAGTGAAGGTGGTAAAGGCAATACGAGTAAGAGTATGCCCGGTTTTGATCATTTGAAAGGAAACTATTTCAACGACCGAGAATTCAATTGATGCTGATGAGGAGAACTCTCATTCACATACACACGCATGCACGCACACGATTACAACACATACACACACGCACGCACACGCACACACTCTTTGCAGGGACATAGGTCAGTCTGCTTACAACTAAAGATGCACCATTTCTCTTTCCGAGTCATCAAATCTCAAATTGCAAAGTCTCTCAGCCATTAAATCTCAAGTTGAAAATAAAATAAGTCTTGCAGTTATTAAACCTCGAGTTGGAAATAAAATAAGTCTTGAAATAATTAAATCTCAAGTTGAAAATAAAATAAGTCTTACTAAGTGTCATCTTTGCATTCGTGTATAATTCATTAGCTGTGATGTCTCCTTGTAAAGTGCTCTCCAGTTTTGAAGATCGGTTTTGTGTTCGACATGATTCGCATTTGGACATTCAAAACTTAAGACGTGGAATCAAAACTGAGTGGGGATTTTCTTTATTATTTTGTTTGTTTATTTATTTATTTGTTTACTTGCTTAGTTTATTTATTTGTTTGTTTGCTTGCTTTGTTTGTTGACTTGTTTGTCTGTTTGTTTATTTGCTTAGTTTCTTGATTTGTTTGTTTGCTTACTTGCTTAGTTTGTTGATTTGTTTGTTTGTTTACTTACTTAGTTTGTTGATTTGTGTGTTTGTTTGTTTATTTGCTTGGTTTGTTGATTTGTTTGTTTACTTGCTTAGTTTGTTGATTTGTTTGTTTGTTTACTTGCTTAGTTTGTTGATTTATTTGTCTGTTTGTTTATTTGTTTAGTTTGTTGATTTGTTTGTTTATTTACTTGTTTGTTGATTTGTTTGTTTGTTTACTTGCTTAGTTTGTTGACTTGTTTGTTTGTTTGTTTGTTTATTTGCTTGGTATGTTGATTTGTTTGTTTGTTTACTTGCTTAGTTTGTTGACTTGTTTGTCTGTTTGTTTACTTGCTTAGTTTGTTGATTTGTTTGTCTGTTTGTTTACTTGCTTAGTTTGTTGATTTGTTTGTCTTTTTGTTTACTTGCTTAGTTTGTTGATTTGTTTGTCTGTTTGTTTACTTGCTTAGTTTGTTGATTTGTTTGTCTGTTTGTTTACTTGCTTAGTTTGTTTGCTTTGCCTGTATATCATCAACAGATAACATTCTAATACATAATGTATGTACAATGTACAAAAACATACTTAAACTATTTGTTTGGGTCTATTTTTGTATAAACACTTTTTACTGAAACAGATGTTTTAGCATTTTTCAATAATCACTACAGTTATCAAAAAGTATAAGTGTCGTACTGTCTTGCTCCATTACTACTGGAGGTGAAATCTATTACACTCATTTCCTTAAAAATCATTTCATGAAAAAGAATGGAATTCCTTTTGGCAAATCCGAATTTACATTAATTGCATGTGAAGTCTTATTTTTCATTTATTATGAGAGTTGAAGTGTGGTAAATCGCATTTCACTGTTGCACGCGTGTAGATTTGTGCAAATGTTGCAAATTAGTTTGACTTGCTGAGAGTTCGAATTGTGTAACTGATGCATTAGCATACACAAGTGAAGCAAACTCATAAAGAAAGTCAAGTTTCGTTTTTTCTTCACTTTTTATAAAGAGAAAGGAATTCACACAGTGAATCAGTACATAAATAAGTTTCTGTAAATGATGTGTAATGAAGTGAAATGGTAGATAAGGCGTGATACTTATTGTCTCTTGACGATTGGAATGATGGGAAAGTAATGACGGATAGTCCCTTGATGACTGATATGATAGATAAGTAATGTGCAAGAGACGGTTAATAACTTGAAGTATGTCTGTCCACAAGATCTATAAAACGCTTGAAGAGTGATGTTGGGAATTGATGATAACAGCATTTTCCGTGGATGTAATGCATTTGGGAGTGTTTTGTATAAATAAAGTTATTGTTTCTACTGTTTCTATTTCAATTTACTAAACCGTTTCATTACGTTCACATTTACTACTACTCCTTACTCCCAGTAAGCTGGGAGAGAAACACATGAAATAGACAGACAGAAAGATAGATAGATAAATAAATAGACAGATAGACAGACAGACAGATAGATAGATAAATAGACAGACAGACAGATAGATAGGAAAAACGGGGGAAAGTTGTGCGTAGTTCAGAGAAAAAATAGCAAAACAAAAAGGTTCGCATGCTTACTGTCACATGCAAACATTACACATACACACAAACACACACACTAACAAGCATTAGACACACACATTACATACACACACAAACAAACATTACACAGACACACGCACACGCACACGAAAATAATATGCCGAAGCTAGAAAAATAACGTACTGAACGTAGACAACTGGACCCAGTAATGAAAACTCGCTGATGCGTGTCCTTTCAGCAGAACAAGAAAACCTGTTATCAACTATTGCCTTTTCTGTCGGGCCAAAAGAAAAAGAAGCTTAGAGAAATCAATCATTTGTTGGAGAGCTTGGGGTGTGCAAGGTCAAAGTGCACAAATATCGGTAACCTAGCTGAGAGCCTTGTTGTGCGCTGCCAAATTTTTCATTTGTCGCCAAGTTTCTGTCTTGTCTCCCTTTGTGTTAGTCGTCACATAGCCGTTTGTGCTAATCTGAGCGAGGGTACGAAATTGGTGATCATGAAGAGTAGTCGACCCTGCAATGCAGTCCGGGATCCGAGATGGTCGGCACATTCCAGACAGACACACATATACTTTATATACTTTAAAAAAATAATAATTAAATAAAATTATTTTAAAATGTTTTCAACAGAAAATTAACCTAGAACCAGTTCACAATTGACCATAGACATTTCGATTAAACCTGAGCGGACTAGAATAACTTTGCCTTAATTATTATGCTCAGAACTGTTTTACGGGCTTTTAATTATTATGTTCAGAACTGTTTTACGGGCTTTTAATTATTATGTTCAGAACTGTGTTTAAAGTGCTGTTAATTATTATGTTCAGAACTGTGTTTAAAGTGCTGTTAATTATTATGTTCAGAACTGTGTTTAAAGTGCTGTTAATTATTATGCTCAGAACTGTGTTTAAAGTGCTGTCAATTATTATGCTCAGAACTGTGTTAATTTTTAGTAAGTCCATTCTATTGCTTGGAAATGCATGTAAATCGCTGCTTATTAATAATAACAGTATGAATAATTAATTATTAGTATTTTTATTCTTGGAATGGTACTAAATGTGCTGATAACTGTTAGCTCTGGTATACTTGGAGTGGTATTAAGAAAGCTAATAATTATTAGTACTGGCTTGCTATGAATGGTATTAAAGGACTGACAATTATTACTATTTGTATATTTAGAATGGTATCAACAGTATTCATAATGATTACTATTTGTATATTTAGAATGGTATCAAAAGTATTCATAATGATTACTATTTGTATATTTAGAATGGTATCAAAAGTAGGCCTATTCATAATGATTACTATTTGTATATTTAGAATGGTATCAAGAGTATTCATAATTATTACTATGTGTATGCTTCGAATGGTATTTAGGAGTAATAGTAGAAGTAGTAGTGGTTGTTGTTGATGTTGCTGTTTTACCAGCAAAAGTTATGTGCTCCTTTTTCTGTTTTTTATGTAAGACTGATATAATTGTCGCCGTTGTTAATGGTGATAAAAACAGGATATTAACAACAATAATGATGATTCTGATCGTGTATCGTTGGATCATTGTATCATTATTATTTGCATTTCTACATTTTTCA
This sequence comes from Sinotaia quadrata, assembly GCA_028829895.1. Lineage (NCBI taxonomy): Eukaryota > Metazoa > Mollusca > Gastropoda > Architaenioglossa > Viviparidae > Sinotaia > Sinotaia quadrata. The sequence continues at coordinate 87,581,525 of CM054177.1, forward strand.
AGACTGTTTACTGTCATTTGTGAATCAAGGTCAGTGAATTTAACAAAGTTTTTGTGTTCCAAGCTTTTTTGGAGTACGTAGACACTTCCAAGGAGTGCTGCTTTTAATAGTGGAGCGAGGTCAGTGTTTCCAGGGAGTTCATTCAGATATCCTTCTAATTCAGACGTTATGTTCAGATGTTATGTTTCCCAAGGCTCCTATCACTAGAGGTATCACTTCTGCTTTACATTCCACAGTCTCTGGATTTCTAATCTGATATCCTGGTATTTTTCGGGGGGGGGGGGGTTATCTCCCTTTTTATTTTTTGTATTTATGTTTCTATCACTTTGAAATGCGACATCTTTGATTGCTGCTGTTCTGTTAGACTTACTGAGAACTATAATGCATGGTCTTCAGGAAGCACTCGATCAATAATATAATTCATAATTATAGTCTATGTACGTAGCCTTTTTAATGATGGCAGCTGTCTCTGGAATGTGTATTCACAATCATGAGGTTTGCAACAAGTTTTCCACTATCTTTGCTGGGATTATCGACTTTTTCTTGTGAGATTATTGCTCTTTTCCTTGTGGGATTATTGCTCTTTTTCTTGTGAGATTATTGCTCTTTTCCTTGTGGGATTCTCCCCAACACAAAAATCACAAAGCCTAGACTTTATTAGACCAATCCTAGAATTATGCAATACTAAGCCGGATTTATTGTCAAACATCAGTCTAATATCGAATACACACCAATTAGGGGCATGTCAGATATTGGGAATACGCTATTAATATCAAATTTACACACACACACACACACACACACACACACACACACACACTGCTAGACTTTATGGGGAGCGCTTCCAGCCTAGGCCGACTTCACACTGGGGAGTGGGGTGGGGTGGGGTTATTATGGGTGTTTGGTAGCTTGGACAGGGACTATGTCTACTCAGCGATGTTCTGTCTCATGTTTTGGTCGTCCGTATGTGTTTGTGCGTGCGTGCTTGTATGTGTGTGTGCGAGAGAGAGAGAGAGAGAGAGAGAGAGAGAGAGAAAGAAAGAAAGAAAGAGAGAGAGAGAGAGAGAGTGGTGAGATAAGATATTTTGTTTAGAATGATCTTTAAAGTTAAGATGGAAGTTTTAAAAGTTGCAAATTAAAAAAACTGCATATATTATTTATTTAGTGCTTTCGGGAAGGGGAGGGGGGTTATAGTTCCATTACTATTGCATCTCAAGAATGTTTGTTGGACAATCACCTGAGAAAAGAAAAACAAAACACATTAAGAATCATGCCTAATAAAAGACTATAATGCTTTCCTTCATGAAATGTCTGCTGACTGCAAAGCTGCAATTTCAGGTATCTTCCAATAAATTGAAAACTAGTCACAGAGCTAGTGTGTTAAAAGCCAGAATAAAATAAAACCTGGTCACAGAGCTAGTGTGTTAAAAGCCAGAATAAAATAAAAGCTGGTCACAGAGCCCATTACATATGTACTCGTCTCACACTTATACATTACAAAATTAAGTATCAAACACTAAACATTATACACTTAAACACTAAGCATAAACATTAAACACTTAAGCATTGAGCACTTAAATATTACACATTTAAACATTAAACATTATAACTTAAACATTAAACACTTAAACATTAAACATTACAAGTTAAACATTAAACACTTAAATATTAAACATTACAACTTACACATTAAACACATTAAACAGTATACACTTAAACATTATATACTAGAACATTAAACACTTAAACAGTAAACATAAACAGTAAACCCTTAAACTTTAAGCCTTAAAACATTAAATATTTAACATTAAACACTTAAACATTAATCATTACAACTTAAACATTATACACTTAAATATTAAACATTACAACTTAAACATTAAACACGTAAACATTAACACATTAAACATTATACACTTAACATTAAACATTACAACATAAACATTAAACACTTAAACATTAAACATTATATACTTAAGCATTAAACACTAAAACATTATATGGCAGATAATAGATAGTGTGCTTGACATACAAGTGTGTGACGTAAAACTGTATCTTGTAAAATAAAAGGATTTTTTGTTTAAATGTATTCAGGTCACTCTTCCTGCGTTGAATACTTCGGTGCATAATGTGTGACGTGTACGTGCATGGCATTTAAAAATGTGACGTGTATATAGGTACATTTTAAAATGTGACGTGTATTTAGGTACATTCCATTTTTAACTGTCTTTCCCATCAGGGTCAGGAGGATATTTTGTACTAATGAACTCGCTCGACTGTCGATAAGATGTGTAGATTTTCTAACATTAGAATCCTGGTAATGAGATTATTATAAACTGGTATACGAAGAAATTGTCTTTCCTTCTTTAAAGACCACCATTTCAATGATAATACAAATCCATTTTACGTGCACCAGTAAACACATTTCACTGCCTTGTTAAATAAATACATTGTTAGTTTGTTAGTGCGTCGTTTGAGTTCGACTTCTGTTTTTTGTTGATTGTCATCGAAATATTTTGTTTGTATTCTCCTGTGACTGTGGTTTGAGACACAATTCCCACATTTGCCTGTAATTGCTGTCTGCTGATCCCCCCACCCTCTTGCCTACTGTTTGTGACGTTGTCTTCTTTATTAGTCTTCGGGGTGTGAGAGATATGGGTGCTGCTCAAGACTATCATTCATTGTTGCATTCAAAGAGCACAAATATTCTCACTTAGCGCATGTTACCTTCTTTGCGATTAACTGACTGCAGTAAGACGCTGAACGTAGAGATTCTCCTAATTCTCCTAATTGTCCCCGGGTTACTGAAACGCAGGGACACAGTGGCTAGGTTTGATTTTATACTGGTGTTCCATGCAGGTATACTATGTTTGATTTTATACTGGTGTTCCATGCAGGTATACTATGGCTATGTTTGATTTTATACTGGTGTTCCATGCAGGTATACTATGGCATGCAAGTACACTATGGCTATGTTTGATTTTATACTGGTGTTCCATGCAGGTACACTATGGCTATGTTTGATTTTATACTGGTGTTCCATGCAGGTACACTATGGCTATGTTTGATTTTATACTGGTGTTCCATGCAGGTACACTATGGCATGCAAGTACACTATGGCTATGTTTGATTTTATACTGGTGTCCCATGCAGGTACACTATGGCTATGTTTGATTTTACACTGGTGTTCAATACGGGGACACTATGACTAGGTTTGAATTTATAGTAGCGTTTAACACTGGTCTGTAATTAACTGGCCACATTGTACAGGCCTTTAAACTGTCCAAGTGGTTCTATCGTCTGCTGTTGCACAACATGCACACAACAATCATCGCGGCTGAAAACAAAATTAAGAATAATTTTGTACAACATCAGTATGCAGACAATCAACTTGGTCTTCAAAAACTGGATGCTATAGTGAAGCCTTAAATGAAACCAAAATCAGACATTATGGCCTTTTACACTCTAAACCATTATTTTACATATTTTCAATATTACCGTTTCCGAGCTGTTGCCCCTACACATAATTTATTGACCACGTAATGTACTCACGCACGCACGAAAGTACACACGCGCTCCAGTACAGTTTGTTTTCAATACTTTCAATACTACATTATTTTAATTGCAGTTCCTAGATAATAATGTTCCCTTTGTAACAAAGCACCAGCAGTTTGATTTAAACATCTTCAGTAGCACATAATTATATCTTACTTTTGATTTTACAAATAAACCTCCCAAATCGAGTCCCCTCCCCCCCCCAAATTCCCACACTCTCTAACACTTTTTTTAAAAAAATCTATGTTACACTAGCTGGGTTGGTTTTGTCCTTTCAAATACCGCCTGCTTCCACAGTTTGATACGATCGAAACTGAAGAAGAATCAGGTCGCTTTCGGTTCTGTAACGATGAATGAAGTGGCGGCGGAGAAGAGCAAAGGGAGGCCATTAGGCTAATGGAGACACATACGACGGGTCTCGGCATCAACTGATCTGAGCAAGATAAGGCCAAGACCCTGCTTCATTGAATAATTGCTTCACAATCTGAACTACTCAGGCCAGCCAGCAGGTCACACCTGCTAGATATCACACGTGAACAAGTTTGGTTTCAGTTACTACCTATCGACCGAGACAGAAAAGCACCTGTTACCATAATCCTGCACTAGAGAAATGAAATTGAATAAACTGTACTGCGCATAATATGCTTCATGTTGACTTTTGTTTTAAAACTAAGAACGCTGATATTAGAATGGTGCTTGTTTCCTTGTTGCTGCTATCGCTGTTTGCGGTTGATTTCGATTTCTACTCTGCTAATTTGGAAAGAAATTTTATTTCTTCGTCGATAAGCCATTCTGGATTGCGTCCCTTGCGTGAACCCATTCTAATAAAGAGCTCACCGAGGAGGCAGGGAATGGTTCAGCCATGGCCGAAATCAATTAATATAATAACAACTGATCATAATTTGCTTTAAAATTTTCCAAATAATTAACGAAATATCATGTATTAAATAAAACGTTCGCTGAAGCATGTAAAACTTTATTTTATTTTTTAAAACATAATACTGAACTAATGAAGATTCAACAGCGTTGGCCGATAGCCTAAACAAGTCAACTTCCAGAATCGGATCCGGATCCAAATGAGTTCGAATTTACTTTCACTGGAAGTAAATTCACCTACAACAGATGTCGATATCGAGTTTGGCACTGTTTACTGTTGACCTCTCTCATTAAAATACAAGTATGTAAATTAATATTGACATCGCAAAGTGGCTTGGTTCAGGGCACCTCAATGACAGCAGACATGGTGAGTGTCATTTGTCAGCAGACAATTAAGGTGTTCCAGAGTTTAAGATTGCTGTTAAAGAAATGGTGCCCGTGTGTGGTCAGTTCTGCAAAAGGATGGTGTGCCATTTGGAGTTGGATCGTGTGTGATCCTGTGAAGTCTGAGAGTGATTATAGGGAAATGTCGGTTAGCTTACTCCGTGATATTATGAACATAATTGTGACCCTGGCTTTAGCTCTTTATTCAGCTACGGATTCCTACTTAAGGTCATGAAGGATTGGTATCTTTTTCTATAATGATTCTCCGGTAGTCGAGCTACTTCCCTTTGCACAATTTAAAGTTTTCTTCAGTTAGCTATGAAGGAGTTAAATTTCTTTTATATTGTTAGTTGTGAAGGGGTCAACTTTCTCTTATGCTCTTGGCTATGAAGGAGTTAAATTTCTTTTATATTGTTAGTTGTGAAGGGGTCAACTTTCTCTTATGCTCTTGGCTATGAAGGAGTTAAATTTCTTTTATATTGTTAGTTGTTAAGGGGTCAACTTTCTCTTATGTTGTTTGTTGTGAAGGGGTCAAAGTTTTCTTATGTTGGTTGTGAAAGGGTCAAAGTTTTCTTATGTTGTTGGTTGTGAAGGGGTCAAAGTTTTCTTATGTTGGTTGTGAAGGGGTCAAAGTTTTCTTATGTTGGTTGTGAAAGGGTCAAAGTTTTCTTATGTTGTTGGTTGTGAAGGGGTCAAAGTTTTCTTATGTTGTTGGTTGTGAAGGGGTCATTTTTTTTATTAGCAGTGAAAGGATCAAATTTCTCTTATGTTGTTGCTTTGAAGCACCTTTCTTGTCATGTGTAAGAAAACACACACAAACACATGAACATATATACACAAGCAAACACATATATGCATATATTACGCGTATAGAATATGTTTATTGATGATACCTGACAGCGAACTTATTAATTAAACGACATTCAAGGACTTTGCTTAAATTTTCAATTGAAAGGGAAACTGAAATTTGTAAATGCAATTAAATTAATGTACTGAGTTAATGAAATTATCTAACATTTGTCAGATCTTGTGTTACATTGCGTAATAGAATTATTAATAATATGATCCTATTACACACGTCAATCTGTTGACGATTATAATTTTTCTTCCGTGTGCGTCAAATTACAATGACGGAATGTGAGTGATGCACAACTTAAGCTACAGTGTGTAGCCAGTTGGAATATAAAGCTTATTTATATGACTTCTACGCACGCCTTAAGCTACAGTGTGTAGCCAGTGAAGTATAAAGCATATTTACATGACTTCTATTCAGAGCTTTAGCTACAGTGTATAATCAAAACGAGGGAAACTGGCATATAGAGCATTTGTGTGACTTCTATGCACAGCTTTTGCTGCACTGTATAGCCAAAGGCTATTGTATTTTAGACTGTAATTTATACCAAAAACGTGGTCAAGTCTCGCCTATTGTAATGTATAGCCAAATTGTGACTGCTGTGTATATCCTAAGCTGTAATGCATAAACTAAAATGACTGTTATGTTTATCCTAAACTGTAATGCATATACTAAAATGACTGTTATGTTTATCGTTTTAAAAAAAAAGAGCATTTTACGGACTGTAAAGAAAAGCGTAAATAAAACATTCGGTAACATTCGGTAACATTCGTGACTGTAATAACCAAACGTGACTGGTTAAAGCGAAGAGTGTATAGACAAAAGTCACGTGTAGCGAAACTGGATGTATAGCTTAAATGTGACTTCTGTGCACGACCTTCGCTGTTGTGTGAAGCCGGATCACCGCCTATACTACGATTTTATAGTTTCCAAAATCAAGAAAAGCAAAGGTCGACTAATGCCTGTTTTCTAGCTCCGTGCCTCTATATTTGCATAACAGGCTTCGTATTTAAAGTTTCGTAGGTAACCGACAGCTGTCATTAAACCCAGACCAGGCAGGACTTCAGTCTTGGGCGTCTATTTTCCACCGACCAGGACTTACCTTCACACATATAAGCCTGGGCGTCCAATTTCCAACAACCAGGACTTTAATCATCACAAATATAAGCCTGGACGCCTATTTTCCAATGGCTAGGACTTTAATCGTCACACCTATAAGCCTGGACGTCCAATTTCCAACCGCCACACAAAGAACAATCTGGGACACTATGCAGCGCAAAATTAGAATTGTGGAGCTGGCCAACATTGGGTAACTAAACCAGTTTTCTTCTAAAGATTCAGGTGACTAAGCAGCCAAGGTACATGAGGAAAGAATGCCAGGAAGCAGTAAGAGGTCTGCGAGTCGTGCAGGTTACCGAGAGTCCAAGTTCCTAGGATACATGAAAGGAAAGGGGAGATCACCCGAACTTGAGTTTAACATCCGCCATTAGAGATGTGACTGTCCCGATTCATAAGAGCCACTGCAAGTATGAGATGTCTTATATGGAATACAACGTATTTTCTTTCTCTCGTGACAGTATTGAACGTCATAAACACGACTTAATAAATGGACACGTGACTGTAGTAAACAGACTGGCTGTAACCAACAGACGTGGCTTTACTAAATAGACTCAATACGACTGTCATCCATGTCATACACACCCACTTGACTGAAATGAAGAAATGTGATGTTAATAATCTAAATGTGGCCGTTCTGCCTTAACGTGCTGGTATATGGTTCAGGCATGGCATATCTTTTCAAAAATAGGGGGAGTAACTAAAAAAAAAACATTTCTCTTTCGCACTGCCAAACCATACAACTATCTTGAGCACTGTAAGCAGAGTAGTACTGAGTGCGAGAGAAAAGGAATGAGACTTCCTATAAGGGATTGCAATTTATAAGCTCAGAATAGCATCAAATTTGGACCACAAGAAATTTTTGGCTGGGTTTTAGACAAGAATTCCCGCAAAATATTGCTATCATACATAAGCGAGATGCTCTTTCGTGAATGAAGATCGCTTTGGTCTGGAGTTACGCAATCCAAAGTAGCTACATTATTGCTCACAGCAGGTCATTTGCTGTGGAGCGGAAAATATTTATATTGAAATGAAAACAGAAGGATATTTTTTTTCAAAGAAAAGAAAATGATGATTAAAGATGATGCTTGCTGGAATTTCAAAGAATTTGTAATTAAATTCTTTAGAAAGACATATTAAATTGCACTTTTATTCTTTAATAGTTTTTTATAAATCAGTTTATCTCTTCTATTAATGACAATAAAAATTAACACTGATATTAGTGGGCTTTTGCCTTGACTTTAAAAAGTTATATATTTCAAAATTATACAATTAGTACGCTATTTCAGTTATAGTGTTGTCAGCTACCCTTCACTTAACCCTGATATGTTTCAGTTATGGCATTGGAAAGATTCAAATATTTATCAGCACAAAGACGATTAAGAAAATGTGATTTTTTCCAAACTTTTAAAAATTTATTATAAACATGTTACAATACTTTTATATGTTTATTTCATTATTATAAATTTTTATTTTAATTATTATACATTTTGGTAGCAAAGTTGTTCAAAGCTCCATTTTCAGAGAACAAGTAACATACAGTTAATTAATTAATTAATAATTATTAATGTAGATAATACATAAATAGACTGTAGTTAATTATTAATGTAGATAATACATAAATAGACTATAGTTAATTATTAATGTAGATAATACATAAATATACTATAGTTAATTATTAATGTAGATAATACATAAATAGACTATAATTAATTATTAATGTAGATAATACATAAATAGACTATAGTTAATTATTAATGTGGATAATACATAAAGAGACTGTAGTTAATTATTAATGTAGATAATACATAAGGAGACTATAGTTAATTATTAATGTAGATAATATATAAAGAGACTGTAGTTAATTATTAATGTAGGTAATACATAAAGAGACTGTAGTTAATTATTAATGTAGATAATACATAAATAGACTGTAGTTAATTATTAATGTAGATAATACATAAATAGACTATAGTTAATTATTAATGTAGAAAATACATAAAGAGACTGTAGTTAATTATTAATGTAGATAATACATAAATAGACTATAGTTAATTATTAATGTAGATAATACATAAATAGACTGTAGTTAATTATTAATGTAGATAATACATAAATAGACTATAGTTAATTATTAATGTAAAAAATACATAAAGAGACTGTAGTTAATTATTAATGTAGATAATACATAAATAGACTATAGTTAATTATTAATGTAGATAATACATAAAGAGACTATAGTTAATTATTAATGTAGATAATACATAAAGAGACTATAGTTAATTAATTATTAATGTAGATAATACATAAAGAGACTGTAGTTACGTAAACGAACATGTTATTTCATCAGACTCGGTGTTCAGTCTTTCCACTTTCTCTACCTAATCAAGCCCGACTGAGTACAACTGGCGGCGAGCCGTCATTTTGTCTGCTAGTCATGACTGGGGAGGGGGGAGCCGTCAGTTTGTCTACACGTCTGGTGTACAACAAATCAAGTCATTTTTGCCTTGCTTCGTATTTGTGTTGTGGGGAGCACAAAAGACAAGTAACTGTGGCACACGATACAAATACGCCATCAGTACGCTACAACGGTGAACGTGGTAGGTCTCAGTGCCGTCTTACAGCATGGGCACGCTAGGCAGTTGCCCGGGGGTCTCACCAGCATAAGGGCCTCATGCTAATCTATATATGTTTTATTCCTATGTGGTTGTGTACTTAGGAGTCCAGTGCACTGCTATGCCCTTGGGTCTATAATGCTGTTAAGATGGCCCTGGGGAGGTATGGTGAAAATGCTGGCAGAAAGAGATTTTCACGTCAATTTATTAATTATTCATAACTGTTACGGTCCTTCCAAGCAATAACTCCCAAGCTGCACATGAAGAAAATTTAACAACAAAAAAAAACATGAGATGAAGCTTCGTCTTAAAACCATTTTTTTATTCCAAGATCTCCCTTATTCTGTCCATAGTTATGACAGACAAAACGATTTATGAATATATCCTTCCTCACATCCATGCCATGAAAAGCATCTAAGGGATCTAGATTGTTTTATAGACATAATCTTTAATGAAAGACAGACTTGTGTTTTATAGACATTAATGTTTAACGTAAAACATAATTGTGTTTCATAGACACGTTAGTCTTTAACAAACAATAAACTTGTGTTTTAAAGGCTTTAATCTTCAACAAAAGACAGACTTGTGTTTTAAAGGTATTAATCTTCAACAAAATACAAACTTGTGTTTTAAAGGCATTAATCTTCAACAAAAGACAGACTTGTGTTTTAAAGGCATTAATCTTCAACAAAAGACAGACTTGTGTTTTAAAGGCATTAATCTTTAATGAAAGATGACTTGTGTTTTATAGTTATTAAAATTTAATGAAAGATATACTTGTGTTTTATAGTTTGATAAATTGTTCGGAGTGACCAAAATAGGGAATTGACTAGGGGTGAGCCAGAAAATATGTTAATTGTAATTAATCAAAGGGAAAGATAGCATTGCCAACTCTACAGCACATCAACTAATCTGCTTGTCGCCAAGTTAGATATGTTTGTCCCAAAATTGAATGGATAGGTTAGGCCATGGGGTTGTTGTCAGTTTTAAAGTTATATAATATAAATTTCATGATTACTACTTCTTAGTTTTAATACTGTGACAGGGTCATTAAATAAAAACCCCAAATGTGATACTTGTGTTTTATATATATTAGTCTTTAACAAAAGACAGACTTGTTTTATAGACATTAAATTTTAATGAAAGAAGATTTATTTTATAGACATTAATCTTTAGCGAAAATCAAACGTGTTTTAATAGACATTAATCTTTAACCAAGACAGACATGTTTTATAGACATTAATCTATATTCTATAACAAAGACAGACATGTTTTATAGACATTAATCTTTAACAAAGACAGACGTGTTTTATAGACATTAATCTTTAACAAAGACAGACATGTTTTATAGATATTAATCTTTAACAAAGACAGACATGTTTTATAGACATTAATCTTTAACAAAAAGTTAAACTTGTTTTATAAATATTAATCTTTAATGATAGGTTTGTGTTTTATAGATTTTAATCTTTAACGAAAGTCAGTCTTGTTTTATAGATATTAATCTTTACGAAAGACAGACTTGTTGTATAGACATTAATCTTTAACGAAAGATTTATCTTGTGTTTTATAGACATTAATCTTTAACGAAAGACAGACTTGTTTTACTGACATTAATCGTTAACGAAAGACAGACTTGATCAATCTCTATGCATGATATCCTTCACTGTGAAATTCAAATATATAGCATCATTTAGTCAGCTGTTGTGCATAACAGACCAATGTATTCACAGGGCTTG